>OZ005702.1:6862713-7249974 GCA_963930775.1 Cliona cf. orientalis | reverse complement strand
CACACGTGGGCACTTTTATGTTTGCAGATGGCGATGGCCACTGTCCCTAGAACGAGGCCAAACATTCTGATCACAGGCACTCCAGGTGCGTGATCTCTTTGCTAAATAAAAGATATATATATCAGCGTATTTTGCCATGATCTCCATATAGATCCATCTCCTCTCTCTCTCTCTCTCTCTCTCTCTCTCTCTCTCTCTCTCTCTCTCTCTCTCTCTCTCTCTCTCTCTCTCTCTCTCTCTCTCTCTCTCTCTCTCTCTCTCTCTCTCTCTCTCTCTTCCTCCCTGCCTCTGACCCTCTCCCCATTTCTCCTTGGGCCTCCCCCTAGGTACGGGTAAGTCCCTCACTAGCAGTGAGGTAGCAGCCAGGACTGGTCTGAAGCACATTGACATAGGACAAGTGGCCAAAGAGAATGACTTGTATGAAGGCTGGGATGAGCAGTACCAGTGCCCCATTCTCGATGAAGACAAGGTATACTGTAGCCAATATGATGGAGGTACCTCTCTACCAGATGTGCTCAAATGTAAATGTAATACATGTATATACTCTCACTCACCCATGTACCGTATAGCGGGAAACTTTCGAGGGAGAAAACTTTCACGAATATCGCGATTTTTCAGCCACCCGCGAAAGTTTTCTCCACGAAATTCTAGGCATGCCACACCCATTATGCGACCAGTTTTAACATTCCGTGAAAGTTCTCTCCGCGAAATGCTCCTTTCCTACCGATCCGTGAAAGTTTTCTCCCTCGAAAATTTCCCGCTATACAATATTCCTTATACATGTACGTACATGTATACATCTGTGTGCATGGTCACTCTCAAAATTATATTGTGCCACTTTTTGGTATGAACACTATTTTTCCCACTCGGTGTGTAATAGCACAGGTCTTCAGTGACCAAATTCCCTTTGATCTTAAGTAAGTGGAGCTCAAAGGCTTTTATGTGGCTCCAAAACCCACTATACCTAAGGAAGGACTGGTGTGGCTACATAAATTTTGTACTGTGCAACAAATATCACTGTCTTTCAGGTGATAGATGAGCTTGAAGACACAGTGTCAGCTGGTGGTACCATAGTGGAGTACCATGGATGTGACTTCTTCCCTGAGAGGTGGTTTGATGCCGTGTTTGTGCTCAGAACTGACAACACTGTACTCTATGACAGACTACAACAAAGGTACAAAGTTGTATATCTCTCTCAGTACCCCTCTGTCTCCCATATTCTCTCTCTCTCTCTCTCTCTCTCTCTCTCTCTCTCTCTCTCTCTCTCTCTCTCTCTCTCTCTCTCTCTCTCTCTCTCTCTCTCTCTCTCTCTCTCTCTCTCTCTCTCTCTCTCTCTCTCTCTCTCTCTCTCTCTCTCTCTCTCTCTCTCTCTCTCTCTCTCTCTCTCTCTCTCTCTCTCTCTCTCTCTCTCTCTCTCTATCACTCCGACCCACTTCCTTTGTTCTTCTCTGAGACTTCCCTTTTCTCTTGCCCTTTATATATCCTTCTCCCTACTTTATTCTCTCTCCTTTACAGAGGCTACAGTGGTAAGAAGCTCTCTGATAACATCCAGTGTGAGATATTCCAGACCATTCTTGAGGAGGCCAGAGAGAACTACTCTGATAGCATAGTTCATGAACTGACTAGCAACCTCCCTGAGGATTTAGAACGCAATATAGATGCTCTGAGTCAGTATGTCACGGAATGGTCATGTTCTTAAACTATACCTTTTGTATTAGTAATAATAAATTTTACTGACATAAGAATTCTGGAGACATGAGAGCATAAGTATTGTCATGCATTGTTACCAAGAGTAATGTCAAAGTCAAAGTTCATATTTACTGCCCAAACAGGATACACAATACAGTATAGACTACTTATACTATGATAGAAAATTACACAAATTTACTTAATTAAATTTTTGAACCAATAGTAAAAAGTTCTTCAGAACATGAACAAATAGTGTCAAATAGAGAGTCAATATCCATGTTGAGGTTGGTGTGCTGGGTTAAAAATTAAAGTGATTGTTCAGTGCGTGGTCAGATGGAATAGTTTCACTGACTGCATAGTTCCACAGGACATTTTCTGTCGGCAAACACAGTTTTACATAGCAGCTTGAGGATGGAGAGTGAGGCCATGGTGCCTGTGGGACTGCGGTCCAGTGCCTCGTCCCAGACTTTCAGCCAGCCAACAGCCATAGCAACTCGAGTGACTAGTTTCTGATATAGATGATTCAGAGCCTGTTTCAGTTGGTAGGAGCGATCTTCTTCGATGATTCGCTTTTTCAGACCCTTAAGAGATCCAGCTGAGTTTGACAATACTTCGCTGGTGAAGTTTGTGGAATAGGGAAGCTCAAGGAGACGGCATTGCTTAACAAGGTCTAGTGCCTCTACATCAGAGTAGCTTAGAGTCTTGAATACCTTAGTAGTAGCTTAGAGTCTTGAACACCTTTCCTTGAAATTACTTATGCGCATGCGCATCCTTGACGACCCAATTTAGTAACCAATCTATAAAAGTAGTACGATGACGTGGTCAGATCATTCAATTCAACGACGTTCTTACATACTGTTGGAGTTCTCTACGTGTTAAATTTTAGACATGGCTACACAAAGTAAGGATATTCATGTACTATCTAGTCTCTATACTTTACCTATGGACGTGGGCAAGGTCCGTTTTCTATGATTTAATCGTGATACTGTGTGTATACAGGCGTCTATAGCTACCCAGACGACCTAAAGCTGAAGGACTTGGTCTACGAGCTGAAAGAGGTAGACTGGAATCAACTTGGCATCCAGTTGGATATTCCAAGATTCATTCTTAGAAACATTGATCGAGAGAACCCTGGCAATGAATCCTGGAAGCTATCGGATGTGCTCCAGTACTGGATAGACAATGAACCAGCAGCATCATGGGAGAAGATAATCCAGGCTCTGCAAAGGATTGGTGGACACAAAAATATCATAACTAGCATCCAATCGAAATACTGCACGAGCAGTCCACAGCTTCAAGGTCACATTGAGTCTCCCACTGCTTCTAAATCTGATGAAAGTGATCGTCAAATTGTATCAAAGCATAAAAGATCTCGAATGGCTGAAGGAGGTGTATCTGTAGGCAGTGTGTCTGCCAGACCTATTCACAGCCTTGAGGAGCAGCTGTCCAAGTTCCCTGCTCAGCTCCTTGATAGTCCCTGTGCTGATGCCCACCTGGTCAAGTTGAGTCAGTCCGTGACAGAGTGGCAGGACCTGGCTCCTTACATGAGACTAACGCTAGCAGAGGAGAGAGGGATTCTATCAGCCTCCCACCAGGTCACTCCTGCCAGACAATGCTCTGAAATGTTCAGAATATGGAGGGAGAGGCTTGGAGAGAATGCTACCTACAGGTAAGTACTCTTATTTTGGTAGTTGTCTGTAATAGGGCTCCTGAAATCATACATGTGATATATACAACACATTCAGTATTACACTTAGCATAATATCCAAATAGCAACAGCCACATGATATTACATGCCCAGTATATAGCAATTTACTTTTCTGTGGTTATGAAGTAATTATAGTGTAATATAATATGATGAAACCTACGGTGTGATCTATGAGGTAATTGCCTGAAAATGCAGGGCCTCCATGGAGCCTTTCTGAGACTTGAAAATCGGTATATTATATGTAGAGTATCTGACGCATGAATCCAGCGAATACAATTAAGTCGAGTGCTACTTTCTCTGACAAGTACCGCCGGCCGAACTTCACGCGTTCTCTTGGCTGACATAATCCTGTGTATAAATAAAGCTAGCCTTGCACTATATATAGCATGTACGCTGTGTGCCATGCCGTGACCAACCCGATGTTCAGAAGCTCTAGTATCTATGGTGCTGTCGAGTTCGTCTCCTGTGATTGAAAATTGTCGGTGTCGACGTCGACAGTCGGTCTCAGACTCCATCTCTATGATTGAGGTGTTGACATCGATGTGGCTTAGATTGTGTACTGATAGCGATTTAATTACCCCACGCGCATGCGCAAGGGGTAAAGCAATTGGTCTGTCTGTCTGTCGTTGTCGTCGGCACAAAAATCGCCAGATCTCGAATTCTAGGCGTCTGTGCGTGCTGTAAGTACAACCAATCGGTAGATATCGGTGAAAAACTGGTTTGTACTTGCTTTGAATTTCTCAAAAAGGCTTACTAAGCCTGGCTCTTCACTTCCACGTATTGGAAAAGAGAACTTTGTAAATTGTTGAACTTAATGATTTTCGTAAAGAAAAGAAAATCTCATGGGACATGTTTACTAATTGAATGGATAATGCAAGTTTGCTATGATATCTCAAAGATACCTTCCCTATCAGCCGTAAAAGTGAGCCTCAGTTGTTTTGATGACAAAAGGAAATTGTTGCATAAGAATAAGCAGCATGGTATGTTGCATGCACTTATGAGTGAGCAATTTTTGGGTGAAAAAAGACGTATGACTGTCCGATGTCAGCAACGAGTACCGGCTGGTGCACTTGATTCTGTTGAGGTAGCAGTGTTAGCTGAGGTGAACCAAAGTTTAGCTACTGAATTATCAGATGCACAAAATCTTTTGTCATCCCAAGAAAAAGCAATTGAGGATCTGACCAAGAAAATGGACAAAGTTAGCATACGTAACGTAAATAAGAAGTTGCGTCGCAGAGAAGGTCAGATTGCTGCTCTTACTCAGGAAGTCAAGAAAAGGAAACGATTTTCAGCTCGTCTTAAACAAATTGAATCAAATGTAGTATAAATTTGCATAATATTATGAGGAAAAAAATCTGGATCTGTGGCTGATAAAGTTCAGTAGCTTGAAAAAAAAATACTTTCCATGGAAGAAAGCATTGATACAAGAGCGGAGGTGCATGTCTGACTCAAAGAAGTTGCTGATCTGAAGAATGCTTTAAAGAGTACTAGAGATGAACATGATACACTTATCGGGAGGGTGAACGATCTAGAATCTGCATTGACATTAAATTTATACACTGATATTTGACAATGGTGATTTGGACATTATAGGATGAAAGTATGCACAATTTAACAACTGCTATAATACCGTATTTCTTCTAAAAATTCGGCATGAAAATAATAATATTGCTTTATCTTCGCCGAATTTTTAGAGGTTAATATTCAACATTCTGTCTGCGTGCGCATTCCATTCCCTTTTATAGCATATACACATGACGACCTTTGCCGAAAAATTAGAGACTATATTCAATCATTCGGTAAAGGGTGCCGAATAATTAGAAGGGCCGAATTTTTAGAAGAAATACGGTAATTATTCATTCTGATTTTTTCGACTTGATTACTCTGATTTCCTTGATATGTGTACTGTATTATAAGAATATTTGTACAGTTGTCAGTTCCAAGTATAACAATAATATTAATACTGAGAGCTCAGAAGCCAAACTTCCTGCTTTGTAAGGCTACCGGAAGCCACACAAGTGGCAGTGCTAATTAATGTGCATTTCATCTTCATCATGCTGGTGAAAGTTTCATTTCAATATCTTATTCCAAACAAAAGTTACAACAGATCTTATGATCTTCAAATCAACTATAGCTATAAGGTTCACGGTGCCATATTTTGTATTGAAGTTTCTGTACCAGACCTCGATGCAAACTTTGCATCATAATTTCACTCAGGAACAAGATATGAAGATGAAACGTTCACCATAATGATCAGCAGAAATTTTTTGGTTCTGTGAGATGTAAGACTAAAGTGCATTTCTAAGGTTTCAATTATGGTTGGACATCGCTAGTTTGAACTCACGGTGTGTTTGGGGTACCATATAGCTGCCTGACTCAAAGGCTAAGATCACACAAACATGCTGAATCAGTGGTGTACTTGCTTCCCTATAATAATATAATTGTATTATTGCTGGAGTACAGTTGGATGTAGCTAGGTCCAGAAAAAAATTTTGAAGTTGTAGCTAGTTCCATGCATTAACAATGAATAGGCAAGCCGGCCGCCATGGTATATGTATCTATAGTCTCATGCCCAGCCTCTGTCCCCACGAGATTAGTCAGCTAGGTGGCATTGATGAAAATTAATGACAATCATGAATTGGGCACTAAAAAAACAACTGAATAAAAATTGAAGGATGAAGTAGGGATGACAGTGCCAAAAAATACACAAACAAGATTCGTAGGGAAAACATACCACATCCACTATATACATCCCTGCACTTGCTTTTGAGTAGCCATGCACACGGGGCACATGCATGCAGGAATGGAAAGTCAATACTGTATACCCAGGGATCAATATCAAAATATAGCAACACTTTTAAATTACATACTGAATCAAAAGTGTATGAGAAAAGCAAGCGTAGGGATGTATAGTGGATATGATATGTTATCCCTACGAATCTTATTTGTCTATTTTTTTGGCACTGCCGCCATCCCTACTTCATCCTTCGATTTTATTCAATTGTTTTTTATACTTGTTATAATATTATGCACAGCCTCAGGATATAATTTAGGGCAATACAAAAGGGGGGGATTTCTCTTTTGCTTTCTCCTTGGTAAATGGAATGCACTTACTGAAGCTTATAGAGCAGAGCCATGCCCAAAAACATTGGCCAGGTACATGACCAACTACGCGTGCGAGCACAGGCTGGCCAGCTATCTGCTAGCTACTTCAGGAGCTAGTGATCCAGCTAAGATAACCAGATCGGCAATTTCTGCAATAATAGTGAGGTGCGCTTAATAACTTAATACTAAGTTTCCAGCATCTTGCTATTGCTCCATCCATCTCAAAGTTGTTGTAAATGAACTGTGGTTCTGTATGCAAGTGGTTTACTAGTTACCTAGAAATTTGATTTAGGCTTGAAACTCACTCCGATATTGGCCATGATTGCTACAAATATACGCCATAACTTAGCTTACTGATTGACCACTACAAATATATTATATTGCATGTTCTATCAGCCATACCTTTTAAGTCAGCCATATAGCTATACGTATGCATTTGTCACATCTGGCCTTGCAGCAGCCTTGTGAAACCTGCATGAGCACCGTCACCACAAATGTGGGTGGATTCACCCCACAAGACCTGTAGTGGGAAAATGGTCGAAATAACTGTTCAGGCTTCATATCTTTCGTTATGGCATACACCTCAGTAGAGATTAGATAGGACCTGTGACCACTATAATAATATACTTCAAATATGATAGAATCAGGTTCACCTTTGGTCAAGTAATCACAAATAGTAATGCATAAGGGGGAATCCCTGGTACAAGGCTACTAGACGAGGCTACAAGTCTAGTTGGATGGTTTTATCTCAAGCCAGCCCTTCACTCAAAGAGTATCAGTGAATACCGTTACCGTAGTGTTCTGGGTAAGGTGCCTATGGGAGCTTAAATATAAGTCGTGATTTTGGCCCATATGGACGCTTATCTGGACATATATGTTTGTATACAGAAGCTGCTGCATTGACCCCTTGAAATGTGGTACATGCAGGAGTGGGTGCTTGCCAGGGACACTATGCTATGCGCATTTCGCTTATAAATGCTCACTATTAGGTGCATTTTGCTATTAAGCACAAATTTTCTTCCTGTGGAGATATAAGCGCATGTGCTTAATAGTGGGAAATAATATGGTATAATATTATTATTTCTCCTTAACAGGTGTTTAATAACATCACTTCATGAAGCAAACAAAGTGGATTTGATCGATGAACTAAAACGAATTGTAAAACGTCAACAAATTCCAGTACACCGACCTCTGAATCAGCCAGCTAGACATGATCTTGACTGGTATGGTAGCTACCTAAAGAAGCAGTACGTGGAAGTCCTCTTCACCCAACAAATATCTGCCAACAAATGGCTTCCTTCGCCAACACAAAAAATCTTCAACCTGGCCACCATCAAGAAAGAAAATATTCAGAGAGGAAGAGTTGACGATGCATTTATCCACAAGACCATCAGGGGACAAGTTGATGACATTCTTCTAGAGAAGTCCCCCATAGAACTGAAAGATATCTTCAAGAACATTGAAGGAGAGAGAAAGGTGATTCTAATAGACGGTGCTCCAGGTAGCGGGAAGAGCACACTGACTGTACAAATCTGTCAGCAATGGGGCAGAGGAGAACTATTTGATGAGTTCATCGTTGTGATACTCGTCCAGTTACGAGATGCAAGAGTACAGAGTGCACGGTTGATTACTGATTTGCTTCCCTGTGAAAGTCGCTCAATTGCTGAACAGGTTGCTGCAGAGATTATGGCTGTCAAAGGCAGTGGTGTTCTCTGGATACTGGATGGGTTTGACGAGCTACCATCACATCTGCAGAAAGACTCGATCATCAGTACACTGATCAGACCAAACCTTTACCAGGAGAACCCACTGTCAAAAACTGCAGTGATAGTAACTTCTCGTCCAATTTCATCGGGTGACCTTTGCCCTGTGGTCTCCTCACGAATTGAAGTATTAGGATTCACTGCTGAGGAGCAGAGACTATTCTTTACCGAGTGTCTCAACAATGATACAAAAGCTGTGGAGATTCTAATGGAGAGACTTAGCAGTAACCCAGCCATGGAGGGCAGCTGCTACCTTCCTCTGAATGCTTCCATTGTAGCCCATCTTTACCTAGCCAATGGATCCCTCCCTTCCACTATTTATGGCATATTTTCTTCCCTTGTCCAGCACTGTCTCTCTCGCTATCTTCACGAACGACAGGGAGTATCTCAAACACTTCAATCATTTGATGAACTGCCTGACAAATTGCACTCTTCTTTTGAACAGCTCTGTAAACTAGCATTCACTGGTGCTAGGGACAATAAGGTAACCTTTTCCAGCAGTGACATAGAAGCTTTAGGATCTTCAGATGAGATTTGTGAGCTTAGTCTACTGCAGGCTGTACCTAGTATTATTTCTCATGGTAAATCAGTTTATCATAACTTTCTACATCTGTCGATTCAGGAGATGCTAGCTGCAGTTCATATATCTCGAATGCCAGCCAGTGAACAAATTTCAACATTTGATTCCATGTTCAATGATGCTCGATTTAGTGCAGTACTTCAGTTTTATGCAGCCATCACAAAATTTCGTACATCAAGGCCTCTCCTCAGCTTAGTACCACGTTTCTTGCGTCATGTCCCTGCAAGTATTTACGATCTTGTTGGGAAAATTATTCGAAAAGAATCTCGGCGTCTTTTAGTATCACTTTTGAACTGCTTGTATGAGGCTCAGGACACTGTCTTATGCCGGTATGTAGGAGAACAGCTTAGAGACAGGATGCATATTATGTCATTTTTGGAATTATTGAGAAAATATACACACACACGTAGGCATAAGTTAAGTGAAGATGAATATGAATCAGATGCTGAGCTTTATCTTCCTATATCACTATCACCACAAGACTGCCTCTCCATTGGCTACTTCCTGGCTTCCATTGCTATTAGTTATAAAGGCAGATTCTCAGTTGACATTAGGGATTATTTTCTAAGTGATACTGGCATAAAGATCCTCATGCAAAGTCTTTGCAGGAGCCTGGATCCTCACAGTGAAATAATTGGTCACCTTGACATGAACATATACGACAATGAGATCACTGGTGTAGGGGCTTCATACATAGCTGAGGCATTGAGAACTACTAGAGCACTGAGGAAGCTGGATCTATCGGGAAATTCAATTGGTGATAAAGGACTACAGTACATTGCAGAGGCCCTAACAATCAACACCTCACTTACTGAACTATGTTTGCGAAAGTGCGAACTAAGAATCACAGAGGAGAGTGGTCCAGCACTCACTGAAATGCTACAGAGAAACAAAGCTTTGAAAGTACTTAACTTGTCATGGAACGAAGCCATATCAGACAATGCAGCACCATTTATCATAGAGGGTCTCAAGAAGAACACCACTCTTAAAACATTGGATTTAAGCGTGTGTGACTTCACAGATGAAGGCATTCGTTTAATTCAGAGTAGTACCTCAACATGCAAGATACACTAGCATACAATTAACAAGTATAAAAACAATTGAATAAAATTGAAGAATGAAGTAGGGATGGCAGGATAAAAAAGTACACAAACAAGAGATAATTGTATCTACTATACATCCCTACGCTTGCTTTTCTCGTTTTTGTACCCCTCAAAAAGCAAGCGTAGGGATGTATAGTAGATACAATTATCTCTTGTTTGTGTACTTTTTTATCCTGCCATCCCTACTTCATTCTTCAATTTTATTCAATTGTTTTTATACTTGTTTCTGTTCTTTTTTATTGTACTTAGTACAAATTTTATCAAAATGCCTTCTTTAATATCACAGGATGGGCGGTGTCAAAATTCGTAACCACGCCCCTCATTAACTTGCGTTTATAGGATTATTTAGGCGGTCCAAGAGACTCCGTTTAGGGAGAAAACAGAGTTCTAAGTTTTACTGCTGGCAGCAGCTAGCTCAGCACCCGGCATAATTTTATGATCTGTACGTTACCCGGCTCCTCGAGCCTTGGACTTGTCGGAGCCTTCGACAGTATGATATCTATGCTATGATCGATCCAGCTGAGCACTAGCGCTGCACGCGCTAGCGAGTAGCTCGCCTATGCCTAGCCCCTAGCGCCTTACCGCTCCTCGAGCCTTGCACCTTCATATCCATGATCGATCCAGCCATAGATGATAATAGTACCAGCGCAGCGCTAGTAGCGGCTAGCTCGCGATCGCCTAGGGCGCGGCGCGACCAGGCGCTGTCACATGACTTCACCATGGCAACACATTCCGAGCATGCGCATTATATAAAAAAATGGCGTATCAGACACACCCATTAATCGTTAATGCGCCGTACACACCCACTATTACGTAACTGTCGAGATAACGCCAAACTAGCGTGCCACTGCACTGCGCGCTACAAAATAGAGTGGATTTATATGAGAACTAAGGTGAGAGGTCCACACAGTCTTGAGTTAGACGTGGAAATGAGAAAGAAAGAAGAAAGAAACCTTGACAAATGGCTATTTTATTGAACATCTGATTCTGGCATATACAATTGAATTGATGGATGATCTTGGTCTTGTTAGATAGATAATTTGCTGTAGATTCTGATTTTGACACTTAGAAATTTCACAAAGTTACCTGTTTTGAGATATTTGGATTTTTATAATGTATTACATATATGGAGTATCCGGGCCATCCCTACTTATAGAGTCTACCGACTCTATGATAACGCCATAAGACAAACTGGACTAAATGCTAACAATACCGCAGGAAATGTCACTCACCCAACTTACAGATAAAATTACGGTATCAGGAGTATGTAGAGATAGCTAGGATCAGTGTGTCCCAACTAGCTGACATCTTGGACAGCTATAGCTATATAACTGCAGGAGCATGGAAGAAGACGAACCAGATTAAAGTGAATGACGTGGAACACGTATAATATATGTTCTAGAGCTACTGTATTATGTATGCGTATGCTGCGTTCATGGCCAGGCACGCTTCTATGTTCAGAAGGTTCCATAAGACTAATAACGTGCAAGTAGGCTTAAGCTTCTGCTGCAGTGCATATGCAGAACGCAGAAGATGAAACACAGAATGCGGAAGTGATTTAGCGGCGAACACAGATTGCCATAGTACCTCTCGGCCACCGTATTATTTAATTTATCTGTCATCATCTATAATCATCTATTGTTACCCCCTAGCCAACAATAATTAGCCTTTGGTTGCTAGGTAACTACAAATTGATACCCCCCCTGTACATTCAAACTCACACACATACTAATTATGTACATGCACAGATATTCATGTGAACACATACCCACAGGTGAGAGGAGCAGCACTGTGGATGACTGGGGGACTCTACTACTATTAATGCCCCGGCACTAACAGCTAGGGAGGTGCTGGTGTTGCTGACAGTTCCACAACTGGCCTGGGGGTCGGCAATTCCCTCGAGTCAGCAGCAGATCACTAAAGGAACTCCTAGATCAAGAAGAGAACCTGCTGAAGTCAAAACGTGTCCATCAAACCTCCCCAAGTGAGTTAGATATATCCTAACACATGGAAATGAGATGTAGTGTCCATGGACTCCAATTTTCCTATTCTCTCAGCTTAGGGATTAATAAAGGATTGTTTGTGTCCAGTGTTGTCTGAGGAAGGGGGTCTTGGCCGGCTGGGGGGACATGCTTCTCTAGGAAATTTAATACAAGACTGCAGCCACTTGTGGCACAATAATCCACTTGTCCTGCGGTGTGAAGGGTAGGGGATCCCAGGGTGCCCCCTCCTCTGTATTAATCCCTGTTCCTAATGGTTAGTCTCAGCTTACGTACACTGTAGCTAGCTAGATGACCCACTATCTGAGTGAGTCAGGAAGACGTGCTCCACACCTAAGGCCAACTCTCCACACCTTATACATGTTTACCCTATTACTACCTTATACCTATTTCCTCTACATGTGTGTGTACATGTGTTTGGGGTAACCTTATGATGATTGTGTACAGCCATGGTATTCTCAGTACATGCTTGTGGTCAATCTGTTATCATGAGTCATTCCTTTGCTGTGTGTGCATGTGTGTGTAGGTCAGAGAAGAGTGATGCAATACAGTGCCATGGATCAAACTCTGGATTCCATTAATGAACTCTGCCTCTGCTCACAACGCTCTCCGATCCTTGAACTCCAGCTTCTTGGCTTGATGCAAACTCCTCCAGTACCCAGTCTCATCACTACTAGTAATTCTTCTCAGAACCTGAGCAATGGGACTCCTTTTCATCAGCTTTCCTCTTCATATATGCCTCCTCTTCGTCCCAAACTCCCATCAGGCAGTCGATCGTCTCACGAAATCATCACCATCGGAGATTCTCCCGTCACTAAGCACCCTCCTCCTCTCCTCCCCACTCCCTCTACTGGTTTAACAGATTTATAGTCACTTGCTCAATATCATTGCTGTTGGCTCTCACTCATAAACAGAACTCCCAGTCATGATTCAAAGATTTCTATTATTGCTGAGTCAGAAGATGGAAATACATGTCAGTCAAATGATAATCTACTGGGCATATTAGTAGCATTATGGTTTTAAATAAATAATTATGTATTCTCTATCACTTCCGTCACCATGTCACAGTCATTATTCATTATTCAATTTTTCACTCAACAGCAAACATTTTTAGTTCAATCACTTCCTGTTCAGCATTGCAATTCATTAAATTTTAGACAACTTCCCCGTAATGCAAAGCGCATGCGCATATCCTTGAGCAGCAGAACGAGCCCCACCCACCTAGGCCGGCCTATTGATAACGTCACATGATCAAACACCAATCAATCAAGAATAAATCTCGCTGATCTGAAAACGAAAGTTTACCTTGGCCGAATTTGCTGCTCGAATTTAATCTCTATAATGGCTACACAAGGTGAGATATACTGTAGGTAATATTTTTAATGATGGAGCCAACAAAGGGATCTACCTATAATATTATTACTTTATACACTCTGAGTATGAATGATCAGATTTATATCGGTACTTATCTACCTCGTATCGATATAGACTTCTATCCAGACGATCCAAAGCTGAAGGATTTGGTCTACGAGCTGAAAGAGGTAGACTGGAATCAACTTGGCATCCAGTTGAATGTTCCAAGACACATTCTTAGAAACATTGATCGAGAGAACCCCGGCAATGAATCCAGGAGGCTGTCGGAAGTGCTCCAGTACTGGATAGATAATGAGCCAGAACCATCATGGGAGAAGATAATCCAGGCTCTGCAAAGGATTGGTGGTCACAAAAATATCATCACCAGCATCCAGTCGAAATACTGCACGATCAGTCCACAACCTCAAGGACACATTGAGTCTCCCACTGCTTCTAAATCTGATGAAAGTAATCGTCAAATTATGTCTAAGCATAAAAGATCACTGATGGCTGAAGGAGGTGTATCTGTAGGCAGTGTGTCTGCCAGACCTATTCACAGCCTTGAGGAGCAGCTGTCCAAGTTGCCTGCTCAGCTCCTTGATAGTCCCTGTGCTGATGCCCACCTGGGCAAGCTGAGTCGGTCCATAGCAGAGTGGAGAGATCTGTCCCCTTACCTGCGTCTGAGTCCAGCAGAGGAGAGGGGGATTCTCACAGCCCTCCCCCCGGCCACCCCTGCCAGACAACGCATTGACATACTCAGAACATGGAGGGACAAGTTTGGACTCGATGCTACTTATAGGTGAACAGCTGTAAATTTATGTAGCTTGCAATAATATTATTATAACAAACAAATTATATGATCATATTATAGTATATTATTTCTTCCTTGCACAAAAATATTATGTAGCTATGTGTACGCACCAAGTAATGTGTATGAAATTTGTGCATGCATCACTACAACTTAACTGGCCAAAGTCAATTAACTATTCCCCTTCATAAAAATTTATACAGGTGTTTGATAACAGCTCTATACGATGCAAATAGAGTAGACTTGATTGATGAACTTGAATGTGTACTATCAATACCAATGCACCGACCTCTGATTCAGCTACCAAAACATGATCTTGACTGGTACGGTAGCTACCTAAAGAAGCAGTACATGGAAGTCCTCTTCACCCTACAATTATCTGCCAACAAATGGCTTCCTTCATTAACACAAAAAATCTTCAACCTGGCCATCATCAAGAAAGAAAAGATTCAAAGAGGAAAAGTTGACGATGAATTTGTCCATAAGACCATCAGGGGACAAATCGATGACATTCTTCTAGACAAGTCCCCCATAGAACTGAAAGACATCTTCAAGAACATTGAAGGAGAAAGAAAGGTGATTCTAATAGACGGTGCTCCAGGTAGCGGGAAGAGCACACTGACTGTACACATCTGTCAGCAATGGGGCAGAGGAGAACTATTCAATGAGTTCACTGTTGTGATACTTGTCCAGTTACGAGACCCAAGAGTACAGAGTGCACACTCGATTACTAACTTGCTTCCCTGTGAAAATCGCTCAATTGCTGAACAGATTGCTGCAGAGATTATGGCTGTCAAAGGCAGTGGTGTTCTCTGGATACTGGATGGGTTTGATGAGCTACCATCACATCTGCAGAAAGACTCGATCATCAGCACACTGATCAGGCCAAACCTTTACCAGGAGAACCCACTGTCAAAAACTGCAGTGATGGTAACTTCTCGTCCGATTTCATCAGGTGACCTTTGCCCTATTGTATCCTCACGAATTGAAGTATTAGGGTTCACAGCTGAGGAGCAGAGACTATTCTTTACCAAGTGTCTCAACAATGATAGAAAAGCTGTGGAGGCTCTAATGGAGAGACTTAGCAGTAACCCAGCCATGGAGGGCAGCTGCTACCTTCCTCTGAATGCTTCCATTGTAGCCCATCTTTACATAGCCAATGGATCCCTCCCTTCCACTATTTATGGCATATTTTCTTCCCTTGTCCAGCACTGTCTCTCTCGCTATCTTCATGAACGACAAGGAGCATCTCTAACACTAGCCAGTTTTGAGTCATTTGATGAACTACCTGATGAATTGCACTCTTCTTTTAAACAGCTCTGTAAACTAGCATTCACTGGTGCTAGGAACAATAAGGTGACCTTTTCTAGCAGTGACATAGAAGCTTTAGGATCTTCAGTTGAGATTTGTAAGCTTGGTCTACTGCAGGCTGCACCTAGTATTGTTTCTCATGGTAGTTCAGTTTATCACAATTTTCTACATCTGTCTGTTCAGGAGATGCTAGCTGCAGTTCATATATCTCGAATGTCAGCCAGTGAGCAAATCTCAACATTTGACTCCATGTTCAATGAATCAGATGCTCAATTTAGTGCAGTGCTTCAGTTTTATGCAGCCATCACAAAGCTTCGTGCATCAAGGCCTCTCCTCAGCTTAGTACCACGTTTCTTGCGTCCTGTCCCTGCAAGTATTTATGATCTTGTTAGAAAAATTATTCAAAAAGGCTCTCAAGCTCTTTTAGTTTCACTTTTGAACTGCTTGTATGAGGCTCAGGACACTGACTTATGTAAATATGTAGGAGAACAGCTTAGAGACAATGTAGTATTTTTGGATAACTTAGGTGGGTCTTTGTTTGACCTTACTCTTTATAGTATGCCACTCTTACCCCAAGACTGCCTCTCCATTGGCTACTTCCTGGCTTGCATTGCTATAAGTTATAATGGCAGATTCTCAGTTAACCTTAATAGTTGTTCTCTAGGTGATACTGGCATAAAAATCCTCATGCAAAGTCTTAGCAGGAGTTTGGATCCTCACAGTGAAATTACTGGTCACCTTGACATGGATATACGCAACAATGAGGTCACTGAAGTAGGGGCTTCATACATAGCTGAGGCATTGAGAAATATTAGAGCATTGAATAAGCTGAATCTAAGGCGCAATCCAATTGGTGATAAAGGACTAAAGTACATTGCAGAGGCCCTAACAACCAACTCAACACTTACTGAACTAAGTTTGTACTCATGCAGACTAAGAATCACAGAGGAGAGTGGTCCAGCACTCACTGAAATGCTACAGCAAAACAAAAGTTTGAGAGAACTTGATTTGTCATTAGATGAAGCGATATCAAATAGTGCAGCATTATTCATCATAAAGGGTCTCAAGAAGAACACCACTCTCAAAACCTTGTATTTACGCATTTTTGGCATCACGGATGAAGATATTCATTTGATTCAGAGTAGTACCTCAACATGCAATATCAATTACCATGAGTCTTGTGTTTTGTTAGGACCTATCACCTTTGTGACAAACCATACTTCACTACACAGCCGAGAGATACAGTGTCATGAGTATGTAGAGAGAGCTAGGATCAGTGTGTCCCAACCAGCTGATATCTTGGACTAGTGCGTGGAAGAAGGACCAGATTGTAATGGAAGACATGGAACATGTATGTTCTGGAGCAAGGTCATGTAACTGGTTTGTTTTATCTCTGACCCATTTTCACCACCAAGCTACCCTAATATCATCTACATGCACCCATGCATCTCACAGCCAAGTTTGTTTGCTAGGTGATTATAAATAACTTGCACACACACATAATATCATGTACACTTAAGTTCACGTGCATATAAAATTATGTACAATTTCCATACACAGACATTCATGTGTATACATAATACACCTAATACCCACAGGTAAGAGAAGCAGCACTAGCTGTGGATGACCGATCTGCTACTATTAATGCTCCAGCACTAACAGCTAGGGAGTTGCTGGTATTGTTGACAGTTCCACAACTGGCCTGGGGGGTTGGCAATTCCCTTGAGTGAGTAACAAATCACTAAAGGAACTCCTAGATCAATAAGAGAAGGTACCTGCTCAAGTCAAAACATGTCCATCAAACATCCCCAAGTGAGTTAACATAAAGTGAGTTAACATAATATGTTAACTCACTTGGGGATGTTTGATGGACATGTTTTGTTGAAGATATAGCTAGTGTCCATGGACTCCAATTTTACTCTCGGCTTAGCAAATAACAAAGGATTGTTAATTTGTGTCCAGTGTTGTCTGAGGAACGGGTCTTATGTACTGCGGTGTGAAGGGTAGGGGATCCCAGGGTGCCCCCTCCTCTGTATTATGCACCTATCAATGTAATGCCCCACTACCCCCCTCCCGGGAACCATAGGGGCTAGGTGGGGATTTGACTAATGAACTCGTCAACTTCCCGTAAGGTGGGGCCAGCCTCGTCTGTCAAATCCCCACTCTATCCCCCTTCCAGGGTGGGGAATTGATAGGGGATTTGACAAATATCGAATACATACTTGTCAAATGCCCCTGTCTGGGGCTTGGTTTTCTATGTCAATCCCCCTGTGTTGCCCCCTATAGCGCCCGGGAGGGGGGTAGTGGGGCATTATATTGATAGGTGCATTAGCGTAAAACCTCGATAATCGGCCGACTTGTGTTATCGGCCGAGCGTACATCGATTATCGACCTATATTTTACGGACATTTACGCGTTTATACAGAAAATTTACAAAGATGATGCGGAGCTCCGTTTATGCTCGAAGACTGGATCAGAGGTTTTAGACTCGTTTGAAGCTACCAGGTAGGCTTAACTTACTTCTACAACTTAAATACAAGGGAGAGAAGGGTATAGAATGGTATTGAACCAATTTGAATGGGCGTAACATGGCGTACTGAATGGTGGTGGATCGTGAGGGCTGGAGGCTAGCTACATCGCCTAATCTGATATTAGACACTTGACTTACTTTTATCCAGATCAGAAGAAAGGAGACAGTACTCATATGAACCCCAGAGAGCATCGCCGAAGTTAATATCAGCATTTATATCATGTCATTATCAATCATAAAATGTATTGTATACAATGGAGTAATGATTATTCATAGCTTGTTTTCACTGTATCTCAGTAATGCTGCATAGAACGAGTTGGTTGAAATTGGTAAAGGGTAATCACACCTGCTGGTTTCAGTACTGTTGACCAGGAGTGGCAATTTTGAACAGGTAAGAGTCGACACACAAAAAGGCTCGATTTGGCCGATAATAATTGTACTGCAGGTGTATGTCTACAGCCGATAATACCTGGTGGTTATCGATAATACAGGCCAGCGAACAGGAGTTTCGAGAGATCGCTGTACCGTGTCTGCTATTCTAAGGTACATTATTTTTATATCAGTGTGTAGAGCTCCATAAGACCAGTCTGTAGGTCTTTGAAGTAGAGTCTAGAACCGTTCCTACTTGGAGTTACGCCCGGAGGCGAAAAACATGGCCGATAGTCGAGGTTTTACGCTAATCCCTGTTCCTAATGGTTAGTCTCAGCTTACGTACACTGTAGCTAGCTAGATGACCCACTATCTGTGTCGACTAAGTGAGTCAGGAAAGCATGTGCTCCACACCTAAGGCCAACTACCTTATACATGTTTACCCTATTACTACCTTATACCCTATTTCCTCTACATGTGTGTGTACATGTGTTTGGGGTAACCCTATGATGATTGTGTACAGCCATGGTATTCTCAGTACATGCTTGTGGTCAATCTGTTATCATGAGTCATTCCTTTGCTGTGTGTGCATGTGTGTGTAGGGCAGAGAAGAGTGATGCAATACAGTGCCATGGATCAAACTCTGGATTCCATTAATGAACTCTGCCTCTGCTCACAACGCTCTTCGATCCTTGAACTCCAGTGCTCAAGTTAAGCTTCTTGGCTCGATGCAAACTCCTCCAGTACCCAGTCTCATCACTACTAGTAATTCGTCTCAGAAACTGAGCAATGGGACTCCTTTTCATCAGCTTTCCTCTTCAAATATGCCTCCTCTTCGTCCCAAACTCCCATCAGGCAGTCGATCATCTCACGAAATCATCACCATTGGAGATTCTCCCGTCACTAACAATCCTCCTCCTCTCCTCCCCACTCCCTCTACTGGTTTAACAGGTTTACCTTCACATGCTCCACATCGATCATTGCTATTAGTTCTCACTCATAAACAAAATTCCCAGTATTCATATTATTGCTGTGTCAGCCATCACTTCCCTGCTTCCAATCAATCAATGATAATCCACTGGGCATACAATTAATAATTGTTGCTTAGTACTATAACAATGGTCACTTCCGTCATATCATTAATTATTCATTCCATAGTCAAATATTTTCAGTTCAATCACTTCCTGTTCAGGAACCGGATAGTCAAGTAATGCGCATGCGCATAGATTTTAAACCTTGCATTTGGGCTGCAGAACGAGCCCCACCCACCTTTTGATAACATCACATGATCAGGCTAACTCAAACGTTCTGGGCCACCGTAAAACCTGGCTTATCTGACAGCGCACGATCTCTGCTCGCCATGCTATCCTATCATCTCGTCCACGTTTTGGTTGCACTTATTGTGAGTTGAATACAGGATAGCTAGACACTAGTTTGCTATTCATACGTGATACAACCACGACATGTAGGTGAAATCTGACATTTTTAGAAACCATGGCTGAAGGAAATGTATCTGTAGGCAGTATGTCTGCCAGACCTATTCACAGCCTTGAGGAGCAGCTGTCCAAGTTCCCTGCTCAGCTCCTTGATAGTCCCTGTGCTAATGCCCACCTGGTCAAGTTGAGTCAGTCCATAGCAGAGTGGAGAGATCTGTCCCCTTACCTGCGTCTGAGTCCAGCAGAGGAGAGGGGGATTCTCACAGCCCTCCCCCCGGCCACCCCTGCCAGACAACGCATTGACATGCTCAGAACATGGAGGGACAAGTTTAGACTCGATGCTACTTACAGGTGAGCAGCTGTAAATTTATGTAGCTATCACACCATTGGGATACATGGGGAAAGGTGCATGAGAGAATAGATAACTATTTCCGTGTACTGCACACACATTTGCGTACTAGAACCCCCCAATCCTGTCTCCCATACATACACGTTTGTTCCACTTGGTTTGCAGCAGCTAACAAATGAGGCAGGGGGGAACTAACCATACCCCCCTCCCACCACCTGTGAGCCACAAAGTTGTAGGGGTAGTATCAAAATTAATAGGGATTCTATCAGACCTGTAGGGGTTCTATCCCATAATAATATTATGGATACCTGCTAATGACTAACCCCATTGCAGTATTGTTATAACTATGATCCATGATATTGGGTGTGCCCATACTGCATCCCCATAGTGCATCCATTTGTACTGCATGTATGCTTGTTGACGACCTTTACCTATATAATATTATGCTAGGGAGCAGAAAGCACATGGGGTGCGGTTAATAGGTGTGACCAAAAAAAAGCACAGTGTTTGTGATACTCGACTCGTGGATCATGGACCTTACCAAACGATTTGTAGCATAATGAAGTAATCAAAGATTTTGATGGATTCATTGCTTAGGAGTCGCTCATCTTGAGATCTGGCGATTTTTATGCTGATAGAGAAACAAAAAATTAATAGATAGATACCCATGGGATAATTATCAGATTAAGAGGCAGCCCTGAACTATGCATGAGGCCTGCACCTGTCGCCACAAAATTAATAAGGGTGGATACACCCTATGTATGAGGCACCTGGCTTGCAGTAGCTACATTGTTTAGAGGATTGAAGGCTCTATGCAGAATCCCAAACGTGTGCGAGTAAATTACTTTAATCCGATCTTAAACTCCAGAGGTATAGCTACCATAGGGGCAACTGAGACAGCTACCTCGTATAAAATCGCAGAGGTAGGCAGAGCAACTTACATTCCAATATATAGTCTAGTATGGAAATACGATGTGGACGATTGAAAACTCACGATTATACAGCCATAACTGGCATTTCTCCAAGAAAGGTAGCCAAAACCAAGCACTGTGATTGTTGGCTAACTCATTAATGGAAAAATGGGCATGGCTAAAATTTTTCGCCTGTGCTTTGCAAGGGGTTATCCTAACTGCCTCACTATCCTAGCTACGCTGCAGCCTATGAACTCCCTACTCCAAGTAACCCGCCCCCCAGCTGCAGTGTGGCTAGGATGAGCAAATCTCCTTTTCCAATATATGAAAAATGCAAGTTGGTGCCTACTTGCTTGTATACTGCATACAAAAAATTGTGTAGCTACCTCAGCAGCCGAAAGGGGATATTTCATGTAAAATAATTATCATTCCTCCTCAACACTTTGTACAGGTAGCTATTTAATAGCATCACTTCACGAAGTGAATGAAGTAGATTTAATCGATGAACTAAAAATAATTTTTACATTTGAACCGATTCCAGCACGCTGACCTCTGATTCACCTAGCTAAACACAGCAGCTACCTAGAGAAGCAGTACATGGAAGTCCTACAAGTATCCGCCAACAAATGGCTTCCTTCAGCAACACAAAAAGTCTTTAATCTGACCATCATCAGGAAGGAAAAGATTCAAAGAGGAAGAGTTGACAATGAAATTATCCACAAAACCATCCGGGGACAAATTGATGGCATGCTTCTAGAAAAGTCCCCCATAGAACTGAAAGACATCTTCAAGAACATTGAAGGAGAGAGAAATGTGGTTCTAATAGACGGTGCTCCAGGTAGCGGGAAGAGCACACTGACTGTACACATCTGTCAGCAATGGGGCAGAGGACTCACATCTGCAGAAAGACTCAATCATCAGTACACTGATCAGACCAAACCTTTTTTCAGGGGAACCTGCTGTCAAAAACGGTAACTTGTCATCCGATTTCATCTGGTGACCTTTGCCCTGTGGTCTCCTCACGAATTGAAGTATTAGGATTCACTGCTGAGGAGCAGAGACTGTTCTTTACCGAGTGTCTCAACAATGATACAAAAACTGTGGAGACTCTAATGGAGGGACTTAGCAGTAACCCAGCTATGGAGGGCAGCTGCTACCTTCCTCTGAATGCTTCCATTGTAGCCCATCTTGACATAGCCAATAGATCCCTCTCTTTCACTATTTATGGCATATTATTCTGAAAATGAGAAAAATGGGGACCCATTTTCATATGACACTGGACCAAATTAAATTTGCTGTGACACCGGATTGTGTATGGGATTCTCAAGGATAAATTTAGCATGCAGTGTACTGAGGAAGAAGACCTAGTTTATAAAAAAATAGCATAAATGTCATCAAGGATTTTAAGTTTTCGAGTTGAGCCACATACGTGACTTACTTGTGCTCGATAAGCCCTCGATGACATTTATAACACTAGAGAAAAGTCATAGGGGTGCAACATTTAATATACAAGTAACAACTGTCCTAGTTGTAGTATGCTGTCAAATAGGATGCAGGACAGCTAAGTAACCTAATTTGACCACAATAATGCAACAAGCCACAGTTGTTTCCTGCTTCCTGGCTAATCAGCCGAAGTATTAAATACATGCACACAGCAGACTGGGACACGCTAGAATGTGTGCAGCTGTCTAAGAACAATTTCAACCTTTTTCAAAGAAGTCAGTAATCGTGAGAAGCAGCTATCCAAGAAAGTGCGTTCACTCGGAGCTGGAAAGGCTTCAGTTTACCAAGTAAGGCCAGTCTAGTGCTTGGATAGATGGGTCATGTTTGCCAACAAGGGCTTCTCACTACTCTGTTTTGTCAGCTATGCTTCTCTGAAAATTGTACATGTCTTATGGCCATAGAGTACCCCCTGGAGGTAGCAATGGATCCGCTGCAATAAATAGACCGCTAGTGGGCTAAATCTGACATTTTATGCGATCATAGCTATTGACATAAATAAAACCCGCACTGCTTAAGTTCCCAGAGCTCGATATAGACATTAATAATTTTACTGGTGTGTGATTTTGCAGCTTGAATGATGGCATCTTCCTTCCCCATCCCCCCTTTGGCGATGGACGACTTTCCATCTAAGTTTGCAAATGTATACCGTCCTCGTCAGCTGTCGTTAAGCCAGTCTGCAGCTAGTGAATTCAAGGATGTAGCAGTGGCAGACACAAATGAAGAAGTGTGCGTGGTTGATCCGAATGCTAAAATTGACCACAGAGAATACATCCAAATCAGCACAGAGGATATCGACGGTCAGAGTGTGTTAACACAAGCTGCATCATGCAATGATTACCATAGCAGTGGATATCCACACATCGGGCTTCTTCGCATGGATTTCAATGGTCAAATATACTGTGGAACAGCAACAATGATCGCAGATGGAAGATGTCTCTTAACATGTGCACACAATGTGGTGGACTACAACAAGAACGCTGACCCAGAACCTATGAATGCCAAAAATATATGGTTTGAGCTCAGAAAAAATGGAGCATCCAGCTTGGAGTCGAGTTCTCTGATGAAACAGTACAAGATTCGAAAGATGGAGGTGCACCCTAAATATTTTGAAAATCCGTGTCCAGCGTCTGGGTTTGACCTCGCTCTTTGCTGGATTGATGTGCCAGAAAACGACCAGCATCTTGAAACTATGACATCCACTGGGATCTTTCCCACGCTAGCAGCTGGAGCCAGATATTTTACTGACAATTGTAAGGTAGCTGTGGTTGGATTCCCGGTACAAGCACATAATCAAAATGTTGGTGGTGAGAAGTGGGGTATGGCTGCAAAGGTGCCCATGGAGCAGAGAAAAGTCTTCTCTGATAATGATCAGAAAGATTTTCTTGGATATGACTTCATCGATACAAGTGCAGGTCAGAGTGGGAGTCCTATGATACATATCATGGGACAAGGTTCTGATTCAGAATATCAGTGTGAAATTTTTGGAGTGCATACTGGAGGGAGTGACGTACGTAAAGAAAATTATGCCACTCTTATTACTTGTGAAAAGCTCGAGTGGATTGTACAGCATTTGGGAAGCCCCTGGAAAATTAATTCAAAAGGAGATCAGATGTACTTGGCCCGCTAAAACTTAATAAATTTATTGAGTCAGACATGTTTAACATTTAAACTTTTTGCATGCATGACAGTGTGGATGCTTGTTTAAAATTAATGGCTGTTCCTGTATATTTCTAGACCATGCATGGCTATATTATATCATTCATAGTGATTACTTGCTTGCTTGATCTATAAATTTTATGCATATAATACCGTATTATGCATGATAATAATATTATTATTATGTGCATATTATGGAGTCACTGTGCATGTCATGCATGTATCATGTCTGACTCATTCATACTGCATGATCACGAGTTAGTAATAATGATTATCCTTTCTCTATTATTGGTTGCTCTCATGGTTATGAATAATTTTTCCCCTAAAGTCTATTATAGCTATAGTGCATGCATATAATATATATTATATATACAGTGTAGTCCACTTAAATCGAATCTCAAAATCCATGAAAAATATTTGAATTAAACGAAAATTTGAATTACAGAGATTCATATAAACCACTGTATTGAGACCCTGCAATGCTTATTTAATTTAGTGGAACATTCAGAAGCTTTAGAATTGTTCTGAGAGTGATTTAGGTAATAGACACTTATAGTTTCATATCTCAAGGAGGATTGTAGTGATCTCCATGTGATCTATGTTCTATAATATTTATATAAATATGTGTACTTTTGCATGCTAAAGCTGGCTGTAATTTGTCTAATTACATCCCCAGTATAAACTTACTTTTTTGCGGTTATTAGGTAATTATGATGTAATTATGATGTAACCTATGTCGTCATAGCGCTAAAATTCAGAGCCTTTACAGAACACTTCTGAGACCTGAAAATCCACAGAATCATGTATTAACTTACATACATATCCAGCGAATACATTAAAAGCTGAGTGCTACTTTCTCCGACGAGTAATGCCGGCCGAACTTCACGCGTTCTCTTGGCTGACGTAATCCTGTGGATAAATAAAGCTAGCCTTGCGCTATTTATAGCACGCGTCATGCCACGACTGATCTGAAGTTCGGAAGCTGTACTGTGCTGTCGAGTTCATCTCCTTTGATAGAAGCATCGAAACTCGAAGTCGAAAGTTGATCTTAGACTCCATCTCTACGATTGAGGCCCTGGCATCGATGTGTGTATTGACGACCTTTACCACATGCACCATTAGAACTATACAGCCACTGGGGATGTGGTCAAGGGTTCATTTTAAGAGAAAAGACCAATTCAAATTTATGTATTAGCTCTATGTAGGGAATCTGAAAGAATTTGAATTAGACGAAAATTCGTCTTAAGCGGGTTTGAATTAAGTGGACTACACTGTATATATATCACTACAAAAATAAAAAGGTTATTATAATCCAACTGGTTTACCTCAGTTGCACTTGTTTTGCATGCTCCAGAACACAAGTTCATGCATCTGGTCACAAAAAGGTAGACTATAGCTAAGTATGACATTGTAATTTCAATTGAGCCTTGACCATCAATCATATTATACTGAATACAGGGTAACAATATTAGAAGTACAGTTCTTAAAGATAAAATAAAGCCTAAAGTTTCAAATGCAAGCATTTGAAGCAGCCATAAAAGCCTTGGAAACCACTCAGTGGCCTCTAATGATTAATGGCGCCAGATCCAATTGCAGATTGCACTTGGAATGCATTCCAATATCACCAGATGGTGGTGAGGATCTCAGCGTAAAAGGCTGTCGGAAACCAAACTCTTTCCTCCTGTAGGAGGATATCATGATAGCTAATAATTATTCTAGGGCATGACTTTAGCTACTTAGGAATCAACAGAAGCCTCTATATTTAACTGGACAGGATGACAGAAGCTTTCAGTGGTTAGGTTTAAGCCCTGGCCGTAAGCTGCCCATGCAGGCTTCAGGTATATCCCGATAAATATAATTGAGGTGTAAATTGCTTGAATACTTGTGCATGTAACAGGGGTAACCCAAACTGGGTTAAAATAATCCTTCAATTTTCATAGTGCATGGTATCACAATATTAATAGCAACCATATTATCATACTATACATAATTAGTATAATGTATGTGTGTGAGTATAAATGCACATGTAAATGTACAGGGAGGAGGGGGATCAATTTATAGCTGCCTAGTGTCCAGTGTTGTCTGAGGAAGAGGGTCTTGGCCGGCTGGGGGGACATGCTTCTCTAGGAAATTTAATACAAGACTGCAGCCACTTGTGGCACAATATTCCACTTGTCCTGCGGTATGAAGGGTAGGGGATCCCAGGGTGCCCCCTCCTCTGTATTAATCCCTGTTCCTAATGGCTAGTCTCAGCTTACGTACACTGTAGCTAGCTAGATGACCCACTGTCTGTATCAACTAAGTGAGTCCAGGAAAACATGTGCTCCACACCTAAGGCCAACTCTCCACACCTTATACATGTTTACCCTATTACTACCTTATACCCTATTTCCTCTACATGTGTGTGTACATGTGTTTGGGGTAACCTTATGATGATTGTGTACAGCCATGGCATGGTATTCTCAGTACATGCTTGTGGTCAATCTGTTATCATGAGTCATTCCTTTGCTGTGTGTGCATGTGTGTGTAGGTCAGAGAAGAGTGATGCAATACAGTGCCATGGATCAAACTCTGGATTCCATTAATGAACTCTGCCTCTGCTCACAACGCTCTCCGATCCTTGAACTCCAGTGCTCAAGTTAAGCTTCTTGGCTCGATGCGAACTTCTCCAGTACCCAGTCTCATCACTACTAGTAATTTTTCTCAGAAAATGCGCAATGGGACTCCTTTTCATCAGCTTTCCTCTTCAAATATGCCTCCTCTTCATCCCAAACTCCCATCAGGCAATCGATTGTCTCACGAAATCATCACCATTGGAGATTCTCCCGTCACTAAGAACCCTCCTCCTCTCCTCCCCACTCCCTCTACTGGTTTAACAGGTTTATAGTCATTTGCTCCATATCATTGCTGTTGGTTCTCACTCATAAACAGAACTCCGGTTGTGATTCAAAGATTTGTATTATTGCTGAGTCAGAAGACAGAAATACATGTGAATCAAATGATAATCTACTGGGCATATTATACCAATTGTGATTTTAAATAATAATTTTGTATTGTCTATCAGTTCCATCACCATGTCACAGTTTAATACATATTGTCATAATCATTATTCATTCTTCCATCTTTCACTCAACAGCGAATATTTTTAGTTCATCAATCACTTCCTGTTCAGTAATTCGAGAATAATTGAGATACCTGCACCGTCAAGAAAAGCGCATGCGCATAGCCTTGGGCTGCAGAACGAGCCCCACCCACCTTGGCCTATTGATAACGTCACATGATCAAAGCACCAGTATAAATCTCGCGCGCACATGTATCTCTCCCAGCTAGTATCAAATCCTGTCCACGTTTTAGTTGCAATTGTGAGTTACAGAATTATTGTCTGCCATTAGTTTGCTATTCATACGTGATACAACCACGACATGTAGGTGAAAATCTGACGTTTTTAGAAGCCATGGCTGAAAGAGGTGTATCTGTAGGCAGTGTGTCTGCCAGACCTATTCACAGCCTTGAGGAGCAGCTGTCCAAGTTCCCTGCTCAGCTCCTTGATAGTCCCTGTGCTGATGCCCACCTGGTCAAGTTGAGTCAGTCCATAGCAGAGTGGAGAGATCTGTCCCCTTACCTGTGTCTGAGTCCAGCAGAGGAGAAGGGGATTCTCACAGCCCTCCCCCCGGCCACCCCTGCCAGACAACGCATTGACATGCTCAGAACATGGAGGGACAAGTTTGGACTCGATGCTACTTACAGGTGAGCAGCTGTAAATTTATGTAGCTATCACACCATTGAGATACATGGGAAAGGTGCATGAGAGAATAGATAACTATTTCTGTGTACTCCACGCACATTTGCGTACTAGAACCCCCCAGTCCTCATGCACGTTGGTCCCACTTGGTTTGCAGTAGCTAACAAATTAGGCAGGGGGAACTAACCATACCCCCCTCCCACCAGTGAGCCGAGCCATAGGGACAATTGATACCAACTAATTGTCACTGATAATCCTTAGGTACCTTAATTCGCGAAATTTTCATTGTTAAAAAAGTTTCCTTTCGCGCAAAGTTTTTACACGAAAATAGTTTACGTGTACTTTAGATCCTAGTTGTAACAAATACTGTAATCTCATTGGTCCAAACTAGGGTTCTAAATAGACTCATAGAACCCTTGTAAATCTTCATAGAACCCTTGTAAATCCTCATAGAACCCTTGTAAAAAATTGCATGTCTCAAGGCCATAACTACATAGCAACAAATTTCTAACCGTCATGGCAGCCTTGCTCAGGTAAGATATAGTGTAGAAACTAAACTACGTATACAGAGGCTTATTACATAGCTACACAATGCTTGCCTTGTCCTCACAGCACAGAGGCAGCTGGCACAATATTAAAGTGTGATTCTATTAAAAGCACACTTGATGATCGATGGGAGTGGCTATCTGAGTTCAAAAGTTCAATAGCTGCCATGACACTTGTACCAGTGTTGACAAGACCTCGAAGATGACGGTATTTCGCTCGACTTGTCGCTAGTATTGCAAAGAAGTTTTCAGCTTGTTGCTAGGATCTAAATACGTTAGACTGTGGTTACTAGGTTTCCACGTGATTTAGAAGACCTCAGGCACTCTGTAGAACCCTCGCTTCGCTCGGGTTCTACATGAGTCCCTTCGGTCTTCTAAATAATCACGTAGAAACCTAGTAACCACGGTCTAACTATTATATAAAAAACTTATACAGTGAATATACCGTGAGCACTTGAAGTTGATGAAAATATTATTACTTGAAACTTTTTAACACAAAATCTTGTGAATGAAATTAATGTGAATTACCGGGTATCTACTGTCAACATAAATAGCAGCTAAGTTTCAATGATAGTTAAACATTATGAAGTTAGATGGCAAAGAGTACAAGGGTGGGACAAACTAATGGGACAGCATTTGAGCCAAGAATTGCATGTGGCTGTCCACTGTGACATGTGATGCAGTAGTCTCCCATACATACAAAACCATCACTCTGCTGCCATCAGAGACCCGTTGGTAAGAATGTCTGACTAGATATCAGAAGGTCCTGGGTTCAAATCCCGGCTGGATCCTGAGTTTTTTTTCCTCTTTCCACTAACTTACGTTTGTTTGTCACACATGGCTTGCAGCAGCCCTGGACTATGCATGTTCTGTCACCACAAATGTGGGTGGATTCACCATAAACTAAAAATCAGGACTGTCCATGACAGCAAATGTGGGTGGATTCACTCCATAGCTATTGTAGTGGGGAAAATGGTCAAAATAACAACTCTATCATAACTTCCTTTATGGTATATGCCTCGGTAGTTGTAGAGATTAGATAAGACATGTGACTGTGGTGTGACCATTGTATGTGTACCTCAAAGAAGACAGGGTCAGGTTCACCTTTAGCAACAGGACTGGTAGTCACATACCTAGTGCAGGATAATTGTACGAGGTCTGGTTGGGAGCTTCTATCTTAAGGCAGTCAGTCAGAAAAAATATTACCAAAAGAGTGCCCACTACGGAATGTTGGCCAACCCCCACTTTGGGCTCAATTTCCTTCTAAGGTCTAATGTTTACTTGAATATGCGCCCATGTGTTGCTGCCCTTGAAAACACCGCTCAAATGGCTGGTTTATGAGGACTGAACATCGAAAAATCTATGTAAGATTGATAAGAAACGTGCTAAACAGCCATAAAAATAAGCATAGCTAGCGTTTTAGCACAAATATGCACACTATAATTAGAGCACATGAAATTAGTTGGCGTTCGAAGTGTCCAGTGAATTAGAACACGCTTTCACGCATGCGCATTCGGTGCGGTAAAAAAAAATTCGAAATGGTGTCCAGATAATTAGAGATATCTGTTAAATTAGAGACAATATGGTATATTTTTCAATGCCTTGATTTTGAGTGATAAGAACTTGTAATAATAATAATCAGTATGACAAACAAATTGTATGCTCATAAAATATTATAGTATGTTTCTTCCTTGCATAATAATATTATGCATGTGTGTACATGTATGCTGTTTGTGCATGCATGACTGCAACTTAACTAGCCAAAGTCAATTAACCCTTACACAGGTGTTTGATAACAGCTCTGCATAATGCAAAGAGAGTAGACTTGATTGATGAATTACAACGTGTAGTAACATTAATTTTGAACAAATACCAACACACCAACCTCTGATTCAGCTAGCTAAATATGATCTTGACTGGTACGGCAGCTACCTAAAGAAGCAGTACATGGATCCAGAAGTCCTCTTCACCCTACAAGTATCTGCCAACAAATGGCTTCCTTCACCAACACAAAAAATCTTCAACCTAGCCATCATCAAGAAACAAAAGATTCAAAGAGGAAGAGTTGACAATGCATTTATCAACAAGACCATCAGGGGACAAATTGATGACATCCTTCTAGAGAAGACCCCCATAGAACTGAAAGACATCTTCAAGAACATTGAAGGAGAGAGAAAGGTGATTCTAATAGATGGTGCTCCAGGTAGCGGGAAGAGCACACTGACTGTACACATCTGTCAGCAATGGGGCAGAGGAGAACTATTTAATGAATTCACTGTTGTGATACTCGTCCAATTACGAGACCCAAGAGTACAGAGTGCACAGTCAATAGCTGACTTGCTTCCCTGTGAAAGTTGCTCAGTTGCTGAACAGGTTGCTGCAGAGATTATGGCTGTCAAAGGCAGTGGTGTTCTCTGGATACTTGATGGGTTTGACGAGTTACCATCACATCTGCAGAAAGACTCGATCATCAGTACACTGATAAGACCAAAATTTTACCAGAAGAACCCATTGTCAAAAACTGCAGTGATAGTTACTTCTCGTCCGGTTTCATCCGGTGACCTTTGCACTGTGGTCTCCTCACGAATTGAAGTATTGGGGTTCACTGCTGAGGAGCAGAGACTATTCTTTACCGAGTGTCTCAACAATGATACAAAAGCTGTGGAGGCTCTAATGGAGAGACTTAGCAGTAACCCAGCCATGGATGGCAGCTGCTACCTTCCTCTGAATGCTTCCATTGTAGCCCATCTTTACCTAACAAATGGATCCCTCCCTTCCACTATTTATGGCATATTTTCTTCCCTTGTCCAGCACTGTCTCTCTCGCTATCTTCATGAACGACAGGGAATATCTGAAACATTGGCTACTCTAGAATCTATAGACACATTACCTCCTGACTTACAACGCCCTTTTGAACAGCTCTGCAAGCTAGCATTTGTGGGAGCAAGAGATAATCGAGTGTCTTTTTCCACTGTCAATCTAGAGACGCTTGGATTACTTTCTGAAGATGTTTGTGAGCTTGGCCTACTGCAGGCTGTACCTAGTATTATTTCTCATGGTAGATCTGTTTATCACAACTTTCTTCACCTGTCCATTCAGGAATTACTAGCTGCAGTTTACGTATCTCGAATGCCAGCTGGTGAGCAGATTGCAATATTCGAGTCCTTATTTAACGCGGCGAGATTTAGTGCGGTGCTTCAGTTTTATGCAGCCATTACAAAGCTTCGTGCATCAAGGCCTCTTCTCAGCTTAGTGCCACGTTTCTTGCGTCCTGTCCCTGCAAGCGTTTATGATCTTGTTCGAAAAATTATTCGTAAAGGCTCTAACTCTCTTCTGATATCACTACTGAATTGCTTGTATGAGGCTCAGGACATCTCCTTATGTAAATACGTAGGTGAAGAGCTTAAGTACGAGCTGCCACTAGTTGAGAGATTATCTGGAGCCAATACTGAAGTAGTTTTGTATAATATTTCGTTGTTACCAAGAGATTGCCTTTCCATTGGGTATTTCATAGCTTCAATTGCTGTTAGCTATAGTGGAAGACTTAGAATCAGTCTAGGAAGCTGCTCTTTGGAAGATACTGGCACGAAGATTCTGATGCAAAGCTTCTGCCAAAATCTGAATACTCATGATGCTTGTGAAATAACTGGGAAGATTAATATGTGTTTAGATCACAATGAAATCACCAAGAAAGGAGTGACATACATAGCCAAGGCTTTAAAAATAACTACGGCTCTAAAGAATTTGAGTCTTTGGGGAAATCCTATTGGTGACAAGGGACTTCAGTCCCTAACTGAAGCCCTGACAATTAACGATTCACTTGTAACACTTGATCTTTACCAATGCTATTTAAACATCACGAGGGAGAATGGTCCACAGTTTGCTGAAATGCTGCAGAGAAATGAAACTTTAAGACACATTCACCTTTCATTCAGCTCAGCAATAACAGATGTTGGAATCGAATTTATTATCAAGGGACTAAAGGAGAACACAGCTCTCAAAACACTGATACTTGGTGAAAGTGGTATCACCGATAAAAGCTTTAATTCTATCCAAAGTAGCACTTCAACATGCAAAATAGTCAGATATAATTAGCAATAATCATTAAGGTATGGCTATTCTGAAATGAATAAAAATTGTGATTGCTCATAATTATTTTGTGCTCTTTTAATTTTAAATTTCATTTGCACTCACAAGCGTGAGAATGATTATTTCGATGCTATTATAATAATACTATTAATACTCCCTATTGTATTTGCTAGTAACAAACCTAAAAAAAAATTATTATAGCCCATGCATGCTATCAGATTCTACAGTTAACTATATACACAAAAATAATATTATCATTATTATTATTTCACTTCAAGCTAAGATCGTTAGCTGCCTTTCCTAGCCCTGCCTGCCTCATGGCATTCTTCAGAGCTCCTAAAGTGGCAAAGTCTTTGCTACCACGACCATCGCCTGGGGCCCACTGATACCACTCCGACAGCATCTCATTGAGGTAGCTCGAAGGAGCCTGCATAAATAGCATTGGTTTGCTTTGGATGTTGTCCAGCTCTCCTTGCAGGAACCCTAGGGAGGTACCAATCTCTCTCCACTTGGCAGCGTGTAGCTTCAGTTGATCGAGTAGCTTTTTATGATGATCCTTTTCGTTGAGACGTGTTGAGTCACCTGACGAAGAGTTGGCTGCAGGTTTTCCTGGATTGAAATTCATACGAAGAGTCTAGCAATCAGTATCAGTCACCAAAATACGTGTATATACTGAACAGTACGTATTAATATGCGGAGTGTACTATGAGAGATTTGGTATCAATAATTAATTTGCTAAAAGGTGTTTGAGGAAATGGTTATACCTCTTACCAAGGACTTGATCTTTATAGACAGTGACTATTTTGAAGCCAATCTTTTTGTCTTGATACTCAGGCTGTTGAGCTTGAACCGTCTCTATTGGATCTGCAACTGTGAGCAGTAACAAGTTATGAATAATACCCTATAGTAATCTAATGGCATGCAACACCCATTCATCCATTCACACAATGTCATTAGTTTGACAAGAGACAAACAGAACAGTGCATCAAAATATTATATAAAATTAGAAGACTAACGAGGATGACATCCTATACACTCAAGATCTACAGTTTTAACTTGTTTCTGTACACGTACGTGCGGAAGGAATACCATATTTTGATTCTATGGTCTTAATGACATTTCCATGATTGTCAATCCTCCTTAAAGCTTCAATTATCTCCTTCCAGTTTGCATCGCCATTATTCAACCAATACTGGAGGACTTCTGACAGTTTTCTGGCTTCAGTTGGGTTCTCTCTATCAATGGTTCTGAGAATATGCGTAGGGACTTCTAACTGGACACCTAAATCGTGCCAGTCCACTTCCTTTAGCTCGTATACCAGATCTTTTAACTTTGGTACGTCGTCTACGCGAAATACATAGCAAGAATACAAACTCACAAGTATGAGCAGTATTTCGACTGGCTTACAGTAAGCTTACCTCCCCTTGCAGCCATATCGATTGAAGTACAGCCTAATCAGCAAAAAACACGCGCGTGTCCTTTGAACCCGTATTTTGTCAGCCCCACCCCCTGACGATCGCGCATGCGCATTCTACTTCTAGCCAACCTTACCACAGAGTCACATACAGGGTCATGGTAGTGGACATTATGTTTGACATGGGAACTTGCAGAGCTGGTAGTTGCCTGCACATGAATTTGTGGGGACAGCTGGCACGATGCACGCTATAAAAGAAGAGCTGTTTTCAAGCATTCTCCAGTCAGTGACTACAGCCTGAAGACAACAGCGGCATCAAACAGCAGCTACAATTCCTGGAAAGAAGATTTCCGCTAATCAACTCTCGATTCAGAATCAGAACCAGAACCAGAACCAGAACCAAACATGTCGACTGAATGCACTCTGTACAGGGATGTTAATTACGGTGGTGCCACGCTGACACTCAGCAAAGAGATGAGCGATTTGAACCAGCAAGGCTTCAACGATGCAGCTTCATCCGCCAAAGTTTCCGGCACACCGTGGATATTCTACAAGGACACTAGTTTCATGAGTACTTCGTACGTTGTTAAGCCGGGGAGCTACCCAAATCCTGGAAGTTGGGGCGGTCAAGATAACACTCTCTCGTCTCTGCGTCCCCTTCCCAGCGAGACTGAAGGTGATCGTGGCGTGATTGCAATCTTTGAGCACACCAATTACTGTGGACGTATGGTTGTGCTCACTTCTTCCACTGCGGATTTTACCACCATCAATTTTAACGACACGGCCAGCTCTATGATTGTTATCAAGGGTAGGTGGACGGTGTTTAGGGACACCAACTACCAAGGAGATATTGGCACTTACACCGCTGGAGCGTATGTTTCTACTTTGGCTCCAAATGATATGATGTCATCCATAAGGCTCAACTGAACCTAACTGGGAAACTTTTGAACTACTTTGAACTATTAATATATACTACAATGTTATCATTGCCTAATTTTTGAAGCTATTGTGGTATAGCTTATAGGAAAATACAGTAAAAGGACTTGTTGTTATTAAATTTATGACATGTATGCAGTGGCATTATTGTGAGGATCATTATGATATTTATGCAGTTAATGTTCGTCTGCACGCTGTAATACTATTTTATCCTTACACACCTAATGATACTTTCAGAGTATTATTTTGCTCCTTTTTGTAGTACATTAACCACACCATGTCTGCATGTGAGTATAATTATACGTATAAGTATTGAGGCCGTGCAGCATGCCATATCATATTATAAAGACAATCTTACGGTCACTGACTTATTAGAGGTAGTTTTGCAGCAATTAGTTTCAGCTCTAGATCAAGAGGAATCTCAACTATAGTGTACTCTGAAAGAGTGCTCCAGAAAATGGCTGGTGACTTGAGAGTTTATATAAGTCACACCATCCTAAGGTTGCTAGGGAGGGAGGATTTAGTATAATAATATTTTTTATTGTGTGGCTCCTGTATGTATATAATATTATACAAGTGAGGGTGTATACATGTACAATCATGCAAAGATTAAAGCTTACCCATTAAAATTATTAATAATATGTCCAACAACAAGTGAGCATTGCTGACATGGTATACAGTGTAATTAGTGTGGAAAGATATGGGGTGCTAGGGCTAACACTCGTGTACTAGTACATGTATAGATAATGTATTGTGTGCGATAGTGCACCAACACTCTGTAGAATGGCTTGAGAGAACAGTTGACAGATCTAGCTAGGTGTGGTAGATAAAGAGCCTAATGATAGTATTTGTGGGTACTGGTTATGTTCAAGAGTATCAATGCCTTGCTGATTTTATGAGAATAACATTACCCTCATGATCATGTGCTGATAAAACAGGGCATGGCAAAGGTTTAACATGCATATTATGCATGGTTGTGTGTCATGACTGTGAGGATAATCAATTGATCAATTAACATAAGTGTGCCAGTTAACAATAATTGTAGCATTAACACAACAATAGTTATCACAATACAGCTATAAACTAAAACTTGTGAGTAAATAATGGTTAGCTAGCTAGCTAGCTACCCTGTTGCAAGAATTGCTTCACCGATCTGGTCATTAAGATGGGTGTTCAGTGAGTAGAAAGCTCGAGCTCCACTATTGAACACTTGACCTCCCCCAGCAAAAACCACTCCTTGTGCTGATCCTTTGTATACGCTAGTCGTAATGCCATCGAAAACAAGTAATTCTTTGACATCAATAAATCCACCAGCAACGTCATGATTATCTTCCAGTATAAATAGCGTCTCGTTAGTGTACTTTAGGAAATGTCTTAATGTGAGACTCTGGTCTTCAGTATCTTTCGGATTTAAGTGAAAAATTTCATCTCCGTTCATTAAGAGTACAATTTCTAAGTTTTTGTCATTTTGATCGTCAGAACTGTTGATCGTAAATACAAGATTTCTTGGTGGTTCGGAAAACCTACGAGTAATGTATTCATTGATTGCTGTGTTAATTTGTCTGTTTCGAGAATAGAAAGCAGCACCAGTATTGGTGTGGACATAAAGCCGACCTCCACCAAAAATCAGTAGTCCCGAAAAGATTTTATTGTGCTTTTCCAGTCCTGGACGAATACCATCAAGTACATAAAACTGATCCACTCCTGAGTAGACCTTCACTCTTTGCTCGACCATGATGTGCACACAAATGGTACTATTTAAGTACTGAATGAAACTACTTATTGGAATTTCCTTAACTTCAGCATCACTCAAATTGATAACAGGTTCTCCATTGATCACTAGCATCAGATCTCCACCAGGTAAGGTCTGAAACATTAACATAGTATCCGGTAGATGAGGTATCACTCTAGCGAGCTGATCATTTAGGAGCATGTTTAACTGCTCGCTACTAGAGTAGAAGGCTTTATCTTTGCTAACAAAAAGTTGACCTTTTGAAACGATAACTTGAACCATCGCTCTCCTATGTTCAGAAATGTGTCTCCCATCAAAAGCAATGAGAATTTTAACTCCATCATAACTTCTCTGGGTGTGTCCACTACTGTTGATGATCTTGAGAGAGTTATGTTCAAGCTTGAGGGTCACTGAGTTGTGGAATACCTGGTTTTCCGGATTCGATAAATCGATCACCTTCTTGCCCCTGTGAAAAAGGTTGATGTGCCCATTATCGATGATCAGTTCAAAATTTGAAGATGAAGTGAGGCCTTTCTTATAAGGCGATTGACGTGAAGAGTCTGTCTCACTTTCTCCACTCTTCCTTGGTGGATCTGAGCGACTTTGAGTGTATCTGGTATGAGTTGGCTTTGGAAGTTCTGAGCCTTCCACCTCCTCTTCTGTCATCCGATTCAATTTGAGACTCGTATCAATGACTTTTTCCTCTTGATTCTCCTTTTCATTATTAGCTTTGCTTGGTTGGACTTTGCCTGAGATTATAGCTCCCTGCAGCTGATGGAAAGGGAACAACTATAATATGCACTCTATCAATATTATAATAATTACTATACCGGTAGCAACCTGAAATACTTGTCATACAGTGATGTACAAACTTACCTGTAGAAGCAAAACTAGATGCAGCACTGTGAGAATTAATCCTCTCCACATCATGACACTGATGTCAACAAAATGACACTATAATAGAGTGAAAGCGGTATAATTGGCCCCTTCAACTTTCTCAAGCTCAGCGGTAATGTATCATTCAGCTAGCTATACTATAATAGATGCAGGTGATTTCAATAACTTGCTGACTCGATTCCACATCAGGAGCTCTCACACAACTATCGTACAAGCTGCAAATTTGTCAATTCTTTCCATGCAAGGCTCAGTACAAAGCCACCTTGTATAACATGTTTTCACTAATTGCATAAGATCTGGTAGCTTCCATGTTGATAGCTTGTATGGAAAACTGATAACATCATCACTAGTGACTGTGTGCATGATTGATTATGAGTACGCATGCGCATTAGTCTCGTGCCCAGCCCCCGCTACATCAACTGCTGACTCAGCAAACTTTGTAGGGAATTTCCCCATTCTGCATATCGACCTTTGACCGTGCCTAGGCTTAGCTCAGGTGAGTTGAATTCTCTAAATTATACTCTATCTAGCTCACTATAATATTTATTGCTCTCTGCAGGAATTTAATAAAAGCATAATATTATGTAACTTTGCTTTATAATACTGCGACTTGTTCATAAATTTATCACTGACTTGGAGTATGACCCATCGTGGATCAGTACGTCATGTTCCCAACGAGATGCCAGACTACGATGCATCTCTCTCATTCCTCTCAACATCAGAGTATGGCAGACTGTGTGAATCTGTTAGATCATGGCTCCTCCAAGGCATTCAGTTGGTGATGAAGACATGGCCTCCTTCTTCACCACAGAGCCCCACTAGTGTGAGAGGGCAGACTGAACAAGACTTCTCGATCTATATCGGAACTGGTAAGCCAGTCGGTGGCTACATCACCTAGCCTTGATACGGTCTGCGTTTAAGTTGGTCACCATAGGCTCGAGGAGTGCCTTTGCTAAAGGGTGCTAAGTCTGTGTGTGTGTGATTGCACATGCATATCACCATGATGATAAGGTCATAGGGTCATAATATTATTACTATTCTGCAGTTTTTTGTCCAATATTGATGATAATGTAGAAGATAATAATTATGGTGATCTTTACCGCATTGATGAATATTCATTATTTCAGAATCTGTAATGGTGGTGAAATGTTTCTGCTATATATAGTAGTACGGCTGTATTATAGATCTTGTAGTACTAGTATACTTTTATTCAGGTGGGAACGCTTATCTTCACTGGAAGCTGTCGAGATTCTTTGAGGCTGAGGGAGACGAAGAGAAGCAGCTCCTTCACAGAGGGCATGCAGTGACTGCTGTCAATGTGGCTCTTTCTCAACTACCATCGAGGCCTAGGAAGGGAGAGGGTATAGCCTTCTACATTGGCAACGCTGGTAGGGAAAGTATATCTCCAGTATCTTTGTTTTGTGATGTGTGTACCCCCTTCATTAATGATAGTACAATGTCATGTATATCTGCACAACTGTACCTTGAACCCTATACCTTGCCAAATTGGTTTCGAGATAGTGAAACCTCACTCCCTCTCTCTTCTCTCTTTCAGTTCCCTTGCTCGATCTTAATTACATACACCTCTCTGTGATGTAGGAATACATTCTCTAGCAGCCGCCATCTTCAGTGCATCAGGTGACCACTCCAAAGCCTCTCGCCATCTCTCCCTTCTTCTTGGCTATGTCCCTTCAGCTCTGGACAGCTCGGCTGCCGATGAGATCCTATATGGCAGAGCCGGCTACCTGTTCTCTCTGCTGTTTGTGAAGAAGCATGTTGCTAAGGAGCTTCTCGAAGGACTAGGGTTGGAGGCTGCAATGAAGAAGGTGTTTGATGCTATTATGAAGTCGGGGAAGAAGCGCTCTGGATCATCCCAAAGGTAAGGTGTACTACTGAATAGACAGTGTACACGACATAGTGATAATATTTTTTGTGATCCTAGCTATGGTGCATGTCTTTGGTAATGTTTTATTGCATATTCATAGCATAGCCAGGAGCTAGTACATGTTGGGTATTATAGGTTGAGTATTAAGTTTATTTGCATAAACAACACAATCAATTCCCCTCCTTTCTCCTCCATACATATACCCTTTCATGAATACACGCTCACATACACATAATCTCTCTCTTCCCCCCTCCCTCTTTCTCCCTCTCTCCCTCTCTCTCTATCTCTCTCTCTCTATTTTTCTCTATCTCAAGCAGTGTTCTTCAGTACCATTTCTACGGCACTGACTATCACGGTGCAGCCCATGGCACAGTCGGCATCCTCTACATCCTTCTCCAGTTTCCTGAGTGGTGCAAACAGCCAGACACCAAACCGTTCGTCCAGGCCACGCTTGATCACATGCTCTCACTGCAATTTCCAAGCGGGAATTTCCCCTTACAAGCTCAGAGCAGTGATAGGGATGAACTAATCCATTGGTGCCACGGAGCTCCTGGATTCGTTTACACCTTGTACCATGCTCACAGCGTGTTTGGTGGCGAGAAATATAAGCTTGCGTTGGATCGAGCGCTGGATGTTGTGTGGCAGAGAGGTGTGATAAAGAAAGGTCTTGGTCTCTGCCATGGCATTGCTGGAAATGCCTACGCCTTTCTCATGATGTACAGGTGATTTTACACTACAGTTATCATTGATAATTCTGAGTGTAGCTACATGTATCATTGACTCACTTTCGAGATAATTAAGTTATGAAGCGAATGGGAAGAAAAGGAAGGAGGAAGAGATGGAGGGATAGAAAGTGGAAAGGGAGAGAGAGAGAGTCAGTCTTAAAAACTGAATGAATTTAATGGCTAAACCTCTATTGCAGGTATACTGGTGAAGAGAAGCACATCTACAGAGCCTTCAAAATGGCTGAACTAATGCAGAACGACAAAGTTCTTGAGGCAATTGCTACACAGTTTGACCCTCAGCGCCAGTGCCAAGGGATAGCTGATTTCCCCTATAGCTTGATGGAAGGGCTGGCGGGAACGATTTGTTACCACTGTGACCTTTTGCACCCTCAGACTGCTGCCTTTCCGGGTTATGATGGAGAGGTTTGTTTTGTTTGACCAATATAATTGTTCAATACAATGTACTTTGTGAGCTTCTTGTGTATAAAGATGATTATTTTGAGGGGTTTTTTTGGCTGATAATACAGTTGTGTGGTTATTAATTATTATATCATAATGATGTCACTCTCCTGGCGAGTCAAAATTTCCTACAATAATATTAGTACAGTCTCCTGAGTCAAAGTTTTATGTGAAGAGTTATCAAATGTATTAGTACAGTCTCCCGAGTCAAAGTTTTATGTGAAGAGTATTATCAAATAAATTTTCCTACAATAATATTAGTACAGTTTCGTGAGTCAAGGTTTTATGTGAAGCAAAATTTAATAATTTTCCTACAATAATATTTCTGAGTCAAGGTTTTATATGAAGAGTATTATCAAATAATTTTCCTACAATAATATTAGTATGCAAGTTAGGTTTAGTGTGTTACACCTACTAGCTAATAAGCTATAACTATTGTTCATGTACTATATAAAATTTAAGTATTGATGCTACTAGCTACACTATCATCAAGAAGAGCTACATGTACACTCTATAGAAAATTAAAAAAAAAACTGGGATAACCTGAGCATTGCATGACGACAAAACTTGATTATGTATAATTATCTTGGCCCACCTACTGCTGCATAAGCAATGTTCTTTTTTGTGTCAATACGTTTGGAGACTAGGTATGCAATGTTAGAATTCATTTCTGCAGTCATTTCCCCTCTTGCTGGATCATCAATGTCATTGACATAGTATGAATCCAATTCTTCATTGGTTGGTCTTATTTCTCCATTCCCATCATTATCTATTGGAAAATAATAAAAAAATGGTCTGTAATGCTAACGTCAAAGATTTGTAACTTTTGGTTGCAGTGGGCCAGGCCAAGTTCTCAATGCATAAAGTGTAAAGTATGATTGTGGAAGTGTATGCTACTGAACATAATTTTAAATTTACCTTGTAGGATGAAGGTACTGCCCAATGGTGATTTGGCCTTGATAACAATTCCCACTATCACAGCCACCAAGATTATTAAGAGAATCAAAATACCACAGATGATGGCTGGGTGCACTTTGCTGGTATTATTGCTCTGATCAGGAATCATTTCCGAATAGTCTATGCATTCTGCTGATTCTTTTTGGTTGACTATTGTTCCAATTTCATCGTTAGCCAGGTCATAATTTATGCAACTACTTCTACTAGACTGAGTAATACTGCCTGTAATTTTGCTTCCATTACAAGCTAAGATGTTACCTCCTGGAGTAGCTGTATTGCTATTAGCCACAACTGACAGTGTTGTGTTGTAAATTGTGGCAAGTGTTCCGTTTTCTGTTGCATTACTGAAATTGAGGCAATTTCTTTCCATCACTACATCTATGATACAATTTTGAGCATACAGTATGTCCCCTCCAATTGCAGCGATATTTTCAGAAAGTCTACTTTTCGATATCCCTATGAGTGTACGTTTTGGGGCATTGCTACTTGAAAAAGCATACAGCAATCCACCATTAGAGCCAGCATAACTGTTGAGAAATGTAGTGCTCACTGCGGTCAGATTACTGTTATCGAGGGAGATGGTTCCTCCTATTCTGGACGCCATATTATGATCGAATGTTACGTCCATTGTAGTCACTGCACTATTCACAATGTGGACTACCCCACCACTGTTTAGTGCTGAATTGTTGGTAAAAGTACTCGTAACAATATTAATGGTGCTCGTATTCACATTAAATACCCCTCCATTATTGTTTGCAGTGTTACCTTTAAAGGTGGTGTTCACGATTGTGACAATTGCATTTTCGAAGCATCCTACTCCCCCACCTGAGGAAATGCCTGTAGCTAAGTTATTGGTGAAGGTATTTGAGATGAGGTTTATCCCACACTGAGTGTCCGTACACTGTGTAGCAGTCTGTCGCAGAATTCCACAGACAGTAGCTTGATTAGTGCTGAATAAACTATTCGAGAATGTAACATTAGCATTGTATCCAGAAACATATGCTATCCCAAATGCTTCGCTGTCTATTGTATTTTTGATGAAGGTAGTTCCATTCACTAAAATTGACATAATATTGTGATTGTATATCACTCCACCGTTATTGTTCTCGAAATTGCATTGTTTAATCACGACTTTGTTGTCCGATAGACCAGTGCCTTGAAATTTTAACACTTTCTGATTTCTTGTGTGATTTGTGAAGGTGCTACTCAGTCTGATGGTAATTTGCTTAATATTGGTGCTTTCAATAGCTCCATCGTTTCCATTGAACGTACTCTCACTGATAAGCACCTGACTTTCTAGTTCTGAGCTAGTTGCGAGATCGTGAGAATTAATAGCAACATATATAGCTGCTCTTCCATTGGTATTCCTGATGAAAGAACTCCGGTTTACAGAAATTGCTTTAATATCACTGCCATAGATAGCTTCTCTCCTGTTGTCAGAAAATTGGCATCCAAAGACTCTTATTTCACCAGGTGACGATCGTCTGCGAACGTACACTGCTCCGCCATATTCATTCGCTTGATTATTAGTGAATCTGCATTCTCTTAGCTCGACAATAGGTGAATCAACATATATAGCACCTCCTAGTCCAGATGATGAATTAGCACCATTGCTGCTGAAATTACTCTCTAGTACAGTTACCTGGGATGATGCTCTGGCATACACGGCTCCTCCATCTCCAAATGCCTCTCGACCAGTTGCCCAGTTGTTGGTGAAAGTACTTCCATTAATCATAGTATTTCTACTTCCTGCATTGATATAGAGTGCTCCACCATCACTGCGGCTACCTTCAACTTGATTGCTCGTAAATGTGCACTTGCTGATTATATTAGTCGAGTTTATTTTACTATCTATGAATAAAGCGCCACCTTTGCCATGCTCCCCTCTTAGCTGATTGTTTTCAAACAAGATCTGACTGACTATTGACATGGAATTGCTAGCACTGATGTAAACGGCACCTCCTTGGCTTTCTGAATTGCTAATCTGATTCCCGCTGACTGTACACCCAGTAATGGTGACTGCTGAATTTCTGACGTTAATGAACAGTGCTCCCCCATCACCTTTGGAACCATTTACTCGATTATTGTTAAATACACACTCAGTGATATTTAGTGTAGAATTCATTGCATTAACTGCTAATGCTCCTCCTGTTCCATTTGAATCACGAAATACTTGATTATTCATAAACAAACAGCCTTGTACCGTCAGATTTTTGACACCATCAATGTTCATTGCGCCTCCTTTTCCAAACGATCGTGTCGCGATATATTCTGTGAAAATGCAGTTTTTCATCATCAAGTTGGTTGACAATGTGACTGTCCAGGCTCCCCTGGTATCATTTGCCAGACTGAGTGGAGTAGCACCCATAAAGTGGGAATTTTCGAGCAATAGATTGTCTACAGAATCAGCTGTGTTACCTCCGCAGTGAACGAATGTCATCCTGATTACTCTCACATCTTGAATATTGTTTAATACCATTCGTCCTGACCCACTGCATGTAATAGTAGGGAATGAAGTGTCATTGTGAGATGCCACCATAATAAAAGTGGCCACTTGTGATACAGACAACTGAGCACTGAGATCGTGATTTCCCGGCAGCATCACTAGCGTTACATTTGAGCCAATCAAGCGAGGTCTGTTCACATACCGCATGAGGGTTTGGCATGATTGATCTGGTGAACAAGCTCTATATCCTTGAGGTCTGATATAGATAACATCACCACGTACTTGCTGCTGTGAGTTGCTTAACGCTGCTAGGAGAAGCAAGCTTAAGAGCAGAAAGCTTGAGCCTCTGCTTACTGACTTCATATCAACAGATCTAGATATTGCACCAAACTATTTACACTTGTACATTAAGGTTGAGACCTTATAAGTTGGTGACTACAGTTTGAATATAGTACCACAGTCAAAGGTTTTATGTGAAGAGTATTATCAAATAATTTTCCTACAATAATATTAGTGTGCATGCAAGTTAGATTACATTGTGTTACACGTACCGGTATATCACATATATAATACTAGCTAATATAATATTTCACGTACCGGTATTATATTATAAATCATTAATGCTACTGACTAGCTACATCAAAAAGAGCTACATGTACACTCCATAGAAAACTAAAAACGTGGATAGCCTGAGCGTTGCATGACAACAAAACTTGATCATGACATTGTATAATTATTGTAGCCCACCTACTGCTGCGTAAGCAACGTTCTTTTTTGTGTCAATACGTTTGGATACTAGGTATGCAATGTTGGAATTCATTTCTGCGGCCATTTCCCCTCTGGCTGGATCATCAATGTCATTGACATAGTACGAATCACCGATATTCAACTCTTCATAGGTTGGTTCACTGTCTGAATGTCCAGCGATTTGAGACAATGGGAATGCACTGAATTCAACGTTCGAGCCTACTTCTCCACTCCTGTCATTATCTATTGGAATTAGAAGTGTATATATGTCATGCTAATATCTAGGATTTGTAATTTTGTTGGGAGGAGGGGGCACTAGGGGCAACATATTACTTTTATACTGTATACAGTATTATCATACTAATAACCATGTCATCCCTAGGCCAATTTCTTAAGTTTTTAGCGATGTTGCATGTACCCTATTTCATCATGGGCTTAATTTTCATGCACGCCAGCATTGGCCAAGTCCATAAAAGTGTAAACAGAGTGGAAGTGTATACTACTGAACATTTAAATTTACCTTGTAGCATGAAGGCACTGCTTGAAGGTGATTTAGCGATCCTTTTGGCCTTTGTCCGTTTGATAACAATTCCCACTATCACAGCCACCAAGATTATCAAGAGAATCAAAATACCACAGATGCTTAGTGATGCAATGATGGCTGGGTGCACATTGCTGGTATTCATTTCTAGACTGTCAAAGCATTCTGCTAATTCTTCTTGATTGACTATTGTTCCGATTTCATTATTGCCCAAGTCATAATTTGTGCAACTACTTCCACTAGACTGAGTGATACTGCCTGTAATTTCGCTTCCATTACAAGCATAGATGTTACCTCCTGGAGTAGCGGTATTGCTATTAGCCACAACTGACAGTGTTGTGTTGTAAATTGTGGCAAGTGTTCCGTTTTCTGTTGCATTACTGAAATTGAGGCAATTTCTTTCCATCACTACATCTATGATACAATTTTGAGCATACAGTATGTCCCCTTCAATCGCAGCGATATTTTCAGAAAGTCTACTTTGCGATATCTCTATGAGTGTACGCTTTGGGGCATTGCTGCTTGAAAAAGCGTATAGCAGTCCACCATTAGAGCCAGCGTGACTGTTGAGAAATGTAGTGCTCATTGCTGTCAGATTACTGTTATTGAGGGAAATGGTTCCTCCTATTCTGGACGCCATGTTGTGATCGAATGTTACGTCCATTGTAGTCACTGCACTATTCACAATGTGGGCGACTCCACCACTGTTTAATGCTGAATTGTTGGTAAAAGTACTCGTAACAATATTAATGGTGCTCGTATTCACATTAAACACCCCTCCATTATTGCTTGCAGTGTTACCTTTAAAGGTGGTGTTCACAATTGTGACAATTACATTTTCGAAGCACCCCACTCCCCCACCTGAGGAAATGTCTGTAGCTGTGTTATTGGTGAAGGTATTTGAGATCAAGTTTATCCCACACTGAGCATCAGTACACTGTGTAGCAGTCTGTCGCAAAATTCCACAGACAGTAGCTTGATTAGTTCTGAATAAACTATTCGAGAATGTAACATTAGCATTGTATCCAGAAACGTACACTATCCCAAATGCTTCGCTGTCTATTGTATTTTTGATGAAGGTAGTTTCGTTCACCAAAATTGACATATTGTGATTGTATATCACTCCGCCATTATTGTTGTTGAAATTGCATCGTTTAATCACGACTTTGTTGTCCGATAGACCAGTGCCTTGAAATTTTAGCACTTTCTGATTTCTTGTGTGATTCGTGAAGGTGCTACTGATCGTAATTTGCTTAATGTTGATGCTTTCGATAGCTCCGTCGTTTCCATTGAATGTACTCTCACTGATAAGCACCCAACTTTCTAATTCTGAGCTAGTCGCGAGATTGTGAGAATTAATAGCAACATATATTGCTGCTCTTCCATTGGTATTCCTGATAAAAGAACTCCGGTTTACAGAAATTGCTTTAATATCACTGCCATAAATAGCTTCTCTCCTGTTGTCAGAAAATTGGCATCCAAAGACTGTTATTTCACCAGGTGACGATCGTCTACGAACATACACTGCTCCACCATATTCATTTGCTTGATTGTTAGTGAATCCACATTCTCTTAGCTCGACAATAGGTGAATCAACATATATAGCACCTCCTAGTCCAAATGATGAATTAGCTCCATTGCTCCTGAAAGTACTCCCTAGTACAGTTACCTGGGAAGATGCTCTGGCATACACGGCTCCTCCATCTCCAAATGCCTCCCGGCCTGTTGCCCAATTATTGGTGAAAGTACTTGCATTAATCATAGTATTACCATGTCCTACATTGATATAGAGTGCTCCACCATCACTGTGGCTTCCATTGACTTGGTTGTTAGTAAATGTGCACCCATTTACGGATTTCGAACTTGTTGAATTTGTTGATCCACTGTTAATAGATAAAGCACCTCCTTTTCCAAACAGTCCGTTTATTTGGTTATTTGAAAAGTAGCTGGTATTTACAGTCCCGGTAGAGTCTGTGATGGTGATAGACACTGCTCCTCCATTGCAATTAGAATTGTTAATTTGATTGTTTCTGAAAGTGGAATCACCGACTAATGTAGCTGAATTACCTATTGCCCTGACAAACATTGCCCCTCCCGCTCCGTGAGATCCACTTATTTGATTGCTAACGAATAAACACATGTCAACAGTGCTAGAAGAATTGGAGATACTGCTGACGAATAAAGCACCACCATCTCCAAATGATGCATTTATGTGGTTATTTGTGAACGTGCACATGCTGACTGTGCTTTTGGAACCTCTTTCACCGCCAACGAAGAGGGCTCCCCCATCTCCTTGAGTACCGCTGATCTGATTGTTTGTAAATGTACACATACTAACAAAATTAGTAGAGTCTTCAATTCCTCTGATAAAAATGCTACCTCCTACACCATGGTCACCATCCACCAGATTGCTATCAAATGTGCACAAATGAACTGTATTTTGAGCTCTATTTTTACCACTTATGTGTACAGCACCTCCAGTGCTAAAGCTACCTTCGACTTGATTATTCATAAACGTGCATTCACGGATCATATTGGTCGAGTTTATTTCGCTGTCTATGAATAAAGCGCCACCATCGCCACGTTCCTCTCTTAGCTGGTTATTTTCAAACAAGCTTTGACTGACTGTAGATATGGAATTTTTGGCATTGATGTAAACGGCACCACCTTGGCTTTTTGAATTGCTAATCTGATTCCCGCTGACTGTACACCCAGTAATATTGACTGCTGAATTTCTGACATTAATATACAGTGCTCCCCCATCACCTTTGGATCCATTTATTTGGTTATTTTTAAATGCACACTCAGTGATGTTTAGTGTAGAATCCATTGCATTAACTGCTAATGCTCCTCCTGCTCCATTTGAATCACGAAATACTTGATTATTCATAAACGAGCAGCCTTGTACCGTCAGATTTTTGATACCATCAATGCTCATTGCGCCTCCTTTTCCAAATGTTCCTGTCGCGATATTTTCTGTGAAAGTGCAATTTTTCATCGTCAAATTGGTTGATAATGTGACTGTCCAGGCTCCCCTGGTATCATTTGCCAGACTGAGTGGAGTAGCACCCATAAAATGGGAATTTTCGAGCAATAGATTGTCTACAGAATCAGCTGTGTTACCTCCACAGTGAACAAATGTCATCCTGATTACTCTCACATCTTGAATATCGTTTAATGCCATTCGTCCTGATCCACTGCATGTAACAGTAGGGGATGAAGTGTCATTGTAAGACGCCACCATAATAAAAGTGGCCACTTGTGACACAGACAACTGAGCACTGAGATCGTGATTTCCCGGCAGCATCACTAGTGTTACATTTGAGCCAACCAAGCGAGGGCTGTCCACATACCGCATGAGGGTTTGGCATGGTTGATCTGGTGGACAAGTTCCATCTCCTTGAGGTCTGATATAGATAATATCACCACGTACTTGCTGCTGGGAGTTGCTTAAAACTGCTAGGAGAAGCAAGCTTAAGAGCAGAAAGCTTGAGGCTGTGCTTAGCTTCATATCAACAGATATTGCACCAAACTATTTTTAGTGATTTACACTTGTACATTAAAATCTAGAAGGAAGCCACGACATCCTGTACATAAGGTTGAGCTAATGTGTATACAATAGTATCATATTACACTCAGCATGTGATCAATGACATGCCCAATTTCATTAATTTTAAATAGTGATACTAAGATTGATACCTTATAGGTTAATGACTTCAGCTTTAGAGCTGTACTAAGGTATAGTGCAGTACATGTACACAGTAAATCATTTGGTTGCAGATGAGTGAACCAGTTTGATGCATGGACACGGTTAATTACCAAGAAGTCATGAGAATGTGTAGGAAAGCAGAAAAGATTGTTATGTGGTTCTCCTTCACAGCTGTTACTAATGAATTTTGTTCACTCACCTCAATCTGAAATAACAAACTTTCTATCAATCTGACAATTCCTTCTTTACAGTGAGCTATAGTCACAATTTTTAAGACTGAGACCTTCAATGATAAGTTGGTGATTATATACAGCTTGAATGTAGTACTGAAGTCTAATAAGGATATTATGAAGGAAGTGATTGTAGACACATCATTAAGCTTGATACCTTAAAATGTAGTGACCTACAGCTTTCTGAGTAGTGCCCAAGGACTTCTAAGGAGATGCGGCAGGAAGTGGTATTTTAATCGGTAGAGAGAGATGTGAAATGCGCATGCGCATGGGCATAGTTGCGCAAGGGTCGACACGCGCAGGCGCATATTATAGATCGACCTTTTCCAGTCACGTATACAGACCAGCAGTTGTTTGAAACACTAAATCCAGCACGGCTACGCTATCATGGAGGAGAAAGAAGAGGTCCCTGTCCCCCACTGGCCGATGCAACTACTCACTGTGAAGCTGATGAATGGAGACAAAATCTACCTGAATGCTCACCACTTTGAAACACTCATCTCGGAGATCGTGACTATGATTGAAAGTCAGGCTGGTATTTCGATGCAAGATAATTGTTTGGTGTACGTTGGGAAGGTGCTTGACGAAGGGCTGACTCTGAATGACTACAATGTGAGGGCTCACTGCCATACTATTGATGTCCACAGCAAAGACGACACAAGTAAGTTGGGATTGTTTTAGAGGGCGGGGAGTGGCATAATATTATACTAGCTACTATGACATAGCCAGAGAACTTAAAAGTATTGGAATATGTCTACCTTTTCCTACTATTAAAAAGAAGTATATAGCATTTGATAATCAGGGTTCTCCCCACACTGGTCGGGAGTGGTCAGCTCCAACCACCTCTCAGTAATTTTTTAACACCTCTCAGGCTTGATTTATCACCACTCATAGATGATAAAAAGTGCTGAAATCTATGTTTAATGCAAATTTACAGTACTTTTGCTCAAGTTTAACCATCACTCACAATATCCTGGGGAGAACCCTGGATAATTCCCCTTAAGAGTAGCTACATTTGTAAGAGGATTATTTTCTGTACAGAAAAAGATACTACCTAGGAGTATGTAGCTAGAAGGATTGCAATGGGTGTACGTGATGGTCTTGCTAGTACGTGATCCGGACCTTGCCCCCCTTTTAGTGCATAACACAAGGTCAATGAAATTCATGGGAATCCACCCCTTTTTTGATTTCGACACTACAGCTTGTAACTACTGTTGTCAGAATCCAAGACTTAGTATAATTATTCACAATCATGCATGCTCTGAAATGTAATTCATAAGATGTGTATACACCCATTTCAAAGAAAAAATTCATAATTGCAAATACCTGTACATAAGCACCTATGCCCATTCCTATTTACTTTTAGAGGACCACACAGATTGACCAAATCATTGTACTATAATAATTATTGTTGATATGCCACTGCACATTAATTTTTGTCTCTTGAATTCATCTTACTATAGCTACTATTGTTATATCACACAGTATTCAGTAGGTCCATGTCTTTGTCTGATCGTTGTCTTGTGGACGTTGCCACTCACCTGGAAGACTACTCCGTCGAAGAGCTCAGCATTCTACCGAGAAGCCTTCGTCAAGATCTTCTCACTCGCCTCCCTATACCCGACCTGTGCAACTTCGAAAAAAACATCCTTGTCTGAAGGGATTAACATGGAGGAGGTGTGGTATACCAAGTGCTTGCTAGACGTGAATGTTTACCCAGCAGGAAATTCGCAAGAGAAGAGCCCAGCGAGATATGCCGAGCACGTATCACGACAGGAATGGGATTCCTCCTTTATGAGTTGTGTTTTTCCGACAGATTCTGATAGAAAGTCATGGCGAGAGTATTACTTTCGCTCCAAATTTGGATTACTTTATGGAATGGTAAACTTTACCGATCTTCGAGAGATAGAACAAGCCATGTATTACATTCCACAGCGTCTTGAGCACGCTCGCTACTTGATTGAATATGCGAAAAAAAATATTCACGACTGCTGCTGCGATAATGAAAAAGTAGTGTTCCTTAGACAGGGATTTGTTATACCTCCACGCTACCTACACGAAAAATACAAACGCGAGACGTTAGCTACACTGAGGGAAGATATCACACTCCTATTCATGCAATTCACCAAAGAGCACCCACAAAGTATAGATATCCCTATGATACCGAGCACACACAACAGGTTCATGTTGGGACCGGAGAGAGATCTAGCACTGTCAAATCTCCGAACCCTAGAATACGAAATCGAAATGCAATGCCGCTTGGAGAACCCAGAGGAAGATGACTTTGCTAAACATTTAGAAATCATATCGTCTGTCCAACGTTCAAAGCCAGTGCTTCATACACTTGAGCTAAGAAGTGCTTCAGGTGATTCGGTCAAAGATGGATCTTTCTTCGGGAATCGGAAAGCAGCAGTGATTGAAACAGATATGCTTATAAAAGCAACCTCCACTCCAGCATATCTGAACCTACAGTGGTTGTGTATAGGAGGCGGGAAAATTGAGCCTTACATTGCATTCCTCCTACCATTGATAGAAAAGCAGCCCAATCTCCACTCCTTGGAGATTATATACGACATCAGCAAGGAACGACTTGCTCTCTCCGCACAATCTCTGCAATTGATTCACGATTTTTTTAAACGACCACACTTTCAGCGTTTGGGACTTGCAGGTCTTAAACTACCAGTAGAATTTTTTTGTACGATCATTCATGAATTTCTATCAAATTCAGTGGACCAGAAGACAATGCTATACATCCTTGAAACAGAAATCACAGGCGACACTGCTTTAGTAAAAACTTCGAACTCTGATCTACCAACCTCTTCAGAAAGTAGTGACCAACTCGCTCCCAAATCTCTATCCATCAAGTACCTATGCACAGACCTACCAACACTGTGGTCTGATCATATCCTACCAACATTGTCGAGTACTGCTGCCTTGAATCTTGAAGTTTTCGACGTTGCGAATTGTAACATCAGCGATCCTTCCAAAATGATATCAGTGCTGGCATATCATTCAAATCTAGCCCTAGAAGTGGTCGATATTTCTGACATTGCTTTACCCGACGACAACGAATGTTGCAAGGCATTAGAAGACCTTTTCCAGAACCATCCTTCAATACAAGAGTTTCATGCCAACCACTGTGGCCTAGGCAAGTCCTCACTCCTTGCATCACTGACGAAAGCCTTTTCGAATAACTCTGCTGGATTGAAGATGAGAGTGTTAACTATCACCAAGAATGAATTGTCTAATCGTTCAAATCAAGAGCTGTCATCATTCTTTGCTGCAATCTGTTCTCTCCCACAGTTGAGTGAAGTTGGCCTCAGCTATAACGGATTACTTCCTGAACACGCTGAACTATTACGTAATGCTTGGAAAACGTCTGGTCATTCGAAATTTTCGATTCTTAGCTGGCGCTTTGCACCCCCTAAGTTAAGTGTACAGTCGTGGCCACCTCTGGTAGAACCAAAGGACAAAAGACTGAACAGAACAACACTGCGCGATGCATGCTGGAAACTGCTACTATAGTTTATGAAAATTTGGTATAATTTTGGTATTGCTTTACTATTATGCCCCAAACCAACATAACCAACATAATAAAATATTATTAATCTATTAACCATTATGTTAATTTGTGCTATGCAAGTCTATTATTGTTATTATATATACATGATTATGATACTCAGATTGTTTTACCGTATAATTAAAAAGTTCTACAGGTACAGTCACTCATATTAAATCTTAAGGAATCAAGTTGCTATCATGAATAGCTATAGAAATTAAATATTGTACCGTGATATGTTCTTTTTCAGTCAGTTCAGAAAATAATCAGTATAAAACTATTAAGTTAATAAAGGGTATGATTAAAACCATCAGAGAACTCAATATCACTGTGGCACTTCCACCTACATGTATGCATGGCATGGAATAACGCGGTGAAGGTGAGGAAAATAAATGCCTTTGTATGCACTTACGGCTGCATTGATTAATAATCATTAATCCTTGTCTTTTTGACTGTTGGGATCCTCCACCTGTCGTCGTCAAGCTACAGGATTGACATTCTTTATACAAATCCGCTTCTAAATCATCATCCAGGCTAGCGTTGAAGTCTGCGTTGACTGACATGCATTCCTCTGTCACAGCTGCTGTCAACTGATTTTGATTGATTGAGAAATCTGAAGAATGAAGCATTAATTATTTAATAATGGCAGAAGCATCTATAATAGTTGTAATTATGTCGTCCTATAGTTGACTCAAATTAACTAGCTACTACATGCATTAGTGCATATCATTAATTTGTTGAATGCTATAATTATTATCCCCACAATAGGGATCAGTGACCTGTATTATAACCCTTACCTTGAGGAGCAGTGCCACCACTGGTTCCAAAGTTGACTTCCACATAAACTGGGTAGTGATCACTTACTGAACGATATAGTACTGCATGCATGATGCATATGGATAATAGTATAAATTATTGTTTAGTGCATTACATATAGCGTTACATAGCAATGCCGGAATACTGCAAGCGTAGGGATGTATAGACTAAGTGGATGTGATTATCCCTAATCTTGTTTGTGTACTTTTTGACCCTGTCATCCCTACTTCATCCTTCAATTTATTTAATTCTTTTTTATGGCAATTCATGTCTTTCAACACTAGAGCTACCTGGCACGGTTTGCCCGTTCAATGCTGGACTTTATTATCAATGGGTAAAACTATACGTCTGTGTTTTCATTCGGCACTATCTTGTAGCTTATCTTCTGTAAATGTGTAACTAGCAGTGTGTTAACCTTTGATTTCAGGGTACAAGACCATTGGATGATTGAGTGCATGGTAACCAAAAAGTTAGTCTGTAGCTACATGTTTAACATGCTGACCAGACACCAGGCTAGCATTGTGCACGATGGACAGTGGACACTTGTGTCGAAGAAACGTGCATATGCTTGCTATTAATTATACAATGATTGTCCTTCACTTGTATATTGAAATTTCATGGAGGTGTCAGTGTAATGGCTTCTACCAAGCACTATGTTGTTTTAGCTGTGCTAAAAGCGGCCGGGTGTTGCGGCAGCCAGCCGGTGAGCCTGGGGCATGCCTCGTCTCCTGAAACGTTGGCTCAGTGCCGGCCTAGCTCAATATACACCCTGCATAAGCCTGGTACCCCGAATACCATACTCAAGAGCTTCATCCCATGGCATTGCTGTACCAGTGGGAAGATGAGAATGTAGCCACGCCTCTCAACTCGTCAAGATAGCTCAGGCTCAGTGACAAAATTGCCAGAAAGAAGGCTGTTTTGGGCCACGTAGCGATGCGGAGTACTTTCTGATTAGGAAGCGATGTTTAGTGTTGGCAGCTACCATTCAGTTGTCGCTGAACGCCCATAGTCTAGTTCGGCAATCGATCCAGCGCGCGCTAGCGCTCGCAGCTAGCTGGCTAGAGCTAGCGCCTTGGATCTGGATTGGACGTCGGCCTATAACGTCGTCGTCGCGCGCGCCGCTGACTACAGTCACATGACTTCGCGGCAATCACCATGGCAACACATTCTGAGCATGCGTATTGTATGACAAAATGGCGAATCAGACACACCCACTCGCAGAATGCGCTGTACACGCCCACGATTAAATCGCTGTCCTGATAACACAAAAACTAGCGTGCCACAGACGTGCGCGCTACAAAATGGAGTGGATTAATACTCAAGCTAAGGTGAGAAGTCCTATCAATATCGAGTTAGCCCGAGAAGAGTAGAAGATTAGAAGACAGTCTGCACGAAGGGGTCAAATTTCTTATTCGCGCGGAAGTGAATCACGCACCCGGAAGTTAATTTACACTATGGGGATTTTGTATGGGCGAATTCCAACATGGCTGACAGAACAGGCGGTCAACTCGAGTCGACGGTACGTGTCAGCAACGTCGGTGCGAAGGGTTTTGAGCCAAGCACTGGTTGAAACAACTATATTATGAGCTACACGCATGCAGTCGTTTCAAGAGTTATCCTGAGGTAGGTTGTGTAAAACAGCTCTCCTGCTGCTGCCACTATCTGCAGTGATCCTCATTTCAACATATTTCAGAATTTTTGAACATATACTTGCACGCCTGCGATGGACCTAAAACTTGGTACAGGTCTTCAATACCATAATATCTACAACATACTTTCTTCAAGAGATACAGGTTGGCCCTAGTTGGGATCTGTGAGGTGCATAAAACCGAAAATTTCCACTATACTCAAGGCCCCCAGTCAGAGCCTACCCAACGCTGATGGCTGGATTAAATGGATGGTCTTAAGATTCTGTCCTAACACTCTACAGTAGAACCAACCCCGTATTCCAATTCACTACAGTTTTTGAGTGACGGTCTATTTTGTACAACACATTTGGAGATTATTGTGTCTGGAGCATTTTCAGAATTTTTTAACATGGTGAAGACAAGCAGCCAATCTTTCAAAAACACCAGTGTAGATACATTACAACCAGTAGTTTAACATTTGTTATAGCTGAATCTTGATTGTTTCTATTTGTAAGAGATTTTTTGGTATCAAATCCTGATTTTTGTAATATGGTGCACTTGGCTCCCTTGACCCCTGCCTGGCCCGCTGACCTTTTTGGTGGTGGCGCTAATATTAATCGTAAAAATGCGCGCAATCGTATACAATCACGTTCATACAACGTGTGCGCAATATATTATCATGAATGCGCATACGTTTGGCGCTCGCGCAATGCGATAGCCCTAGGCGCATGCGCCTGGCAACCAAAGTAAACAACGTACTTCCTGTACAAATAAGAAAGTACCGTAAAGCCGGAAATATTGGCGGGCATTAAATTTGGCGGTTGAGCCCAAAATCGCTATTGAAAGAATATTGGCGGATTTAAATTTGGCGGTTCGGTACGGGATCGCCATGCGTATATATGCGAGTAGGAAATTTTGGCGGATTTTTAATTTGGCGGTTGTAATAATAGACCGCCAAACCGCCAAATTTAATTCCCCGCCAAATTTTCCGGCTATACGGTATATGGAAAACGTGACCCCTTCGTGCAGACTGAGATTGAGATTTTTAAGTTGCATTTTTATGATTTCTTTATATAGCTGGTTCAGGCATACCCGAATGTTTCCATGGACGGTTTGGGTCTTGATAGATAGATATTTTGATATAGATTATGAATATGAAAGTTTAAAACCTTAGCATTTTATTTGCTCTGAGTTATTTACTTTTTTGTTATACTATATACAACGAAAAATATTTTCAGAAAGTGTCGTTTTGTGTCATAACGCACCCGATTGGTCAGAACGGTAGGGCCGTGTGCAAAAAACATGGTAACCATGGAGATGCAGGAGGCGCAAAGCGCCGCGCGCTCGGCGCGGCCGGCCGGCCGCGCCGGCCGGCCATCGATCGCGAGTTCGAGTACTCGAGTACGTACGAGTACAGCCTTGGGGCCGGCCCTCGGCCTAGGCTGCAGGGTCCTGTAGAAGTTAGTGTAAAATAGAGTTTTATCCCTAGAGTAACTCATGGGACGATTTTACACCAGCAAAACCTAGAGTAACTCATGGGACGATTTTACACCAGTATAACCTAGAGTAACTCATGGGACGATTTTACACCAGCAAAACTAGTGTAAAATCCTGAGTATTTATTGTATGCCAAGCATATTATAAGGGAGGATTTTACACCACATCAAAATTAAGGGGCTTACTCATGTAAAATTCTCCCATATGACTTACCTCTGCTATATATAAAGGACGATTTTACACCAGTTGCCACCTGAAGTGGTGTAAAATCGTGCCATATAATACTGATGGTTAACAGTAACTGGAGCAAAGATTTACATGTGACCTTTGACCTCACTTAAAATTCTCCCATAATAATAAGAATGCATACCCATACTCTGCTAAAACTTTAAGTGTGAACTTTGACCTGGTGTAAAATGCTCCCTTATATATAGCCACTGAATCCATACTCAGGTGGGTTTTTAAGTGCGTTCCGAATGCTCGCTTGCTGTGGGTGTGGCTGCATGTAGTGCAGAATGGTAGGTGGGGCTCACTATGTACACGAGTTACAATGCATGCAATGTAGAGTTCCTCATCAGGACATCTCTGCTTCACGCTCTTGCTAATAGAATGGTATAGCTACTCACCACGTGCACAATTGTTCGTGAAGCATGTCTGGGAGTAGCTAACGGCATTGTGAATTGGTTGAAAGAAGATGAGCATGAGAAGGAAATAATTATAATTATGCATAGAGTATCATAGTGTACAAGATTAAGATATGAGACACTTAACTGACTGCTTTTAGACAGTTTTTTTAGGAGTATTTTATGTGGGTTTTTAGCTCAGACTACCTATGGCCTCTAATACATGGATTATAGAGGCCATAGGTAGTCTGCATGAGCTTAAAAAACATAAAGGCCTAGCTATTGGGGTACCAATCCCATGTGCGCATACGTGCCTGTGTGCTTTCAAAGAAATCTTGTAACTTTTGCGGAGGCTTGAATTGCCCCGCACAGATGATTTTCATTGTTTTGTGATCACTGAGTAGCTATTATGGGACACCTGTCCCTATTATGAGACACGTACCACATGAGGTGTTTTATTTTAAATTGATGTCCTAGCCTTGGGTATTAGCTAATGACAAAAAAAATAGCTAAGTAGCTAATTTGATGTGCCAAATAAGCAAATTTGCAAAATTGATACACCAAAAACCATGTTTTACCACAAAAACCCATTTCAAAATAACTTAAAGGTAGATAGCTAGCAAATTCAACTTTGTAGGCAGGTAGCTAGCTAATTAGGTATAATACAATTACCCCCAAACCGGAAGCTTCCATCTTCGTTAGTATGGATGTCCGATAGTCCCATAATACCAACTCTCTCATAATAATTATCTGCATATAGCTATACTTTAATACCAAACATATGAGTGAGTCGTGCTGGTGATGCAATACATCCAATGCTGTGGAAATAGGAGGGGTCTGGGTTTGAGACTATAGCCATGAGTGATTCCTGATAGCAGCTACTATAGTGATTTAGCTACATCTCTTTTTAATGTGATAGCTATTTCTCTTTGAAGCTATAATATTATTATTATCTATGTATTCATTAAGCAGAGTAAAACACTACCAAATAAAATTATAGGGTGCAATTGAGTGAGTTCACTCCCATGTATACATGTATTATGGTATCTAGCTACAAGACATAGTATGAATATTATTAGCTACAATAATAGTATCCGAGTGAGATATCTAGAATGTACCGGTATCTATAGTCACAGAGTCATGATTACTATAAACTCTAAAACAGTAAAATTATAATATTATAGCTAGCGTAAAACCTCGACTATCGGCCGACTTGTATTATCGGCCGAGCGTACATCGATTATCGACCTATATTTTACGGACATTTACGCGTTTATACGGAAAATTTACAAAGATGATGCGGAGCTCCGTTTATGCTCGAAGACTGGATCAGAGGTTTTAGACTCGTTTGAAGCTACCAGGTAGGCTTAACTTACTTCTACAACTTAAATACAAGGGAGAGAAGGGTATAGAATGGTGTTGAACCAATTTGAATGGGCGTAACATGGCGTACTGAATGGTGGTGGATCGTGAGGGCTGGAGGCTAGCTACATCGCCTAATCTGATATTAGACACTTGACTTACTTTTATCCAGATCAGAAGAAAGGAGACAGTACTCATATGAACCCCAGAGAGCAACGCCGAAGTTAATATTAGCATTTATATCATGTCATTATCAATTTTGAACAGGTAAGAGTCGACAGACAAAAAGGCTCGATTTGGCCGATAATAATTGTACTGCAGGTGTATGTACAGCCGATAATACCTGGTGGTTATCGATAATACAGGCCAGCGAACAGGAGTCTTGAGAGATCGGTGCACCGTGTCTGCTATTCAAAGGTACATTATTTTTATATCACTGTGTAGAGCTCCATAAGACCAGTCTGTAGGTCTTTGAAGTAGAGTCAGTCTAGAACCGTTCCTACTTGAAGTTACGCCCGGAGGCGAAAAACATGGCCGATAGTCGAGGTTTTACGCTATAAGTCAATGGTGATCATATTATTATCATTTCTACCCTTATCATTCTGAACACAAGGTTGTACTGCAGGAATTACCCTGACATGCTTTACAAAGAACTCTAACTCGTGCACACAGTGAGTCCCCGGCCTATCATTCTATTAGCATAAGCCCAAAGTAGCTGTCACGACTGCAGGATAGCCCCACCCACCAAGTGCGTGCACTACAGCCACACTCACAGCAAGTGAGCATTCGGAACGCACTTAAAAACCCACCTGAGTATGGATTCAGCGGCTATATACAAGGGAGCATTTTACACCAGGTCAAAGTTCACACTTAAAGTTTTAGCAGAGTATGGGTATGCATTCTTATTATTATGGGAGAATTTTAAGTGAGGTCAAAGGTCACATGTAAATCTTTGCTCCAGTTACTGTTAACCATCAGTATTATATGGCACGATTTTACACCACTTCAGTACCTGCGGTGGCAACTGGTGTAAAATCGTCCCTTATATATAGCAGAGGTAAGTTATATTATGGGAGAATTTTACATGAGTAAGCCCCTTAATTTTGATGTGGTGTAAAATCCTCCCTTATAATATGCTTGGCATACAATAAATACTCAGGATTTTACACTAGTTTTGCTGGTGTAAAATCGTCCCATGAGTTACTCTAGGTTATATTGGTGTAAAATCGTCCCATGAGTTACTCTAGGTTTTGCTGGTGTAAAATCGTCCCATGAGTTACTCTAGGGATAAAACTCTATTTTACACTAAAATATGTAGGACCAGAAGTATGCTGTAGAGCAGCTCGAGCATGCACAGTAGACTCCCTAGAGCAGCTTGAGTATGCGCAATAGACTTCATGAGGTACTATAATATACTACCCTAGTAGGTGGGCGTGTCCGACATACTCGTATGATTTGTAGCTTCCCTGGATCTCTTGCTTGCTACTCATGAACTTTGTCGTTCCCTTCTGAGGTCCACGATCACAAATTTTGAGCTAAAAGTATGCTGTAGAGCCGCTCGAGCATGCGCAGTATACTCCCTGGAAATGGAGAGCAGCTCGAGCATGCGCAATAGACCTCAGGAGATACTAGGTGGGCGTGTCCGAAGTAGGCGTGTCCGACATACTCGCACGATTTGTAGCTTCCCTGGGTATTGCCTAGTGTTAAGAATGATACAGGAGGTATTTTTTCGCTGTCTTACATCATTCTGTCCCATTTATTGATCCTATTTTTGCCTAAATGTTGAGATTTGCCGATTTTTGTGCGGACAGACAACAGACAACAGACAACAGACAACAGACGACAGACAAACCGATTGCTTTACCCCCTGCTGCGCATGCGCGCACGCGGGGTAATAAACTAGTAAACCCAAAGCGCCAAGAGAACCCACTGTCAGAAACTGCAGTGATGGTAACTTCTCTCATCCGGTGACCTTTGCCCTGTGGTCTCCTCACGAATTGAAGTATTAGGGTTCACTGCTGAGGAGCAGAGACTATTCTTTACTGAGTGTCTCAACAATGATATAAAAGCTGTGGAGGCACTAATGGAGAGACTTAGCAGTAACCCAGCCATGGAGGGCAGCTGCTACCTTCCTCTGAATGCTTCCATTGTAGCCCATCTTTACCTAGCCAATGGATCCCTCCCTTCCACTATTTATGGCATATTTTCTTCCCTTGTCCAGCACTGTCTCTCTCGCTATCTTCACGAACGACAGGGAGTACCTCAAAAGTTAGCCAGTTTTGAATCATTCGATGAACTGCCTGACGAATTGCACTCTTCTTTTAAACAGCTCTGTAAACTAGCATTCACTGATGCTAGGGACAATAAGGTAACCTTTTCTAGCAGTGACATAGAGGCTTTAGGATCTTCAGATGAGATTTGTGAGCTTGGTCTACTGCAGGCTGTACCTAGTATTGTTTCTCATGGTCGATCAGTTTATCACAACTTTCTACATCTATCAATTCAGGAGATGCTAGCTGCAGTTCATATATCTCGAATGCCAGCCAGTGAGCAGATATCAACATTTGACTCCATGTTCAATGATGCTAGTGCTCGATTTAGTGCAGTGCTTCAGTTTTATGCAGCCATCACAAAGCTTCGTACATCAAGGCCTCTCCTCAGCTTAGTACCATGTTTCTTGCGTCCTGTCCCTGCAAGTATTTATGATCTTGTTAGGAAAATTGTTCGAAAAGGCTCTAGGGCTCTTTTAGTATCACTTTTGAACTGCTTGTATGAGGCTCAGGACACTGACTTATGTAAGTATGTAGGAGAACAGCTTAGAGACATGGCGATGTCATTTTTGGATAAACTAATTGAATTAATTGGGGATACTTGTGTGGAGCTTAATGTTGGTATATCACTATTACCCCAAGACTACCTCTCCATTGGCTACTTCCTGGCTTCCATTGCTATTAGTTATAAAGGTAGATTCTCAGTTAATCTTAGTACTTGTTCTCTGAGAGATACTGGCATAAAGATCCTCATGCAAAGTCTTTGCAGGAGCCTGGATTCTCACAGTGAAATAACTGGTCACCTTGACATGAACATGAGCTACAATGGGATCACTGGAGTAGGGGCTTTGTACATAGCTGAGGCATTGAGAACTACTAGAGCACTGAGGAAGCTGGATCTATCAGCGAATCCAATTAGTGATAAAGGACTACAGTACATTGCAGAGGCCCTAACAACCAACACATCACTTACTGAACTAAGGTTGGACTATTGTAGACTAAGAATCACAGAGGAGAATGGACCAGCACTCACTGAAATGCTACAGAGAAACAAAACTTTGAGACTACTTTTCTTGTCAGAGAACAAAGCCATATCAGACAATGCAGCATCATTAAATTTTATCATAGAGGGTCTCAAGAAGAACACCGCTCTCAAAACATTAGATTTACGCTTTTGTGACATCACAGATGAAGGTTTCCGTTTAATTCGGAGTCATACCTCAACATGCAAGATACACTGGAAATAATGCCACAGGACAAACTGGAACAAATGCTAACAATACCGCAGGAAATGTCACTCACCCATCATATAGACAAGAGCTACAGTATCTGGAGTGTGTAGAGAGAGCTAGGATCAGTGTGTCCAAACCAGCTGATATCTTGGACAGCTATAGCTGAAGGTGTATGAAAGAAGATGAACCAGATTAAAGCGAATGACGTGGAATACGTATGTTTTAGAGCTAGCGTACATGTACGCATATGCTGTGAGGCTTTATCTTCACAAGGGCGTAGACACAATTTTCAAAGTGGGGGGAGGGGGGGGGGCTTTGTGACAAATGTGCGCAAAGCACGCGAAAATTTTTGATCCTATTGTGTCCAGAACCTTAAAATGCATTAAAATCAGCTATTTCCAGCAAATTATTTCCCAAATTATAGGCAGTTACGAAGTATTTTGCACACACGCATACAAAATTATGCACAATGTACATACACAGACATTCATGTGTACACATAATACACCTAATACCCACAGGTGAGAGGAGCAGCACTGTGGATGACTGGGAGACTCTACTACTATTAATGCCCCGGCACTAACAGCTAGGGAGGTGCTGGTGTTGCTGACAGTTCCACAACTGGCCTGGGGGTCGGCAATTCCCTCGAGTCAGCAGCAGATCGCTAAAGGAACTCCTAGATCAAGAAGAGAACCTGCTCAAGTCAAAACGTGTCCGTCAAGCCTAGTTAGATATATCCTAACACATGGAAATGAGATGTAGTGTCCATGGTAATGAAGGATTGCTTGTGTCCAGTGTTGTCTGAGGGAGGGGGTCTTGGCCGGCTGGGGGGACATGCTTCTCTAGGAAATTTAATACAAGACTGTAGCCACTTGTGGCACAATATTCCACTTGTCCTGCGGTGTGAAGGGTAGGGGATCCCAGGGTGCCCCCTCCTCTGTATTAATCCCTGTTCCTAATGGTTAGTCTCAGCTTACGTACACTGTAGATGACCCACTATCTGTGTCAACTAAGTGAGTCAGGAAAACATGTGCTCCACACCTAAGGCCAACTCTCCACACCTTATACATGTCTACCCTATTACTACCTTATACCCTATTTCCTCTACATGTGTGTGTACATGTGTTTGGGGTAACCTTATGATGATTGTGTACAGCCATGGTATTCTCAGTACATGGTTGTGGTCAATCTGTTATCATGAGTCATTCCTTTGCTGTGTGTGCATGTGTGTGTAGGTCAGAGTGCCATGGATCAAACTCTGGATTCCATTAATGAACTCTGCCTCTGCTCACAACGCTCTCCGATCCTTGAACTCCAGTGCTCAAGTTAAGCTTCTTGGCTCGATACAAACTCCTCCAGTACCCAGTCTCATCACTACTAGTAATTCTTCTCAGAAACTGAGCAATGGGACGCCTTTTCATCAGCTCTCCTCTTCAAATATGCCTCCTCTTCGTCCCAAACTCCCATCAGGCAGTCGATCGTCTCACGAAATCATCACCATTGGAGATTCTCCCATCACTAAGAACCCTCCTCCTCTCCTCCCCACTCCCTCTACTGGTTTAACAGATTTATAGTCATTTGCTCCATATCATTGCTATTGGCTCTCACTCATAAACAGAACTCCCGGTCATGATTCATAGATTAGTATTATTGCTGAGTCAGAAAACAGAAATACATGTGAATCAAACGATAGTCTACTGGGCATATTATAATAATATTATCATACCAATTGTGGTTTTAAATAAATAATACTGTATTGTCACAGTCATTATTCATTATTCAATCTTTTACTCAACAGCAAACATTTTTAGTTCAATCACTACCTACAATTCGAGAATAGTCACACCTTCACCGTCATGCAAAGCGCATGCGCATAGCCTTGCAGAACGAGCCCCACCCCACCCAGGCTATTGAAACGTCACATGATCACGAGCATGATCAAGATTAAGAATCGCTGATCTGACTTAGTCTCGTCCCCAGAGGTTGGTGTAAAACCTGGACTCTGGACTCTGGACTGGACTGTGGACTGGACTATGGACTGAGATTTGGACTGGATTTTGGACTGACGCGGTTGATTTTGACGACCATTTCCAATCAAGGATCGACTGAACGAATAGCCTCGAACCCAGGCTCACTTTCGGGGGGAGGGGAAAGAGAGCCTGGTACACACTGTCTGCGCATGCGCCAAAATTCCCAGAAATCCTGGGAATTCGTACCGAGGTTTTCCGGTTGGTTGGCAAACTACGTTTTGCGCATGCTTGAAATTTTGGTCTGCGCGCGCCACTCGGATTCAAACATTTGCATTGACGTCATGACGTGCATTGAGGGAATTCGCGCTCACCGTTCTCACGCGCGAAATTTAAATCATGCCTCTGGCTTACTCCACAGACCTACGATGGAGAGTAGTGTGGCTGTACATTGCCCACAGTCTTAAGGTGAGCGATATCGCGGAGCAGCTCTGTCTGTCAGAGAGATCAGTCAGGCGGTACATAGATCTATTTCAAAGAACGGGAGATGTAAAGCCTTGTTCCCAACAGCATGGTCCGCCTAAGCTGTTAGGTGAATTTGAGCAGGTACTCTTGCTGAGATTGTCATCAACAACCCTGGAATATACCTCCATGAAATGCAGCAAGAGTGGATTGCCAGGTTTGGAGTCAGCATCAGTGTTGCCACATTCTGCAAGACCTTGAAGTACATGGGCTGTACCAGGCAAGTAATGAGACATGTTGCACTACAGCAAAGTGACGAACAAAGAGCTCATTTCATGGCAGAAGTGTCTGTGTATGACCCTTCCATGTTAATATGGATTGATGAGAGTGGGTGTGATCGTCGACATAATAGGCGCAAACGAGCTTATTCTCTCAGAGGAATCACGCCAGTAGATCATCGACTTCTAATTCGAGGAAGCCGATACTCAGCAATTCCTGTCATGTCAACTCAGGGAATCCATGATATCTGTTTAGTATAGAAGGTTCTGTAAATGGAGAAGTGTTTGAGTCTTTTGTGAGTAATCATCTTCTGCCTGTCCTGCAACCGTTCAATCGGGTGAATCCACTGTCTGTAGTAATCATGGATAATGCGTCCATTCACCATGTCGAAAGCGTTAGACAGTTAATTGAGGACCAAGCAGGTGCTCGGTTATTGTTTCTACCGCCATACTCTCCCGATCTGAACCCCTTAGAAGAGGTGTTCAGCCAGATCAAAAGCATAATGAAGAAAAATGATGCTCTCTTCCAAGTTTGCAGTGCCCCAAGAGCACTCTTGAGCATGGCTTTTGGAATGGTGACGGGAGATGACTGTAAATCATACATCACTCACTCTGGTTATCTGTAAAATTGTATATTTTTGATTCAATCCATGAATTATAATGTGATAATTATAATATAATTATTACAATTACTGGTAAAATTAATAATTTAATATTACAATAGTATTCAACAATATCATGTTTAATTAGACTTGGAACTGAGTTGCTTTAGCAGATCCATTATGGTTGCTTTTTCGACGGCATATTCTTCATCATCAAGCACACCACAACCCTTCAAATTCTTCAGCTCTGACAGCTGCTTGTATAGCTTTGAACGATTCTCAATTAGTTTTGCAGGGCTGCTAATGCTCATACTTGATCGTGGTGTCAACTGCTGTGACTCCTGGTTATCCTTTGCTGACAGGGCAGCAGTAATGACGTTTGTCAGTGTCTGAGTGACGTCACGTGTTTCATTCTTTTTAGTTGCTCCATCCGAGGCTCCAGCACCAGCTCTTTTAAACATACTGTTATTAGAGGGGGGGGGGGGGGGGCATCCATGCCGCACATCCCTCCAACCACCAATTCAGCCCAAATACGGAACTGCATTTGTGTATAGTAGTTAGATCCATACTTTGCTTTTAGCTGCTCAACTGTATCTTGTACTTGCACATGTGTGTCCTGCTTCTTGCTTCGGGACCTCCTTGATTGTTGTTGCTCAGTATCAGAATCATCTTCATCATCACTGTGCTTGCGTTTGTGGCCAGCACGTGCAATCAGTCCATCGCACCATAGAATTGTGTTTTTCTGTGACTGTCTCAGCAATGACCACAGCTCTTCAAGGTCTTCAGAAGTACGTAGGCGTACAACAGTAGTACCCTGAACATAACCAACATCAAAATCACCACTTGTGATGTCATCACTCAATTTCATCCTAATCACCCTCTTTAGATCATCCGAGGTCAAAAGAGCATGCTGATCTACATTACGAAGGGTGAATGTTTTTGGATCCTTTTTACCCTTCTTATTTACGGCTTTCAATAGGACCTTGTCCACTTTATTAGCAGCGTGTTGCTGAGACGCCGACAAAGATGGTGGGAAATTGAGTGAGGATCTAGTCTGAGCGGCAAAAACACCTTGCTGCTGAATGGTGGTATTGGCTGGATTCGATTTTGTGAGCGGAGTGACTAACACCTGTCTTGCAATCCCAGTACCAGGTCGCCTGCTTGTCATAGTACCATTACTGACGAGCGTGACCGTCGGTTGCTGCCCTGCGATGGAGATGTAGGTATCTTTCTCAGCCATCCCTCTCACAAAAGCTCAGTACAGTACGCGCGTGACTGTACATGTACTGTCACCTGACTTGCAGTTGACCGCGCGTGAACTGATCCACACTGTCCAGGCATTGCGCATGCGTTAGTTTTAAAAATTTTGGATTTGTCAACCAACCGGAAAACCTCTGTATTTTTGTCCGTTTTGTTTCGTCTACTACTTGGTTCGTCTACTCTTTTTTCGTCTACTCTCATTTCGTCTATACTCCTGTTATGTCTATAAAAATAATCAATACAGTGCAAAACAATAACAACATAATCAGCGTTCGAAAATGAAATGAATCAGAGTATAGTGTCCAAGTGTTTGACAGTTTAAAATCCAACCCATCTGTACAAGGCACCAAGGTACTCCATCAGAGTATAGTCTCCTTCGTCAAACTTCTCCTGTATCTTTCTTATTCTTTCTTCTTTTCTCTTCCTGCTGACTCCTTTGCTTCTCAATGTTCCTCCTGAAGCGAGCTGCAGGATGCTGGCTTCCATGTTAGACTGTTCAGTCTTGAACAGTTCAACGATTTCGAAAATGTTCAGGTGGGTTTTACCAGCCAGAGTTTTAACTCTGCTGTGCCAACCTTCAAGGTTGTTATTTGTACGCGGTCCATCAATAAGGTGGACATTCCAATGACTTAGGCTAAAGTTGCCATTAAGCCATGTCCCCTCAAAATAATCAACAAAGTGATCATATGCTTGGCCACTAGGCATGCAATGCTTTAAACCATCCCAGGCCATTCTTACGTAACTAACGGGCACAAAAGGCAGTGAAATAACTTTTCTAAAAAACTTGTTATCCTCACTTTGTGGATGTCTATAGGCTGAAGCAAGGCCTAGATTCTGAACTTTACGCCAAATAGCTTGAGCAAAGTGATAGTAGCATCCCTTGAAAGCACAACTAGGGAAGCTAATCTGGACTGACTGGACTAGAGCAAGCTCATAGTCAGCTTTGACACATGCGGGCATTAGTGTGAAGCCATAGTTTTGGCTAACTTCCTTCAGTAGAAGGAAAGCATTGTTGTAAGTCTCCCTTGTTTTGTTTGGTAACAAAAAGTACACCATAGGGAACAACTTACCATGCTTGAAGCAATGGATAGTGAAGACCTGGTAAAACAGGCGTGGACATATGGAGAATGTGCCATCGCAACAGAACATTTCTGCTCTTGACAGGGTGTCGAGATTGTTCTCTGTTGTGAACAAGAAAACTCCGTCTCTGCACCCATGGTAGAAGGTCTCGTTCTTGTCAGTCACTGCCCACTCTCCACTGAAGTCGAGGTCATCAACTGACTCTGGCATTGGAGGGTATCTCTGTCGACGGCTTTGGTAGAGTGATGTTCTTATCGAGTTAAAGGTAGGCAGGGTGGCTGTCACTTCTTCGTCTTCGCAAGCGGTCCTTATAGTCTGGGCATAGATCTTGGGAATCGACGTTGCTTCTGATCTGGCTCTTGTCTTCATTTCCTGAACTACTTTCTTCACAGCCACCTCAACACAATCTGGTTCGTGGTCGTGGAGGTTGTTGACTGACATCACTTTGAACTTTCATTCTTTGTACCATAATCTATGGACAGCAGTACCACACAGCTACTATTTTAATCTTTGAACTGTCATTTGAACATACTAAAACACTTTTTAAGTACCAAATTGAAGTATTTATACAATAGTAGACATAACAGGAGTAGACGAAAAAAGAGTAGACGGACCCAGTAGTAGACGAAACAAAAGTAGACGAACCAGGTATCAATCCCGTAAACGTGAACCTTGACCCCACAAGTATGCCTAAAAATCGTCTATGTTGGCCGCGATTCGGGCTAAGGACACTTGTTGCGACAAGTCTAGCTGTCATAAGCAAGCAACATTGATAGAAGAAGAATAAAGAAGCTACGAGAAGGAGTTCTACTCACTTTTAGTGAAAGTTTTTTGGTGAATAACCGGGACTGTCGATACAAGCGGTTGTCCAACGGCAACGAAAGGACTTTGTCAGGTCTTTGAAGCTCGTGAAGGTTTGCTTAAAGTGAGATGAGAGCGAAGGAAATCTTGCATATAACAGTCTATTGAAATATCGAGTCTTTAAGCTTCACCGGCTTCGGCTGCTTAGTATACCTTGTCCGTACATGTCCGACCGCGTGGTAGCGATAGTGTCCGGCAGATTATACTAGAAATTGCTCCGTAAACTTTGCGCATGCGCAGACAGTGTGTACCAGGCTCTCTTTCCCCTCCCCCCGAAAGTGAGCCTGGGTTCGAGGCTACTGAACGAAGGGCAGTAAATCTATCACTTCTGTTGGAGCATAGGGTTGGGGGTAACAGAAATGGAAAACAATAGGCTTACTTCCTTATGAAGTCACGAGAACTAAGCATGCAGTGTATTTGTCATTAAGCCTACATGTCAGTGCTTCTGATTCACTAGTATCAAACCTCTGGGCTGCCTCAGCTAATGTTTATAGTCTTCAAATATAAGTTTGTGATGTAAATGACTGTTGAGTTACTTAAAATGATATTGGACTCAAATCGTTTGACATCTTGATCATACGTACATACTAGCCTATAGCTGTGGCACCTGAGCAGAAATTTTGGATCTTACTAGCACATACATGTATCACAACACAGAGTGCATTTCAATCTTGTCACCTTGATTCCACATGGTAAATATTCACACTGAAGTTGCAACACTGGTAATCATGAATCAAAACACAGTGCTATTAGATTGCACAAAAAACAAAAACAAACAGTTCACACAAAAACCAAACATAAGCTGCAGATATTCTGTGTTGCTGTCAAGGAGGTTATGATATCCCGGAGAACAGTTAGACTTCATGGTGTAAAGAAGGGAAATGCAGCCTGGACACAAGCAGTCTGGCTCATGAAGCACTGACAAACACTAATTCAGGCTTACTGATAACACAGCATGCTGATTTCTTGATCCCACCGTGACTTTATGAGAAAGTAAGCCTATTGTTTTCCATTTCTATTAGCCAAGGCACCTCTCCAACCCTATGCTCCAACAGAAGTGATAGATTTACTGCCCTTCGTTCAGTCGATCCTAGTGAGGTTGATTGGAAATGGTCGTCAAAATCTAACGCGTCAGTCCAAAATCCAGTCCAAATCTCAGTCCATAGTCCAGTCCACAGTCCAGTCCAGAGTCCAGAGTCCAGGTTTTACACCGACCCCGTTCCCAGACCCCACCGGCACCGTACCGGGTGGGGTCTGGGCACGAGACTAATCTGACTAGCCTGGGGATGAGGCTAGATCTGACCCCGGGCGATTTTTGATTTTGGGCGCAGTTGAGAGGTCAAAGGTCAATCTTAACCCGTCGGTTACGATGTTTCTTGACTTGAGCTGAGGTACTCGAGAACATACACGTACCAACCTCATTGCAACCTGGCCAGGAATGGGGAGCTGTTCACTCAACATGTGTTAAAATGTAAGTATGAACGGCATGCAAAGTGATCGGAATTAATATGAGCTGTCAGGATAATATTATTATAATTTTAATGTGTAGATGATACTTCACCAAGCCATATGGATCCACGTGCACTCTGTAATCCGTAGTCAAGCTCATTAACTGCTATGGTTGTCTAGTGGACTCAAGTGGTGGGTACGTTATACATTCCACTAGCCTTGTCCCCAGGCTCTCTTGGGTGAGGGCCCGGGAAAAGAGAGCCTGTTAATGACTGTATGTGCATGTGCGAACCCTTACCAACAAAACATGGTAAGTGAGTTTTCAACAAAATGGCCTTTAGAGGGGATAAAAATCAACGTTTGATTGATTTACCTCATTTAAATCTCCTAGACACCATCACTAGCTGATGGTAAGATACTTTTCGAGTGCCTGGGCGACTTTTGAGCTTGGCTAGTAGTATACGATCAAATGGATAGTATACAGAGATTTTGGCACACGTGCATGCAGTTGTTACCAGACTCTCTTTTTTCCTCCCCCAAGAATGCCTGGGGACGAAGCTAACACTCCACTAGACAGTCAGCCTTCGTATCCCGTGTGCATGATTTTGTTGTCATTTTAGTTTTTCTCATCAGCCGCCATTTGAAATATACCAGCTTATTCAAAATTTTCTTTTTTCCTTGTCCTCAGACCCTCCCATTCTCCTATATTTCATGCAGATACATTGAAAAACTGGGAGGTTCTGTGGTATCCACATGGCATTGTAGTAGTGTGTCATGTACTGTACGTACAGGGGTTTATCTGCATAGAGCCCAGCAGGGTGTGTTCCCCTCCCCCAAAGAGATTCTGTCCCCTCCCCCCCCCCCTCCAAAATTCATGAGATTTCACAATTAAATGCATACAGCTCGTGTTTTAATTGTACTCCATATGTCCATTATTAGTGTGCATGACTATCTGAATAATTATAATAATATCACCTGGACTAATTATGTTGAAGTGTTACTTAGGTGCCTTTATGGGAACATTAATATTAATTTATGCTTTAGCTTCTCGCGCTTTGCGCGGCCCCCCTCCCGCACCCACCCCCTTGGGCCGCCAAGGCAGCCCATTACTTCAACTTCTCCCATATCTCCCCCCTAATTTTTGGGCCAGATAAAACCCTGACTTTTATGTTGACCTTATGTTCAGTCAGATAACTGGCAAACTGCATGACATGAGTCATGATTTATGATACTCGATATACATCACTCGATTGGATAGATTTTGGTCTTTAAACACCTACATTTTCACCACTCTGGCTATTAGTGACAATAATGATTCTAAACAATAATATTGCATTCTTGATCCTTGGTCTATAACAACGCACAGTAATTTGACAGGCTTAGGGCCTTAGGAATTAATCCTTGTGGGAGGTGATTACTGACAATAATTTCCTCTTTTGTATCTCTCAGGTACTTCGTGAATGATATCAATGACTAAAAATTACTCTTCTGGTCCATAGCACAACGTTGCCATTTCGGAGTGAGCAAAGCGGCAATGGAGATTGGCTGGTATCACACTGGAAACGATACTCAACATATTACATTGTACAATTTTGAACCCTGTTTGCAATTTTTATTGTTATTACACACGCTATTTAATTATATTTGCACAACTATCAAGTGATGATTATTACGAGAGGAAGTTTCAGATGTTGAAGGAAGTTCAAATTGTGCTGAACTACTGACTTTTTCAGTTGGTGCATACATGTAGCAATTTATGTGTCACCTGCGTTTGATTTTCATAAGCACTGTAGCATCATTGGGCTGAATAAGAACATATAGCTACATCCTTTCAGATACAGGAGGGAATTGCATTAATTTATTCATTATTAAATCTACCAATCAGTTCATTTAACTCAAACAGCTTAGGGCATGCATACAATGTACTATGAGAAATGAAAATTGATTGACTGCAAAAGTTTTGGATACATTCAATTTTTTTTAGAAACAAATAATGATTGGCCCAAACATACATGCATGCACCCTGCGAGTACGTCGAGTCCAAATAGCTAGCCCTGTGACACGTACAGCAGTTGTTTCGTTCATCGATCGTGGATTCCGACATTAAAATTCCCGTACCGAAGGGGTTAAATGTGATCTTTGACCCTCCAACTGCGCCCAAAATCAAAAATCGCAACGAAGTTTACCTTGGCTGATCGAATTACCTCTATAATGGCTACACAAGGTGAGATATACTGTAGGCAAAATTTTTAATGATAGAGCCAACAAAGGGATCTACCTATATTGCTTACACTCTGAGTGTAAATTATCAGATTTATATCGGTAAGCTATAATATACTTATCTACCTCGTATTGATATGCTTCTATCCAGACGATCCAAAGCTGAAGGACCTAGTCTACGAGCTGAAAGAGGTAGACTGGAATCAACTTGGCATCCAGTTGAATGTTCCAAGACACATTCTTAGAAACATTGATCGAGAGAACCCTGCCAATGAACCCAGGAAGCTGTCGGAAGTGCTCCAGTACTGGATAGACAATGAACCAGAACCATCATGGGAGAAGATAATCCAGGCTCTGCAAAGAATCTGTGGACACAAAAATATCATCACTAGCATCCAGTCGAAATACTGCACACAAAGTAAGGATATACTTGTACTATCTAGTTTCTATACTTTACCTATGGACGTAGGCAAGGTCCGATTTATTATTAATAATCTGTATACAGGCGTCAGCTATCCAGGCGACCCAAAGCTGAAGAACTTGGTCTACGAGCTGAAAGAGGTAGACTGGAATCAACTTGGCATCCAGTTGAATGTTCCAAGACACATTCTTAGAAACATCGGAGAGAAACCCGGCAATGAATCCAGGAAGCTGTCGGAAGTGCTCCAGTACTGGATAGACAATGAACCAGAACCATCACGGGAGAAGATAATCCAGGCTCTGCAAAGGATCGGTGGACACAGAAATATCATCACTAGCATCCAGTCGAAATACTGCACGATCAGTCCACAACCTCAAGGTCGCATTGAGTCTCCCACTGCTTCTAAAACTGATGAAAGTGATCATCAAATTGTGTACAAGCATAAAAGATATCTGATGGCTGAAGGAGGTGTATCTGTAGGCAGTGTGTCTGCCAGACCTATTCACAGCCTTGAGGAGCAGCTGTCCAAGTTCCCTGCTCAGCTCTTTGATAGTCCCTGTGCTGATGCCCACCTGGTCAAATTGAGTCAGTCCGTGACAGAGTGGCAGGACCTGGCTCCTTACATGAGACTAATGCTAGTAGAGGAAAGGGGGATCCTATCAGCCTCCCACCAGGTCACTCCTGCCAGACAATGCTCTGAAATATTCAGAATGTGGAGGTAGAGGCTTGGAGAGAATGCTACCTACAGGTAAGGGCTTATTTTGGTAGTTGTCTGTAATAGGCATGCTGATATCATGTGATATACATTCAGTGTTTCATTTTGCACTTAGCATATCTAAATAGCAGCAGCCACATGATATAATTTGGGCGAGCCTGAGCGAGCCCCACACTAATCAGTACTACGAGAAATCACCGTACTTATGTATGTATGTATGTTTGTATGTATGTACTGATACGTCAAATACATGCTCGCTAGCTCATAGTGCATGCACATAATCATTGCGGTAAAGATCGTCAATGTTGGCACGCTAACTCTAAATGCAGCTCACCAAAATTGAGAAGATGCAGCTCGCATCCATTCGAGTTGACAGCTAGAAAACTAGAAAAGGTAAGGCATCAGTTCAAGTATCTACAGCAAAGTTGAAGGCTAGGCCTATAGTCTGGTTGCAAGGACTACTAATTTCAGCAGCTACATGTACATGTAGCTAGCTGTACAATTCTGTAGCCACATACATGTAGTAGTCAGAGTAGCCTCAGTGGCAAACTCCCGACATACCGTAAAAGTTCTAATTGCAGCACCAAAAAAATAATTCTAATCTTCGTGTGGTGCTTATATTAGAACATAAAAATGCGTAAAGAAGCCAGTGGCGCTTAGATTAGGGCGACGCTTACTAATTAGAACGAGCTAGCGGTGCTTAGAATCGCGTATCTGTACTTACTAGTTACAGATATGCCGGGTGATTTTGAAGTCAGCTTCTATGCTGTGGTACGTGGCTTTCATGTGTACCAAGCTATTTGGACTCCTACAGTCGGAGAAGCACTAGCAACACAGCGGGAGCGCGGCAATCCCGAAGATTCTTTTGCAGTGGCCGTTATGCAGCATTTACCACGTTCTAATTATAAGAGCCAGTTTTAATATTTCTGACTGGAGGTTAGCGCTGTCATTAGAACAGAAAAAATATGATACAATGCTGAGTGGGGCTTAAATTAGAGCGGCGCTGTAATTAGAACTTCATGGGCATAGGAACAGGGGTGGCCACAGGGGCCAGGGGCCCCCCACTTTTTGAGCTGACATTAATTTTAATACCTGAAGTTCCACTCCATCTAGTCTGCAGTGACTGAGTGAATGTGCCTCAATTGCTTTCCATTCGACTTACAGCTCATATTTTCATTGAGAAACTCGTGATAGCAGTCTCCATCGTGCAAAAATGGGCGTGGTTTGACACAAAGTAGGCATGATCGTAAAAATTTTGCATGCAATTGGATATTGGGCCCACCCAACCTTCAACAACTTCCTACGCCTATGAACTTTTACAGTACTGGAGATGAATCATGCATGCTCTCTTCCCTTGCAATTGGTCTTTATAGTGACAATATAGACTGAGTCAGCTGAACAACAGATGGCTGCTTGTACTAGAGAGGGCACTGATCCCAATCCTCCCCCCTCTACTATTTAATAAAGTTTAATATTATGAGCGAAGGCTCGCCCCCTCGATGATTTATATCACCCTAGTAATAATATGCACAGCCTCAGGATATAATTTAGGGCAATAGAAAAAGGGGATTTCTCTTTTGCTTTCTCCCTGGTAATAAATGAAATGCACTTACTAAGGATATGTGTTTATAGAGCGTAGCCATGTCCACAAATATTGGCCAGGTACATGACCAACTACGCATGTAACCTGGCTGCCAGCTAGCTGCTAGCTATTTCAGGAGTGATCCAGCTAAGATGACCAGATCGGTGATTTCTGCAGCCTTGCATGTGCTTAACAATAATAGTGAGGTGCACTTAATTGGGTGAGCCTGAGCAAGCCCCACACTAATCAGTACTACGAGAAAATCGCTGTACTTATGTATGTATGTATGTATATATGTTTGTATGTAGCGATACGTCAAACATGTGCTCGCAAGCTCATAGCACTTGCGCATAATTATTGCAGTAAAGATTGTCAACGTTGGCCGCATTTTAACTCTAAATATAGCTCACCAAAAGATGCAGCTCGCATCTATTCAATTGAGTAGACTGCTAGAAAACAAGAAAAGGTAAGGCATCAGTACATGTATCTACAGCAAAATTAAAGGCTAGGCCTATAGTCTGAATGCAAGGACTACTAATTTCAGTGGCTAGTGTAGTCAGAGTAGCCTCAGTGGCAAAACTCCTGATTTCTGGGGATAAATCATGCATGGTACGCAACTGTTATTTGTATTCCTCATCCCTGATTCAGTTGAGTAACAGATAGCTGCTTGTACTATGGATTGAAGCTACGTAGTGGAGGGGGCATCCCAATCCTCCCCCTCGAGTCTACTATCATAGTAAAGTCTATTATGAGCGAAGGCTCGCCCCCTCGATGATTTACATCACCCAAGTAACTTAATACTACAATGTAAGTTTACAGCATATTGCTATTGCTTCATCTGTCTCAAAGTTGTTGTAAATGAACTGTGATCCTGTATGCAAGTAGTTACCTAGAAATTTGATTTTGAGGCTCACCACTTAGCTTACTGATTGATCGCTATGCATTTGATATTGGCTATGATCGCTATAAATAATATTATTGCATGTTCTATCAGCCATACCTTTCGAGTCAGCCATACATATACATTTGTGCACCTGGCCCCTGCGTGGTCTGAGCACCGTCACCACAAATGTGGGTGGATTCACCCCACAAGACCTGTAGTGGGAAAATGGTCAATATAACTGTTCTGGCTTCATAACTTCCTTTATATGGTATACACCTCAGATAAGACATGTGACTGTGGTGTGACCATTGTATGTGTACTGTAAGGGTAAGCCACCCATGGGCGCTTAAACATAAATTGTGATCTTGGGCGCTTATCTGGAATATAACTTCTATATGTTCGTATAATAGCTGCTACATTGACCGCTTAAAATGTGATACATGCAGGAGTGGGCGCTTGCCCGGGACACTACGGTGGGCGCATTTTGTTTGTAAGTGCTCGCTGTTAGGTACACTTTGCTATTACCGTAGTTAATCGAATACAACATATGATCCTATCTAACGTAAGAAATTAGATTTTTACGAATTCTCATAAAGTATATATATAGGAGCAATTGACGACCTTTACCAGAAAAACGCGCGTTTTTCAAAATTGAAATTATTTTTTCCATACATAGTATTAGATAAAGTACGGTAAGCGTGGATTTTCTTAATTCCTGTGGAGATATAAGTACATGTGCTTAATAGCGTGAAAATATTATCATTTCTCCTTAACAGGTGTTTAATAACATCACTTCATGAAGCAAACAAAGTGGAACTAATCGATGAACTAAAACAAATTGTAGCACTTCAACAAATTCCCACACACCAACCTCTGAATCAGCCAACTAAATATGATCTTGACTGGTACGGCAGCTACCTAAAGGAGCAGTACGTGGAAGTCCTCTTCACCCTACAAGTATCTGCCAACAATTGGCTTCCTTCACCAACACAAAAAGTTTTCAATCTGGCCATCATCAAGAAAGAAAGAATTCAAAGAGGAAAAATTGACGATGAATTTGTCAACAAGACCATCAGGGGACAAGTTGATGACATTCTTTCAAAGAAGTCGCCCATAGAACTGGAAGACATCTTCAAGAACATTGAAGGAGAGAGAAAGGTGATTCTAATAGACGGTGCTCCAGGTAGCGGGAAGAGCACACTGACTGTACACATCTGTCAGCAATGGGGCAGAGGAGAAATATTCAATGAGTTCACTGTTGTGATACTTGTCCAGTTACGAGATCCAGAACTTCAACGTGCACAATCATTTGTTGATCTGCTTCCTGCTAAAAATTGTGAAACAGCTGAACAAGCTGCTGCAGAGATTATGGCTGTCGAAGGCAGTGGTGTTCTCTGGATACTGGATGGCTGGGATGAGCTGCCATCCCACTTGTTAAAGGAGTCCATTTTCAGCAAACTAATAAACCCAAAGCGCCAGGAGAACCCACTGTCAAAAACTGCAGTTATAGTTACTTCTCGTCCAATTTCATCAGGTGACCTTTGCCCTATGGTCTCCTCACGAATTGAAGTGTTAGGGTTCACTGCTGAGGAGCAGAGACTATTCTTTACCGAGTGTCTCAACAATGATACAAGAGCTGTGGAGACTCTAATGGAGAGACTTAGCAGTAACCCAGCCATGGAGGGCAGCTGCTACCTTCCTCTGAATGCTTCCATTGTAGCCCATCTTTACATAACAGATGGATCCCTCCCTTCCACTAGTTATGGCGTATTTTCTTCCCTTGTCCAGCACTGTCTCTCTCGCTATCTTCACGAACGACAGGGAGTATCTCTAGAGTTATCCAGTTTTGAATCATTCGATAAACTGCCTAAAGAATTGCAACCTCTTTTTGAACAGCTCTGTAAACTAGCATTCACTGGTGCTAGGGACAATAAGGTAACCTTTACTAGCCGTGACATAGAAGCTATAAGATCTTCAGATGAGATTTGTAAGCTTGGTCTACTGCAGGCTGTACCTAGTATTGTTTCTCATGATCGATCAATTTATCACAACTTTCTACATTTGTCTGTTCAGGAGATGCTAGCTGCAGTTCATATATCTCAAATGCCAGCCAGTGAGCAGATCTCAACAATAGACTCCATGTTCAATGATACTAGCGCTCGATTTAGTGCAGTGCTTCAGTTTTATGCAGCCATCACCAAGCTTCATACATCAAGGCCTCTCCTTAGCTTAGTACCACGTATCTTGCGTCCTGCCCCTGCAAGTATTTATGATCTTGTTTGGAAAATTATTCGAAAAGATTCTAAGGCTCTTTTGGTTTCACTTTTAAACTGTTTGTATGAGGCTCAGAACACTGACTTATGCAGGTATGTAGGAGAACAGCTTAGAGATAACGAACTTGATATACATGATCTGTCACTATTACCCCAAGACTGCCTCTCCATTGGCTACTTCCTGGCTTCCATTGCTATTAGTTATAAAGGCAGATTCTCAGTTAACGTTTGTGGTTGTTCTGTAAGTGATACTGGCATAAAGATCCTCATGCAAGGTCTTTGCAAGAGCCTGGATCCTCACAGTGAAATAACTAGTCACCTTCACATGTACATACGCTTCAATAAGATCACTGGAGTAGGGGCTTCATACATAGCTGAGGCACTGAGAACTACTAGCACTGAGGGAGCTGGATTTATGGGGCAATTTAATTGGTGATAAAGGACTACAGTACATTGCAGAGGCCCTAACAACCAACACAACACTTACTGAACTACGTTTGGATGATTGTGGACTAAGAATCACAGAGGAGAGTGGTCCAGCACTCACTGAAATGCTACAGAGAAACAAAACTTTGATAGTATTTGGCTTGTCATATAACAAAGCCACATCAGATAATGCAGCATCATTTATCATAGAGGGTCTCAAGAAGAACATCACTCTCAAAACATTGGATTTAAACTATTGTGACTTCACAGATGAAGACTTTTGTTTGATTCGAAGTAGCACCTCAACATGCGAGATACATCATTAATCAGGACAACTTTAATAATACCACAGGAAGTGCCACACCCCCACCATACAGACAAGAGTTACGGTATCAGGATTATGTAGAGAGAGCTAGTGTTCCAACCAGCTGATATCTTGGACTGGTGCATGAAAGAAGATGGACCAGATTAAAATGGAAGACATGGAACACGTATGTTCTAGAGCTAGTGTACATGTATGCATATGTTATGAGGCATCATCATCAGTCACTGACACCTCTGTATTCTCACTCCACACTGTCTCACACACACACAGCTGGTAGTTAATTGGGGTTCACCAGATTTGGAGTATTGTCTCAATGAGATGCATAGTCGAGTGCACCCCAATTAGGGTCATGAAACTTACCTGTTTTGTCTCTGACCCATTTTCACCATCAAACTACCCTATGCCATAGCCAATAATATAAAGTTTGGTTGCTAGGCAATTACGAATAATTTTGCATACACACATACGTACCATGTACATACACAGACATTCATGTATACACATACACCTAATACCCACAGGTGAGAGGAGCAGCACTGTGGATGACTGGGGGACTCTACTACTATTAATGCCCCGGCACTAACAGCTAGGGAGGTGCTGGTGTTGCTGACAGTTCCACAACTGGCCTGGGGCTCGGCAATTCCCTCGAGTCAGCAGCAGATCACTAAAGGAACTCCTAGATCAAGAAGAGAACCTGCTCAAGTCAAAACGTGTCCATCAAACCTCCCCAAGTGAGTTAGATATATCCTAACACATGGAAATGAGATGTAGTGTCCATGGACTCCAATTTTCCTATTCTCTCAGCTTAGGGATTAATAAAAGGATTGTTTGTGTCCAGTGTGGGTCTTGGCCGGCTGGGAGGACATGCTTCTCTAGGAAATGTAATACAAGACTGCAGCCACTTGTGGCACAATATTCCACTTATCCTGCAGTGTGAAGGGTAGGGGATCGCAGGGTGCCCCCTCCTCTGTATTAATCCCTGTTCCTAATCGTTAGTCTCAGCTTAGGTACACTGTAGCTAGCTAGATGACCCACTATCTGTGTCAACTAAGTGAGTCAGGAAAACATGTGCTCCACACCTAAGGCCAACTCTCCACACCTTATACATGTTTACCCTATTACTACCTTATACCCTATTTCCTCTACATGTGTGTGTGTACATGTGTTTGGGGTAACCTTATGATGATTGTGTACAGCCATGGTATTCTCAGTACATGCTTGTGGTCAATCTGTTATCATGAGTCATTCCTTTGCTGTGTGTGCATGTGTGTGTAGGTCAGAGAAGAGTGATGCAATACAGTGCCATGGATCAAACTCTGGATTCCATTAATGAACTCTGCCTCTGCTCACAACGCTCTTCGATCCTTGAACTCCCGTGCTCAAGTTAAGCTTCTTGGCTCGATGCAAACTCCTCCAGTACCCAGTCTCATCACTAGTAATTCTTCTCAGAAACTGAGCAATGGGACTCCTTTTCATCAGCTTTCCTCTTCAAATATGCCTCCTCTTCGTCCCAAATTCCCATCTGGCAGTCGATCGTCTCATGAAATCATCACCATTGGAGATTCTCCCAGTCACTAAGAACCCTCCTCCTCTCCTTCCCACTCCCTCTACTGGTTTAACAGGTTTATAGTCATTTGCTCCTTATCATTGCTTTTGGCTCTCACTCATAAGCCGAACTCCTGGTCATGATTCAAATATTTGTATTATTGCTGAGTCAGAAGATGGAAACACATGTGAATCAAACGATAATCTACAGGGCATAATAATTATTATTGTACATGTAGCTGTTGTGGTTTAAATAAATAATTTTGTATTCTCTATCACTTCTATCACCATAATATCACAATTTAATACATAATATTTTCATAATCATTATTCATTTTTCAATCTTTCATTCAACAGCAAACATTTTTAGTTCAATCACTTCCTTTTCAGTATTGCAATTTGACAACACCTGCACTGTCAAGCAAAGCGCATGCGCATAGCCTTGGACCTTGCAGAACGAGCCCCACCCACCTAGGCCTATTAATAACGTACATCACATGATCAAGCACCGGCATAAATCTCGCTGATCTGAAAGCGTAGGATTTCTACTCGTACTAGCTCTCGTATCATATCTCGTCCACGTTTTGGTTGCAATTGTGAGTTACAGAATTATTATATAACCTGTACGTGATACAATCTCGACATGCAGGTGAAATCTGACGTTTTGAGAAGCCATGGCTGAAGGAGGTGTGTCTGCCAGACCTATTCACAGCCTTGAGGAGCAGCTGTCCAAGTTCCCTGCTCAGCTCCTTGATAGTCCCTGTGCTGATGCCCACCTGGTCAAGTTGAGTCAGTCCATAGCAGAGTGGAGAGATCTGTCCCCTTACCTGCGTCTGAGTCCAGCAGAGGAGAGGGGGATTCTCACAGCCCTCCCCCCGGCCACCCCTGCCAGACAACGCATTGAGATGCTCAGAACATGGAGGGACAAGTTTGGACTCGATGCTACTTACAGGTGAGCAGCTATAAATTTATGTAGCTATCACACCATTGAGATTCATGGGGAAAGGTGCATGAGAGAATAGACAACTATTTCTGTGTACTCCACGGACATTTGCGTACTAGAACTCCCAATCCTGTCTCCCATACATACACGTTTGTTCCACTTGGTTTACAGCAGCTAATAAATGAGGCAGGGGGGAACTACCCATACTCCCCTCCCCTCACCAGTGAGCTGGGCCATAGTGATATTTGATGCCAACTGATTGTCACTGATAATCCTTAGATACTGTGATTCGCTAAAAATTCGTTGTTAAAAAAGTTTCGTTTTGTGCGAAGTGATGAAATTTTTTACACAAAAATAGTTTACTTGTACTAACTAATATACAGCAAACATACCGTATAGCGGGAAATTTTCGAGGGAGAAAACTGTCGCGGATCGGTAGAAAAGGAGCATTTCGTGGAGAAAACTGTCGTGGAATGCTAAAACTGGTCGCATAATGGGTGTGGCATGCCTAGAATTTTGTGGAGAAAACTTTCGTGGATGGCTGAAAAATCGTGAAATTTGTGAAAGTTTTCTCCCTCGAATGTTTCCCGCTATGCGGTATGGCACATGCTTGAAGGTGATGAAAATATTGTTGCATGAAACTTTCTAGCATAAAAAGTTTGTAAACGAAATTAACGAGAATTACCGGATATTATATTGTCAGCATAAACAGCAGCTAAATTTCAATGATAAAATTATGAAGTTATATGTCAAACAGTACACAGATGGGACAAACTAATGGGACAGCATTTGAGCCAAGAATTGCATGTGGCTGCCCACTGTGACATGTGATGCAGTAGTCTCCCATACATACAAAACCATCACTCTGCTAGCCCTGTACCTCAGCAGAAGGTCCTGGGTTCAAATCCTGGCTGGATCCTGAGACTTTTTTCTCTTTCCATGAACTTCACTTCTTTCTCACCTGCTATAACATACACACAAAATTAATGTTTGTCACATGTGGCTTGCAGCAGCCCTGGACTATGCATGAGGACTGAACACCTGTCACCACATATCATGTAGGTGGTTTCACCACAAACTAAAAGTCAGTACTGTCCATGAGATGTGGTAGTCATCCATACATACACACCTGGCTTGCAGCAGCCCTGCTTGGACTATGAGGTCGATCTGAGCACCTGTCATCACAAATGTGGGTGGATTCACCCCATAAGAGAGATGGCTATAGTAGTGAGAAAAATGGTCGAAATAACAAGTTTATCTATCATAACTTCCTTTATTGTACAAGCCTTGTTGGAGATTAGATAAGACATGTGACTGTGGTGTGACCATTGTATGTGTACCTCAAAGAAGATAGGGGTCAGGTTCACCTTTAGCAACTGGACTACCCAGCTCTCCCCTTACGAAAGCATAGCTAATGCAGAAGAGGGAGACCCTAGTGCAGGACAATTGTACGAGGTGTTTCTATCTTGAGGCAACCCTCCAGTCAGAAAGAATCTGTAAATATCGAACTTTCGAGGGCGAAACTTTTGCAGATTGGTAGGATAAAAGTATTTCGTGGAGAAAACTTGATTGCATAATGGATGTGGCATTCCTAGAAATTTTGTGGAGAAAATGTTCGCGGGTGGTTATAAAATCGTGAAATTCATGAAGGTTTTCTCCTTCAAAAGTTTTCCGTTATATGGATATGGTAATGTGTATTAAGTAAATGTTGTGCATGAATAATAGAGTACGTATCCTATCAATAGCTAACTGTTCCCCTTCTACAGGTGTTTGATAACTGCTCTACACGATGCAAATAGAGTTGATTTGATCAATGAACTTCAACGTGTAGTAACACTTGAACCAATACCAACACACCGACCTCTGATTCAGCTAGCTAAATATGATCTTGACTGGTACAGTAGCTATCTAAAGAAGCAGTACGTGGAAGTCCTCTTCACCCTACAAGTATCTGCCAACAAATGGCTCCCTTCACCAACACAAAAAATCTTTAATCTGGCCATCATCAAGAAAGAAAGAATTCAAAGAGGAAGAGTTGACGATGAATTTATCAACAAGACCATCAGGGGACAAGTTGATGACATTCTTTTAGAGAAATCCCCTATAGAACTGAAAGACATCTTCAAGAACATTAAAGGAGAGAGAAAGGTGATTCTAATAGACGGTGCTCCAGGTAGCGGGAAGAGCACACTGACTGTACACATCTGTCAGCAATGGGGCAGAGAACTATTTAATGAATTCACTGTCGTGATACTTGTCCAGTTACGAGACCCAGAACTTCAACGTGCACAATCATTTGTTGATCTGCTTCCTGCTGAAAATCGTGAAAAAGCTGAACAGGCTGCTGCAGAAATTATGGATGTCAAAGGCAGGGGTGTTCTCTGGATACTGGATGGCTGGGATGAGCTGCCACCCCACTTGTTAAGGGAGTCTATTTTCAGCAATTTAATAAACCCAAAACGCCAGGAGAACCCACTATCAGAAACTTCAGTGATAGTTACTTCTCGTCCGATTTCATCTGGTGACCTTTGCCCTGTAGTCTCTTCACGAATTGAAGTATTAGGGTTCACTGCTGAGGAGCAGAGACTATTCTTTATCGAGTGTCTGAACAATGATACAAAAGCTGTGGAGACTCTAATGGAGAGACTTAGCAGTAACCCAGCCATGGAGGGCAGCTGCTACCTTCCTCTGAATGCTTCCATTGTAGCCCATCTTTACCTAGCCAATGGATCCCTCCCTTCCACTATTTATGGCATATTTTCTTCCCTTGTCCAACACTGTCTCTCTCGCTATCTTCACGAACGACAGGGAGTATCTCAAACGCTAGCCAGTTTTGAATCATTTGATGAACTCCCTGGTAAATTGCACTCTTCTTTTAAGCAGCTCTGTAAACTAGCATTCACTGGTGCTAGGGACAATAAAGTAACCTTTTCTAGCAGTGACATAGAAGCTTTAGGATCTTCAGATAAGATTTGTGAGCTTGGTCTACTGCAGGCTGTACCTAGTATTGTTTCTCATGGTCGATCAGTTTATCACAATTTTCTACATCTGTCCATTCAGGAGATGCTAGCTGCAGTTCATATATCTCGAATGCCAGCCAGTAAGCAAATCTCTACATTTGACTCCATGTTCAATGATGCTCGATTTAGTGCAGTACTTCAGTTTTATGCAGCCATCACAAAGCTTTGCACATCAAGGCCTCTCCTCAGCTTATTACCACGTTTCTTGCGTCCTGTCCCTGCAAGTATTTATGATCTTGTTAGGAAAATTGTTCAAAAGGGCTCTGAGGCTCTTTTAGTTTCACTTTTGAACTGCTTGTATGAGGCTCAGGACACTGACTTTTGTAGGTATGTAGGAGAAGAACTCAGGGGCAAGATGTCATTTTTGGATAAATTTGATGGATTTGCACCTAGGCTATTTTTTACTAATCTATCACTATTACCCCAAGACTGCCTCTCCATTGGCTACTTCCTGGCTTCCATTGCTACTAGCTATAAATATAGATTCTCAGTTAGCCTTTGGTCTTGTTCTCTAAGTGATACTGGCATAAAGATCCTCATGCAAAGTCTTTGCAGGAGCCTGGATCCTCACAGTGAAATAACTGGTCACCTTGACATGGACATACGCAAAAATGGGATCACTAGAGTAGGGGCTTCATACATAGCTGAGGCATTGAGAACTACTAGAGCACTGAGGAAGCTGGATCTATGGGGCAACCCAATTGGTGATAAAGGACTACAGTACATTGCAGAGGCCCTAACAACCAACACATCACTTGCTGTATTAAATTTGCAAGATTGCAGACTAAAAATCACAAAGGAGAGTGGTCCAGCACTCACTGAAATGCTACAGAGAAGCAAAACTTTGAGAGAACTTAAATTGACATGGAATAAAACCATATCAGACAATGCAGCATCATTTATCATGGAGGGTCTCAAGAAGAACACCACTCTCAAAACATTGGATTTAAGTTATTGTGGCATCACAGATGAAGGCATTCGTTTGATTAAAAGTAGCACCTCAACATGCGAGATATGTCATTAATCAGGACAGAAAATACCACAGGAAGTGCCACACCCCCACCATACAACAGTTACGGTATCAGGAGTATGTAGAGAGAGCTAGTGTCCCAAGCAGTTGATATCTTGGACTGGTGCATGAAAGAAGATGGACCAGATTAAAACGAAAGACATGGAACACGTATATTCTAGAGCTAGTGTACATGTATGCATATGTTGTGAGGCATCATCATCAGTCACTGTCACCTCTGTATTCTCACTCCACACTGTCTCACACACACAGCTGGTAGTTAATTGGGGTTCACCAGATTTGGAGTATTGTCTCAATGAGATGCATGGTCGAGTGCACCCCAATTAAAGTCATGTAACTCATTTATTTTGTCTCTGACCCATTTTCACCATCAAACTACCCTATGCCATAGCCAATAATATAAAGTTTGGTTGCTAGGTAATTACGAATAATTTTGCATACACACATACAAAATTATGTACAATATACATACACAGACATTCATGTGTACACAGAATACACCTAATACCCACAGGTGAGAGGAGCAGCACTGTGGATGACTGGGGGACTCTACTACTATTAATGCCCCGGCACTAACAGCTAGGGAGGTGCTGGTGTTGCTGACAGTTCCACAACTGGCCTGGGGGTCGGCAATTCCCTTAAGTCAGCAGCAGATCACTAAAGGAACTCCTAGATCAAGAAGAGAACCTGCTCAAGCCAGATTGTGTCCGTCAAACCTCCCCAAGTGAGTTAGATATATTATCTCAACACATGGAAATGAGATGTAGTGTCCATGGACTCCAATTTTCCTATTCTTTCAGCTTAGGGATTAATAAAGGATTATTTGCGTCCAGCGTTGTCTGAGGAAGGGGGTCTTGGCCGGCTGGGGGGACATGCTTCTCTAGGAAATTTAGTACAAGACTGCAGTCACTTGTGGCACAATATTCCACTTATCCTGCGGTGTGAAGGGTAGGGGATCCCAGGGTGCCCCCTCCTCTGTATTAATCCCTGTTCCTAATGGTTAATCTCAGCTTACGTACACTGTAGCTAGCTAGATGACCCACTGTCTGTGTCAACTAAGTGAGTCAGGAAAACACGTGCTCCACACCTAAGGCCAACTCTCCACACCTTATACATGTTTACCCTATTGCTACCTTATACCCTATTCCCTTTACATGTGTGTGTACATGTGTTTGGGGTAGCCTTATGATGATTGTGTACAGCCATGGTATTCTCAGTACATGCTTGTGGTCAATCTGTTATCATGAGTCATTCCTTTGCTGTGTGTGCATGTGTGTATAGGTCAGAGAAGAGTGATGCAATACAGTGCCATGGATCAAACTCTGGATTCCATTAATGAACTCTGCCTCTGCTCACAACGCTCTCCGATCCTTGAACTCCAGTGCTCAAGTTAAGCTTCTTGGCTCGATGCAAACTCTTCCAGTACCCAGTCTCATCACTACTAGTAATTCTTCTCAGAAACTGAGCAATGGGACTCCTTTTCATCAGCTTTCCTCTTCAAATATGCCTCCTCTTCGTCCCAAACTCCCATCAGGCAGTCGACCGTCTCACGAAATCATCACCATTGGAAATTCTCCCGTCACTAAGAGCCCTCCTCCTCTCCTCCCCACTCCCTCTACTGGTTTAACAGATGTACTACAGTCATTTGCTCCATATCATTGCTATATATTGGTTCTCTTTAAATTCACACACATACCAACTCAGGTTCCAGATAAGTAGCTATATGCAGCTCTCTCACTAATATTAGCAACAGTTACTGTTGACTACTACCGTATTTCTTCTAAAAATTCGGCCATTATAATTATTCGGCACCCTTTACTGTTATAGTCTCTAATTTTCGGCAAAGGTCGTCATGCGTGTATCGGGAATGGAATGCGGACGTAGACAGAATGTTGAATATTAACCTCTAAAAATTCGGCGAAGCTAAAGCAATATTATTATTTTCATGCCGAATTTTTAGAAGAAATACAGTATTAATTTTGATGACCTGCATTTGTCAATGAAGCTTTGATATTAAATTTTGAGAGAAGTTAATTTTTTTCTCATCCTATATCCTAGTATGTTATGATTTTTGTGTATCCATTGCACATGTATACGCATCCTTTTATTCATGGTGATACATTATTCATATCCTGTTATCTGTCACACAGTTCATGAATAATTTCAGCTCCTCCCCCCAAACTAACTTCATATGATAGTAATATTATTGTTGCAGCATGTTACTATGGCAACTCTCAAAAAAATGTTTATGATAAATTATTGCAAAGTACAACGCATTGTCAAATTAAGTACAGAACTTTCATGCTAGTCTAGAATGGCAATACGTTTTGCAATACTCAATACGACTGTATGTATGATAATATGATCGATGCTAAGGTTGTATGCTTTGTACAGGCATTAGAAATTCTGATGGTTATTATGTTTGTACCTAATCATTCTAAATCAGTTAGTTGATGGTAGCTAGCTACACATGTATTCATAATTTTATCCCCAGGCTTTTTGATGTATTGTTGTGTGTGCTACATGCAATCATGCGTTTGGAACCTGGGAATAAACAAAGCTATAATACTCACTGCACATGTATACAGTGTCATGCATTATGGCCATGCTCTTTTATGGCACTGTCATTGAATTTTATGGTTGATGATATTCACATTAATTCTTTCTCTAAATCTGTTTTTTGTTGCTCTCATAGTTATGAATAATTATTTTGTCAGCCCCTCCCCCAAAGTCTAATGGTATCACCATAGCAACCATAATATTGTCATAAAAGCTGTGAAACCATACTTGACAAGTCGATAGCTGAATTTATAGTAAGAGTGGCTATAGGCAGTAGCAATAGAGGATGGCTACATCAGCTCATGGGATTGGAAGACACAGGAGCCTTGAGGAGCAGCTGTCCAAATTCCCTGCTGAGCTCCTTGATCGTCAGTGTTTTGAGTCTCACCTTGGCAAACTAGTCCATCACATTACCACTGATGCCATGGTGATGATGGCCACTGACCTAGGACTGTCGGATGTCGAGGTGGATGATAGTCTATCTACCTGGCCAAGGAACCCAGCAAAACAGAGACTGGACATGTTCAAAAAATGGCAAGAGAAGAAATCATCAGAAGCCACATACAGGTGTGTATGTTATAATTATTAATTTTATAGTATTGCACCGAAGTGCTATAATATTGTGAGTGTCTGGTGGGGGTGGGAGATCTGATCACTGATTATGATGTAATATGATTAGTAGATTCTATGAGTATAGTGATGGCCTGAACACAGTGCTATTATTACATGAAACTGTTACCGGAAAGTTAGCTATAAGATGCGTATGTATTGAGTCAGACAAATATTATAATATTATTATTATAGTGGAGAGTTTTTGAGGGTTCCAATTTTCACTGTTTTCACTACTATCTGTGAAATTGAAGGGGTCAGTGGAAAAAGGGGATAAGTCATACTTTTGATAAAATGGAGTTTTGCATGCTGCTACTAAGGTCAACTCATCTACTATTCGCACGCAATGTTTTAAGCACGCACACGCAATCTTTTTGGGTGATCCGCAATAATTATTTGAACGCATACTTTTCAAAATCGCGTAATTTTTACCCGCAGTGCGTTTATGCAAGTGACGACCATTTCCAAATATTGAAAACGGATTGAAAATCCTATTACTTACAACACTGAAATACTGTGTGTGCAATGGTCTGTGTCTAAAACAGTGTTTAAAAAGTTTTATTGCTCCAAAACAGAGATACAGGCAACAATGTATGTCCATACTTAAATGCCTGTTTTCTCAAAAGTACTAAAATATGACTTATCCCCTTTTTCCACTGACCCCTTCAATTAGACCCATGCATGATTGTATAGTGTATAATCTGCAAAATTGAGCGGCGAAAAAATTAGCCAGCTGGGGATGACAATACCCCAATCATATTATTATGAATAGCTACCACAAAAAATATTCAAAATTTGAGAGTGATATTATTATTGATACAGGTATTTAATAACTACCTTTCATAAAGCCAAGAGAAAAGATTTAATAGATACTCTGCAACAAATTTTATCCTCACAACGAATTCCAATACATCAACTTGCTAGTCACAGTCTTGACTGGTACGGTAGCTACCTAAAGGAGCAGTACGTGGAAGTCCTCTTCACCCTACAAGTATCTGCCAACAAATGGCTTCCTTCACCAACACAAAAAATCTTCAACCTGGCCATCATCAAGAAAGAAAAGATTCAAAGAGGAAGAGTTGACGATGAATTTGTCCACAAGACCATCAGGGGACAAGTTGATGACATTCTTCTGGAGAAGTCCCCCATAGAACTGAAAGACATCTTCAGGAACATTAAAGGAGAGAGAAAGGTGATTCTAATAGACGGTGCTCCAGGTAGTGGGAAGAGCACACTAACTGTACACATCTGTCAGCAATGGGGCAGAGGAGAACTATTCAATGAGTTCACTATTGTGATACTTGTCCAGTTACGAGACCCAAGAGTACAGAGTGCACAGTCGATAGCTGATTTGCTTCCCTGTGAAAGTCACTCAGTTGCTAAAGAGGTTGCTGCAGAGATTATGGCTGTCAAAGGTAGTGGTGTTCTCTGGATACTGGATGGGTTTGATGAACTACCATCACATCTGCAGAAAGGCTCGATCATCAGTACACTGATCAGACCAAATCTTTACCAGGAGAACCCACTATCAAGAACTGCAGTAATGATAACTTCTCGTCCGATTTCATCGGGTGACCTTTGCCCTGTGGTCTCCTCACGAATTGAAGTATTAGGGTTCACTGCTGAGGAGCAGAGACTATTCTTTACCGAGTGTCTCAACAATGATACAAAAGCTGTGGAGGCTCTAATGGAGAGACTTAGCAGTAACCCAGCCATGGAGGGCAGCTGCTACCTTCCTCTGAATGCTTCCATTGTAGCCCATCTTTACCTAGCCAATGGATCCCTCCCTTCCACTATTTATGGCATATTTTCTTCCCTTGTCCAGCACTGTCTCTCTCGCTATCTTCATGAACGACAGGGAGCATCTAAGAAGATAGCCACTTTTGAATCATTCGATGAAATGCCTGACAAATTGCACTCTTTTTTTAAACAGCTCTGTAAACTAGCATTCACTGGTGCTAGGGACAATAAGGTAACCTTTTCTAGCAGTGACATAGAAGCTTTAGGAACTTCAGACAAGATTTGTAAGCTTGGTCTACTGCAGGCTGTACCTAGTATTGTTTCTCATGGTCGATCAGCTTATCACAACTTTCTCCATTTGTCCGTTCAGGAGATGCTAGCTGCAGTTCATATATCTCGAATGCCAGCCAGTAAGCAAATCTCAACATTTGACTCCATGTTCAATGATTCTCGCTTTAGTGCAGTGCTTCAGTTTTATGCGGCCATCACAAAGCTTCGCACATCAAGGCCTCTCCTCAGCTTATTACCACGTTTCTTGCGTCCTGTCCCTGCAAGTATTTATGATCTTGTTAGGAAAATTATCCAAAAAGATTCGAATACTCTTTTAGTTTCACTTTTGAACTGCTTGTATGAGGCTCAGGACATTGCCTTATGTAAGTATGTAGGAGAACAGCTTAGAGACAAGATGTCAAAATTTGCTTATAGGTCACTATTACCCCAAGACTGCCTCTCTATTGGCTACTTCCTGGCTTTCATTGCTACTAGTAACTGTTATAAAGGCAGATACTTAGTTGACCTTGGCTCTTGTTGTCTAAGTGATGCTAGCATAAAGATCCTCATGCAAAGTCTTTGCAGGAGCCTGGATCCTAACAGTGAAATAACTGGTCACCTGGACATATACATAGGCTATAGTAAGATCACTGGAGATACTATTAGGGCTTTGTACATAGCTGAGGCATTGAGAACTACTAGAGCACTGAGGACACTGGATCTAGCGGGCAATCCAATTGGTGATAAAGGACTACAGTACATTGCAGAGGCCCTAACAACTAACACTTCACTTACTGAACTAAGCTTGTACTCATGTGGACTAAGAATCACAGAGGAGAGTCACTGTGGTACAGCACTCACTGAAATGCTACAGAGAAACAAAACTATGAGAAAACTTGACTTGTCAGGTAATAAGGCCATATCAGACAATGCAGCAATATTTATCATAGAGGGTCTCAACAAGAATACAACTCTCAAAGCATTGTATTTATGCCATTGTGGTATCACTGATGGATGCTTCTGTTTGATTTGGAGTAGCACTTCAACATGTGAGATACATTAATTATAATTAGGATAATACCGGTACCACAGAAAGTGCCACACCCCCACTATACAGACAATTGTTACGGTACCAGGAGTATGTAGAGAGAGCTAGTGTTCCAACCAGCTGATATCTTGGACAGGTGCGTGGAAGTAGTCTGAAATGAAAGTTATCAAGCATGTATGTATATCATAGTAGTGTACGTGTATGCATGTGTTTGAGGCATCATCCTCAATAGTCACTGAACACTCTAGATCATTCCCTACACTATCTCAATAATTTCTAATTGGGGGGTCATGTTTTATCTTTTCACCACCAAGCTAACCTATGATCATCTACACCCATCCCATAGCCAATAATATAAAGCTTGGTTGCTAGGCGGTTACAAATAATTGCATACACGCATACATGCACTTAACTCACGTGCATACAAAATTATGACATTGTACAGTATACAAACAGAGACATTTATTTCTACACATAATACACCTAATACCCACAGGTGAGAGGAGCGGCACTGTGGATGACTGGGGGACTCTACTACTATTAATGCCCCGGCACTAACAGCTAGGGAGGTGCTGGTGTTGCTGATAGTTCCACAACTGGCCTGGGGGTCGGCAATTCCCTCGAGTCAGCAGCAGATCACTAAAGGAACTCCTAGATCAAGAAGAGAACCTGTTCAAGTCAAAATGTGTCTGTCAAACCTCCCCAAGTGAGTTAGATACATGGAAATGAGATGTAGTGTCCATGGACTCCAATTTTCCTATTCTCTCAGCTTAGGGATTAACAAAGGATTGTTTGTGTCCAGTGTTGTCTGAGGAAGGGGGTCTTGGCCGGCTGGGGGGACATGCTTCTCTAGAAAATTTAATACAAGACTGCAGCCACTTGTGGCACAATATTCCACTTGTCCTGTGGTGTGCAGGGTAGGGGATCCCAGGGTGCCCCCTCCTCTGTATTAATTCCTGTTCCTAATGGTTAGTCTCAGCTTACGTACACTGTAGCTAGCTAGATGACCCACTATCTGTGTCAACTAAGTGAGTCAGGAAAATATGTGCTCCACACCTAAGGCCAACTCTCCACACCTTATACATGTTTACCCTATTACTACCTTATACCCTATTTCCTCTACATGTGTGTGTACATGTGTTTGGGGTAACCTTATGATGATTGTGTACAGCCATGGTATTCTCAGTACATGCTTGTGGTCAATCTGTTATCATGAGTCATTCCTTTGCTGTGTGTGCATGTGTGTGTAGGTCAGAGAAGAGTGATGCAATACAGTGCCATGGATCAAACTCTGGATTCCATTAATGAACTCTGCCTCTGCTCACAACGCTCTCCGATCCTTGAACTCCAGTGCTCAAGTTAAGCTTCTTGGCTCGATTCAAACTCCTCCAGTACCCAGTCTCATCACTACTAGTAATTCTTCTCAGAAACTGAGCAATGGGACTCCTTTTCATCAGCTTTCCTCTTCAAATATGTCTCCTCTTCGTCCCAGACTCCTATCAGGCAGTCAATCGTCTCACGAATTTATCAAGATGATAATAACATGCATACTATAATATATTATTATGGTCGCTGCAGTGATGTTAAAAAATAACCTGCATCTTTATAGATTAAGTTTTAACATTCCCTGATTAGGCCACTCCAAATTAATTCATTGTTTCTCATCACCCCTGAGGGCGGGGGGCTGGAAATGGTCGTTTATTCACAAGTTTGATGGGAAATGGTCGTCAAATCATAAGTTCAGCAGTCCAAAAAATCGAGGCGGTATACTCTTGTATTGTACTGGTGCTGATGGAAATACATACGGGCGGAAATCAAGGGGGGATGAGAAACAACTAATTGATTTGGAGTGGCCTTATAATATGTATACATTCTCACAAGTTTCCTTGAGCTTCAGACTGCGTTTTTACGAATAAGTTGGTCTCTGATCTATACCAAGCTATTGATATTGCTTTACCAGAGCGTTAGCTCCCACTATACGCATGCGCATAATAATCTTGACGAGCCACACCCATCCATGCAGTTCAGAATGTGAATCCGGCCTGAACGCTGCGGTGGGAGTGGTCTGGTATCGCGACTAAAACCGACCACTCCCCTGAAGTTTATCTTCTGCCGGGTTTCCTGTCTAAAGCTTGAGTTGAGTTTAAACTCAGGTGCATTAAGGACTGGGAAGGGCAGCAATGGCTACAACTAGAGGAGTATTCCAGATCCTGGTATCTCCACTTGTGAGCATCATTTATTGAAAGTGAAGGTATCAACAGAAAGTACTAGCCTTGCTCTGTCCAAAAACCGCAGTCACGCCCACTAAATGACGTCACTCACACTTTGGTGGCTTCCCGAACTGGTACACTACGGAGCCCTACTCTCGCAGATGCGGCCCACTTCTATACCCCTTGAGCCTGCCTTATCAACTTCTATACTTTCTCAATGACCTAAACTAACTTCTGAACGGAGCGCTTCTTGATAGCTAGCCCATGAAGGGAGTAGCAACTGAAAAGGTCGTTTTGATGGGGTCTAGAACCCACTATTAGGGCTTATGGGAAGTATTTCAAAACAAGCGCTCCGTTAAACTATCTCAGTACATCAGGAAGAACCTTTCTATGTCCGTGAGGTAAGCTTCAGGTATCGTCTTCCTCGCCGCCTCTTCAATCTACCTCTCTTGCCTTTTGCTGACTAAGCAGTGCAATTGAACTTTGACCCACATAGGTGCAATACAAGCACCAACGCGTGGTTAATGCGGTTACCGCGGAATGTCGATTTTGTGCTGACTGATGCCTAGACAGTCCTTAATGCACCTGAGAAGTTAGGCCACATCAAATTAATTTCATGTTTCTTGGACAGATGGAAGGCTACTTGAAGATAGGATCGATCGGTAGGTAGGCAAAAAAGTTTAATATGAATATATTAAAATTCGCCGTCCTGCTACGTATGAACAAGCTGGTTTGACCAAGATATCACTATTATCAGTGCAAGACTCCTTCAGCTATGATGGTAGTTCTTATAGTACCAACTGTGAAGCAAGAGAAGTTCCTTTTCTTGGCTCCTTGTCGTGGACATGACAGCTTCTGTTGAAATCGCGATCTTGGTAGGTCACGTGCTTGTGGTTTTTAATTATTTTTTTCCAATTCTAGTTCTCTGGAGCTAGCTAGCTAGCTGGCATGGCTGGGGTGATGGTGTAATTAGCGGCCGGAAGTGGCCCTTGAAGAAAGGACCGGTAATTTCCCACATCAAAGCAAGATCAAAGCATGCATTCTATTGACTAAGAACGCATTTTTCAGTTGACCTTGTCTGGCGTGCCGCACCTAGTCTGGGTGCCAGCCCCTTCACAAGAGGAGGAAGGGTCTGGTACACTTCGCATCAGCAACTTGTTCTGCTGAGTCAGCAAAGTAGCTCTAACGAAGTGGGTGTGAACATAAATTCGGAAGTGGTAATTAAATAGACTGGGCTTGACGGGGGGTCCAGTTTGAAATGGCTACTGTCGATCTTTATGAACGCGATCAAACGATACTTGCAGGTTCAATCAAGACCAGACACGCTCGCCCGCTACTCTTCTTGTCCACTAAACGCGAGGCCAGGCCTAGTCTCATACTTCCCAGAAGCGCTTGGCCCTCAAACGCCCGGTACCCGAGAGAAGCACAGCTTGTCAGCTATTCAGTCAGCGCGATCTTGGCTAAGAGTGCTGATAGGCGAATCCATGACTAAGCACAAAGATGATCCGATTTTCCTATCCGTTCGATCTAGCTAGCTGCACTCAGATTATTATTATATTGTGAAACACACCACTTAAGGTGCAAACAGCAGAACATATTGAATATAGATTAATAGAGTTATTACACAGAACACATATACAGTATCTCTTGCTCAAGGTAGCGGTTCTCACTTGGGCACAGTCTAGCATCACGTATGAAATTTGCACACAGACAGTCAGCTTCCTTGTATCTTTTCCAGTGCCTGTAGCCGTACATAGTATTATACCCAAAGCTTGTATATGCAAGGGACTGGCTTTCTCCAAACACATCAACCAATAACAATGAAGAAGACTTTAAAGCCTGTGACACGACTCTTTGAGAGCGTTCAATGACCACATTGAAAAGGCTCTGTAAACCGGACACAAGATGCAGGAGAGAGGTATGGCAGCGGCGAGGAAGCAACCAAAATTTCCTGAGTATGTTATTAAAAGTGGTTTCCAGAGACCTAAGTTGCTGAGAGGAAGTTTTCCATAGAGCACAGCCATACAGTGATAAACAAAAGCTCTGTAACAATCTTTCTTTAGTGAGATAGTCACAACTCGAAAAAATACTCAGCATGTAATTAGTTTTCTTACATAGGTCTTTCCTTTTAGCGATGATGTCCAAATCATCGGACAGGTCCGAGCTTAAAATGTGTCTGTCGTAACCTCGCAGTGTTATTAGCAATAGAATTACCATAGCATACTCTCTGATATTTTAGAACATGTTCATGCACTATATACTGATACAAAAAACCACAACAGGAAGTGATACAAGGAAGCATAAATAACCACAAAACATCACATTTCCTCCCCTCTTAAGTAAAGGGAAACAAAGAATAACACAAAACCATAACATACATGTATGCATGCTTAAGCAAAAGAATGACTACACAAATCACTAAACATGCAGTATTAAGTCTCAGTTGCTATAGCAAGTTACCAGGTAGGTTCATACCTTTCAACTGGATTTCGAGAACGTTTTGGGTAAGTTTTAGCACTGTTACTGGATGATTGTTCTACAGCTGAATCGGTAAGTTCTGGACTAGTGTTTCTTTCAGCATCAGTTCCTGACTCAACAATAGTAGGAGACTCGGGTGAGGCTGTGGTAGGCTCAGTAGGCACAATAGCAGGAAGAGTAGGATCTGACTCAGTGTTTGACTCGCAGGGCAGGTCCACGGAACGTTTTCTGACCTGATCCTGGTGACATCGTCGCATTCTACCATCAGTCAGCTTAACTCGAAATGACACTGGCCCGGTTTTCTGTTCAATAACTCCAGGTAACCAGCGATCTCCCTGATGATAGTTTCGTACAAACACATTAGTGCCTACCTCCAGCTTTCTCTCTTTAGATCTCGAATCATGCTGCTCTTTCTGTTGCGATTGTTTCTTTTCGACTCGCTCAGCAGTATGAGGCTTTAGCAGATCCAGTCTAGACCTGGGGCGTCGTCCTAGCAACAACTCACTGGGTGAAATGCCAGTAGTAGTCTGCGGAGTGAGACGGTAGTGAAATAAAACTTTTGCTAAGCGACTCTTCATGCTGCCTCGTGTAACCTTTTTCAAACCACGTTTTACTAACTGAACAGCACGTTCGGCGAGACCATTAGATGACGGATGATATGGTGCGGATGTGAGATGTTTTATTCCGTTTCGAGATAGAAAAGTTTCGAATTCAGCGCTGACGAAGCAAGTTCCATTATCGGTAACGATCGTTTCTGGAAGTCCAAACTGTGCAAACAATGTTCGCAATTCGTCAATAACAACAGCAGAAGTAGAACCATGGGTACAGATAGCTTCTACCCACTTAGAATGAGCATCAATGAGAATCAGTATCATCTTTCCTTCGAATGGACCGGCGTAGTCCAAATGTAGCCTAGCCCAGGGTCGCGTAGGCCAACTCCATAGATGTAAGGGAGCAACTGGTGGGGTAGATTGATGCAGTTGACATGCAGTGCAGTTACGAACAGTATTCTCAATGTCTTTTGTGATCCCTGGCCACCAGACGTACATCCTCGATAAACTCTTCATTCTCGTACATCCCGGATGTCCTGCATGTAATTCAGTGAGGACCGCTTCCCGACACGTAGTAGGAATCACCACACGGTTTCCCCACAGCAAACAACCTTCGTAAAGTGATAACTCCATCCTCTTCTCGTAAAATGAGGAAAGCAGATCTGAAGACGGACAGCTACTTGGCCATCCTTGCTGCACGAACTGAACGATTTGTGCTAGCTGACTATCCTTTCTGGTACATTCACGGATTTGATCTGCTGTAACAGGTGAGTTTGACAAATGATCGGCAAGCAGAACTAGCTCTGGAGGGAGTTGAGAAATTGCAGGTTCCACCGGGAGAGGTAAACGGCTCAACGCATCGGCATTGGCATGGGCAGTAGTGTTGCGAAACTTCAACGTGTACTCAAATATAGACATGTACAAGGACCATCGGCGAATCCTTGCAGAAGCATGAGGGGATGTCGATTTCTGACCATTCAAGAGGCCTAGCAACGGTTTGTGATCTGTAATCAACGTAAACGGATGTCCGAAGAGGTACGAGTAAAATCGCTTAATTCCGAAAACACACGACAATCCCTCTTTCTCGAGTTGAGAGTAATTGCGTTCAGCTGAGTTCAACGTACGCGAAACGTATCCGATAGGCTGTTCGGAACCATCAGGCATTCTGTGTGCTAGTACAGCACCAATACCGTAGGCTGACGCATCACAAGCCAAAAGTAGTGGAAGTTGTGGATTGAAATGAACCAATAACTTTGAAGAAGTGAGCAGGTCTTTAGATGCTTGGAATGCACTCTCCTGCTCTGATGACCACTTCCACGAAACATCCTTCCCCAACAACTCGTATAGTGGGGCAAGCAAGGTGGATAAATTCGGGAGGAATTTCCCGTAGTACGACAGCAGACCTAGGTAAGATTTCAACTGGGTCACATTTAAGGGCTTAGGAGCCTGCTGAATTGCCAACACCTTGTCAGGGTGCGGACGAAGACCATGAGCGTCGATAACGTAACCGAGGTAGTCCACCGAAGGGACCATAAACTTGCACTTATTTTTCTTTGCACGTAGGCCAGCCTTTGCCAGCCGCTCCAGAACTCGCTCCAAGGTCTGCAGGTGATCCGTCTCAGTCTCCCCAGTAATCAGAATATCGTCTATGTAAACGGAAACATGGGAAATCCCTTGCAGTAGGGTCTCCATCGCTTTCTGGAAAATCCCGGGAGCTGACGACACGCCAAATGGCAAACGGGTGTAATGAAATAGTCCCTTATGAGTATTGATCACCAAATACTTTTGTGACTCAGCATCCAGCTTTAGTTGCTGATAGGCCTGACTTAAATCCAGTTTAGTAAAGATCTTTCCACCTTCCAGTCTAGCAAAAATATCCTCGATCTTTGGAATCGGGTAGCAGTGTAGCTTAGACACAGGATTCACAGTCACCTTGAAATCGCCACATATTCTGACACTCTTTCGATCGCTTTTCACGACGGGCACAATCGGTGCCGCCCAATCTGAGTACTCCACTGGCTCAAGAGTACCCTCGGCAACCAGTCTGTCCAACTCGGCTTCCACTTTCTCACGCATAGCATACGGCACGGTACGAGCTTTGTAGAATCGGGGTGCAGCATCGGGGTCCACATTAATTTTCGCCTCGTACTCCTTGAAACTTCCGAGACCTTCCTGAAAAACTCCAGAATATTTAGTAAGCAAGTCATGCAAACCAGGACATGTAGTGTAATGAATTTGGCTCCAATTTAATCTTATCTTGCTCAACCAGTTTCTGCCCAGAAGGGTGGGCCCCTTTCCCTTGACTACAACTAGTGGTAGTGTAGCAGTCTGCCCTTCATAGGCCACATGCACCTGGGTGGCTCCCACCACAGGTATGGGCTCCTTTGAATAGGTTTGCAATCTGATAGTGGTTTCCTTTAGGCCCCTCCTAGGCCACAACTTGTGGTACAAGGTCTCAGGCATGATTGACACAGAGGCACCTGTGTCAACCTCCATAGGCACACTACAATGATCTAGTTCCATATGTACCTTAATGGGGGGTAGTCGAGCATCTCGTTCTTGCTCCAGAGTGTAAACATGTTGCATGGAATCGTCTGAATCGTCCTCTGACTCCTCATCCACTTGTCGAACCGGCTGCGAAGTGGATCTCCTCGATTGAGATCCCTGCGAGGAGGAGGGTGGTGGCATGCTCCTACACACCCTAGCCAGATGTCCTCGCTTCTTGCACTTGTGACACACCTTATCCTTAAACGAGCATGTGTTGAATAAATATTCCGTACGTACGCGTTACTTTCGCGAATCGCGATCAATGAGGGCGGAGTATAAAAGGGGGGTGGTCAGGCCGGAAGTTCTTGACCATGCGCATAAATATGGCGGATGAATTTCAAATTCAAAACTAGTCCAGAATGCCCGCGATTCTCTGTCTTTCGAGGCTACACAACACGCAAGCGCAACAGGATCGGACACGCTCTGTTAGCTTAGACACGTGTTTACTCCAGCCACATGCACACAAACCAGAAGTCCTTCAACCGTCCTGTCACGCTGCCGCTAGTATGGCCTCATCAGCTGACAAGAGAGTGATTACAGTAAGATATTCATAGCAGTACTATCATATAACCAAGAACAATAATATAAACATAACACAAAACTACTAAAACTAGGTGAAAGTAGAATATACACACACTCCTCCTCAAGTTTTTGTATCGCGTGTGAACCGTATGGTCCATGAAAGCCAGCTGCCTGCTTTGACGGTTCAACTGAGATGGGTACGTCTCGAGGAGGATGAGCCACCATCCACTGACAATGAGACCCAGCAGCAGGGTAGCACAGGTAGCTACATGTACAAACTCAGTAAAAATATACTCAAATATATGACACTTTAGGTGTTACCTTTCCGAGTCACCCCGAAGGCTATCGGCAGTCAAGCAGTTGTCCGATTCTTCGTGGCAGGAATAATTGCCCCAACTGTTTGTGTTCCCCTTGCGTCATTGCGTTGCCCCCTGACTTCCTGCGCGGCGCCTGCGGTCCCCATCCGGCGAATGATGAGAAGCGGTACAGATTGTACAAAGCGTTTTGGAAGTTGCTCAACACTCTCGGCGTCTTCCAGGATGAGGAGTACCTCCTGAGAAAGGAGCGGAGAACTCTAAGGGCAGACAAGAGGGAAATAATTCCGAAATGTGTCATTACAGTAAGCAAGGATTGCACTGTATCAAATAGGTAATATAATGTTTCTGTCTATAGGAAATCAGAAGAAGATATCCTAGCCATGATGGCGAATATAAAGATTATATGTCTACTTTCGAAGCTGAAAGTGCACTTGATTAAATTTAAGCAAGAGATATAATTATGGTAGTCACCGGGGAAACTGCTGGGGGAGACACACAATAAGAATATCATAACACTGTAATGGGGGGGACACACAATACGAATATCATAGCACGGGGGGGGGGGGGGGGGGGGGGGGCAAAATACGAATATCATAATAATATAGCACAGGGGGGGGGGGGAATACGAATATCATAGCACTATCCTGTGTGGATGAGATCAGCAATACTGTCCTGTGGGCAAGGAGGTCGGTATGGACTCGGTGAGAAAGTGAGGTCAGTGCACATACATATTACATAAACCTAAACAGCAACAAAAGTATATGCAAGTGGAGCCAGTAACACCATATCAGTCAGTGACATAATATTATACATACATGTAGTCTTGTGAAATTGCTTAGTCGTCATCCGATTCTGCCTCGGATAAAAGTGTGCCATCGTCAACTTCTCCATCTAGGTCACCAGTCTCCTCATCTTCAGTCTCCTCATCTTCAATCTCTCTAAAGATAAAAAACAATTTTCACATAATATATAAAGTATAGGATGATGTACGATACATACCTGATGTCGGGTTTGTTGTCATCAACATATGCTGTCCACACAAGCTCAACAAACTTGAACGTCTTCTCCACTAGGACCTTCATAGGTGTACGCCTGTCTGGTCGTCGAAGGTCTTTCACCTTGTGTACACTGGTATGAGTGCGATTCACATTCTCATTCTGCATAATTTACAACGATAATAGATATAAAGATACAAACAGCATAAATCATGCATCTGACCCAGTCCATCACTGCGAGGTTCATTCTCATATTGAACACCCTGGTGGAAAAGTGAATCTGCTTCGGTAAGTATGTGAGCAGCTGGTGGTTGAAACTCTCCACCCAGTAAGTGTCGCGACACTGTATACATGTAATATAAGCTAAATATTGCAAGAGGACTGACTGTGAAAACCATACATACCCGACAGAAGTCATCGGCATAGCGGTACACGTAGGTGTCCTTCAAACCTTTGAGCAGTGCCTGACATGCTTGAGGGTTAGTGAGCTCCAGCCTACTGGGAATGTATCCAGGATCATGACATGACGAACTTGGATGGCAGTCAGAGTGGATTCCCTGTAAGTAAATATATATACGTGAACAGCTTCCATATTGTATGACGTAGGACGAACGACTGCTAATACCATATAATGGTTGGGTATGTTGAGAATGAGCTTGCGGAGAGCATCTGAACATCCACCACAGTTTTTCATGGCCCAGTAGAGATGAATTTTAATACTTCTTCCTGAAAAAGTACACTACATTATCCACATAACTACACAGTACATACAAGTGGCATACGTTTATCCGTAAGCTCAGTAAACCATGTCACATCACGATCTCTTACTCTGCCCTTGGTGATTTTGGCGAGCTCCTTGGCAACATTCTTGGTTCCTACACACAATGGTGTAGTCGCATCAATTCAAATATAAAGTATACCATCCATTTCGTACCATGCCATGTGTCAAAGGAGTTGAGGAGCTTGAGATCTTGCTTCACATAGCGTCCAACAGCAAGCTGCATATCATGTGCAATCTCAACGATTTTCAAACCTGGATGGACATACACAAATTTTATACACATACACACAACACATTATAGTATACATCACATTGTATATAACCTACCTCGAGCAATGACTTGGGGCACAACTACCTTAGTGCATTCAAGTTCACGAGTTTGGGCCACATGATGTTCACTTCGCGAAATGGTAGAAATGCCAACAATCTTCATGGTACTGTATGTACATAGGGTACAATAGAAACAATTAGTATTGTCAATGAAAAGCATTGTCACCTTCCAGAAAGGCAAGGCACAGTGGTGTGGTAGGCATTAGCAGTTGAGTCATGTCTGGCGTCAGTGATGACCCACTGTGAACATAGAACATCACTCATTTGTATACATGTACATGTACGTTTATACAAACCTCTCCCTTTGTTACATAGTCTGGGAGGGTCTCCACCTCTTCCACTGCTTTCTTCATGAATTGCTCGGCCAAACGATCCACTATGCCAATGTACCCACGGCGATTGTATACTGAAATGTTATTGAATTCTTGAAATAAACCAGTGTATATGCATGACAATTACCTTGTCTGATGTAGCCATGTCCAACACTGCCCATGCCTGAAAACTTGGAAAAGTTGATGTACTGAGTAGGCAACACACCAGCGCAAGTGAAACCATGAACCAACCTACAACAACACAAACGGTAATATAACCACTCTACTCGACACTAAAATTTACTTCTGATTAGCTAAGTAGAGCCCACTGAGTACTCTTGAACTTGACCATGTCCTCCTTTGCCGATGGCAACGGCGGCAAGAGAACAGCACACGCAACACATGACCTTTCTATGGGACAAGAAGATCATGACAAACAGCTTGCTATACTTGACGCTACAATATTGTAACCTGTTTGATAGACTCCACAGCCCATGGCTTTATTGTCAGCCCACAGGGACATGGGGAGCAGAGTCCTTCAACCAGGTCAGAAAAACAGCACTCTTCGGTCACAAACAATGCTTGGTCTTCCTGGTGCTCATCACTTACATACACTCCTATGTGATGCATACACACTTGAACATACCGTATTTCTTCTAAAAATTCGGCCCTTCTAATTATTCGGCACCCTTTACCGAATGATTGAATATAGTCTCTAATTTTTCGGCAAAGGTCGTCATGTGTATATGCTATAAACGGGAATGGAATGCGCACGCAGACGGAATGTTGAATATTAACCTCTAAAAATTCGGCGAAGCTAAAGCAATATTGTTATTTTCATGCCGAATTTTTAGAAGAAATACGGTAGCTATCATATATAGTTTGCACATACTCAGCCTTACCACTGTTTCGTAGAAAGCTCCTTGTTTCCACGCGCTCATTACCCGGGGAATTGTCCTGTGGTCTCGCATTCCGTTCTACCGCATCCAACAAGGCGCATAACACACCGTGATTGTCTAGAGTGGGGGCTCCTACGGGTTGTAGGAGCTTGCAAACGGCCTCAAATCGACGCTCAAAGGCTTCCTTCTCCCGGTAAGTCGAGAAAGTCGCTTGTAGAGTGAAGCGATGACGCTTTCGGGAGGAATTAGAACTCGACATAATATCACAGATCAGCTTCGAAACAAATAATATGCGAACACGTGCAAAAAGTTCTATTTGGAGCGCTCTTGCTTTTATTCGCGTTTTTGACAGTTGTTAGTGTGTGTCTATGGGTGTAAAAGTGCGAGAACGGTCACTTGGCAGAAGGCAGCCATTTTGTAAGTTCAAAATTTTAGCGAATGACATTTTTTGGCCTGACCACGCCCCTTTTATACGGCGCATGCTCGTTTAAATCGGCACGCCGTTGCTAAGTGACCTGGATTGCCACAACGGTGGCACGTAACACCACCTTGAGCACCTTTAGTAGAACTGAGCTCTTTCTTAGCATGAATTTTCTGTACTGGCTCAGATTTCACCTTCACGCTTGCTGGGCTGCTGCTAGTGGAGTCCAACTCCTGCACAGGTGCTTTCATTTCCTTCAAGTTCTTATCAGCAGTCTCAGCCCCCTTGGCTATAGTCAAGGTTCGCGCGAGGGTAAGCGGGTCATTCTCCTGAAGTAGCTTTCTTTGTATGCCCGCATCGTTAATTCCCCAGACAAGTCTGTCCCGAAGCATCTTGTCCAACCGGGTATCTCCGTAATTGCAGTGCTCCGCAAGACGGCGCAACTCGGCCAGGTAGGCTGCCACAGACTCTCCTTCCTTCCTCGAACGAGAGTTAAATCGGAATCGTTGCATCACCTCCGACGGAGTAGGGCTGTAGTGCTCTGTCAATTTCTTGACGAGTTCATCGTACGTCTTGTCGGTAGGCTTCGCTGGGGATATGAGGCTACGTAGCAACTCGTAGGGCCCTGGTCCGATGACCGTAAGAAAAGTAGCACGCCGTTTTGTAGCTTTGGCATCGCCCGTTAAATCGTTCGCCTCGAAGAATTGATCCAGCCGCTCAACGTATTGCGGCCAGTCCTCGAACTGTGGATCGAACGCGTCCACCTTTCCCAGAAGAGCTGCCATCACTGCGAGAAGGATCCCGTCCTCGTCGCCAAAAATATGTCGTAACCTCGCAGTGTTATTAGCAATAGAATTACCATAGCATATACTTTAGAACATGTTCATGCACTATATACTGATACAAAAAACCACAACAGGAAGTGATACAAGGAAGCATAAATAACCACAAAACATCACAGTGTCCCAGATGTACCACTGACTTGTTAAGCTGCAATTTGTCGCCACAGAAGGTCAGTTCAACTGAGTCATCAGTCCTGCAGCATGAAAACTTGATTAGCTGGGTCTTCTTTGCATTAAACAGAAGTGAGTGTGACTCCGCAAAGAGTGTACACGTCTTTAGCATAAGCCTGAGTGCGGATGGCGAAGGTGCAAGAAGGGCGATGTCATCTGCATAACAGACCGCCCCAATAAAATGATGTTTCCAAAAACATCCAACTCCTAATTGCTTGAGCTGCTGAAGAAGCTCATCAATATAAACTGTAAAAAGAATTGGAGACAGCACTCCACCCTGTCGCACACCATTTGAGATTGAAAAATCCGTAGAGATCGTTTTGTCCCAAGATACAGTGACACGCTGATCAGAGTACCAACTGAGAAGGGTTCTCACTACAGAGGGAGGTAGGTTTCTCTGAAGTAATTTCTTAAAAAGGAGTGAGTGATCAACACGGTCGAATGCCTTACTTGCATCTAGAAAACAACCAAACACTGGCGTACCATTGTGACAGTATCTGGCAGTTACATTCTTGATTAATCCAGTGCAAAGATCCGTTGATACACCCCGCTTAAATCCGAACTGTAGACCCGACGTAACAAAAGCAGCGTGAAACTGTATTAAAATGCACCATTCAAATACTTTGCTTAAGGTAGGTGCTAACGCAATTGATCTGTAATTGTCTGATACAGAAGAGTCTTTCCCAGGCTTTGGGATAGGTTGCAGAATACTATGGGTATCGCTATCGCTATGGAATGCACGCACTTACGCAAGTATTCGTCACAATACGTATGGATGACGCTATCACACTCAATTGTCGCCCGCGCCCCAGGCCCACGGGGGGTGTGAAGAACAAGTCGCTGATGCGAAGTGTACCAGACCCTTCCTGAAGGGGCTGGCACCCAGACTATGCCGCACCTCTTTCTTTTCGACTAAGGGGTGTGGCGCGCAAGATTAAAATAATATCGCTTGCTTGCTACGCTTCAAAAGATAAAAGGCTCAAGAAATCGATGATATTCTCGCTAAATTTGACGACACAATTTTTGGTGAGTGTGGCGCAAGCCACGGGCCCCCTTCCCCGATTAGGCGCACGAAATTAGATTCTTCAGGAGAGAAATCATAAGTATACTCTATTCTTTTTGGAAATCAAAAGTTTGAGGAAGGGGATCCCTGCACCCTTATTAAATAAAAAGAAATCCCTATTTATGGATATAAGTAGCTAGCGTAAAGTGCCAATTATCGACATACGGTTTTCTCCCGCGTGTGCTGTTGCTTAGGAACATCGCCTGAACTTCGAATTTGGACCAAAAGGTAGGGGGTCGCCAGGGCTACAAGTACCTAAAGTCTCAGGGGGCTGCCGATCAAAATACGTCTGCAATGGCAATTTTAGCTTATAATTGCGAATGCCAATTATCAACAGTCGGTACGTATTATCGGCACACCGTATACTATCAATTATCGTCACTTGGAGCTTTGTCATCACAGTGCATGCAATCCAAGAGTAAGAAAATTATATAAAAAATACTAGCAGGTGCATAATCATGAGCTCTAACTACTGAGACAACTTCATGTTCATAGGTGAGCTTGTTCGATCTTTATCGTTTTTTCAATCTTGGCAGAAGCGCCTCGGGAACGGCACCATCGCGTCTTTGCCCCTGTATTGAGAAAGTAAGATACTGTGAGGGTCATCTTATCACAAATGAAGCAAAACTTACCTTCAAAAGTCCAGCCTGAAGCACAGAAGCGAGTCGCGATCGACCACGCGAAGTTATTATTAAACGCGCCACGCCCACTGCCTATACTAAGGCCCTATGTCGATAATCGATACCCGTACTTCCGATAGTTGATACCTGTCGGTAATTGGCACATTACGCTATAGATTAGTAAATTTACCAGTATTGATATTATCTGATAGGGGAAAATGATTGGAATATAGTGCTTCATGAGTGCACACCATTTGCCTCAAAATGGGACCTGCTTAGTGCATATCTTGGTATCAGGCTATCAATTATTGATCGCATAAGGAGTGATTTCTCTAATGATAGCCTCCGCTGTTGGAGCGAGATTCTTAAAGAGTGGATCAAAATGAACTATGACACACAGAGATTCGGTAAACCATCGTGGAAAACTTTACTCAAAGCGCTAGCCCTTGCAAATATTGATAACCTACAACTCAGAAGGTTGGCAACTGAGCATCAAGGTACAGACAGTAGCCAGCTACTAGCTGCTGAAATGCTAGAAATTTGAATTACATTATTGCATATTAACATTATTTGTAGCATCTACTAATTTAATAATGCATCAAACGAATGAAGTCGGAACTGCAGTGCCCAATCCGAGTGAATCCAATGGTGAGTTATTTACAGTTTAGTGATCAAAGATTCATTATTATTGTGAATAAAATTATACAGGTGTAACTTTAAATGTTCCAGTACCAGAATTAGCCACAATTGGTTCAGATTCCAATACACCCACTCTTACCCTTGAACAAAAAGGGAAGGTGTGTTCCGAGTCACAAAGCATAGTGTACAAATTCCAAGAGCTTTTCACAGCAACGAGAAAATCATTATGGGAGGAAAAGATCTCCGTTAAAGATCTGGTTCATCATGTGGAATGCCTAGGATCTGTTAAGCCTGCTTACAAGGATGTAGATCAAAGGCCACTGCGATGCCAGCTACCTGCATTAGCTAACGCCAATAGCATTGATGATGTCATGTCCATTGTCAAGGACTACTCCCCATTTTTTAGTTACCGAATGTTAGAGCACATCATCAATGAGTTCGGTACCAAGCAAAACAAAGACAAACTAGTATAAGGTAGACTTTGCCAAGTACGCCGAATGCTGTGTCATTGAGTGTCCATTGGAAGTTAGTAGAATGAGTGAAGATGGATACTCCAACATGTTTGTGATATTGGATGATTCATTTGACAATTGTACTGTTAGCCACCTAAACATCTTTATCAATGATTTGCGTAAGATCTTGAACATATCTTCGGATGTGCATCTCAAGCTGTGTCGTATTGATCATGGAAGTGTGATACTCATCTTTCAACTACCAACAGCTATCCAGAAAGACGTTCTTCCCCTCTCTGACCAGAAAGAAAAGGCTTTAGCAGATTTACATGCTGTGGAGCTCTCCTGTGGTGGTACCTACCATTTCAATAGAAGGAAGAACATGGTAGGCTCGATTATTAGCTGTAAGAATATGGTAGGCTCGATTATTAGCTGTAACACAGCTGATTCCATGCATGTACAGTTCTCCCCATAAAACATTAGCTGGTGGGGGAGTTTTTGGTTACCACATCAAACAATTGAAGGTATGGGGATGCATTTCAGAAAAGAACCTAGGGAATACATGGCACTGATATTATAATAATTATGTATCTCTCTCCAGCAGGAGGTCGAAGGAGCCAGACCCACTGATTCTGATGAAGATGTTGACTATGCCAAAGGTGAGTAAACATAATACAGCAACTGATCCACAAGGAGATGGCTTGATTTTGACAGTTAGAGATTTCTCAAATTTATCTATTTGGAGATCGATATCTAGGTGTTTGTAGGTAGCTAATATCATGATGGTAGTGCCTGGGCCATAGAGTCTACCGACTCTTTTCCGAAGTTATACTCCCCTCCCCGATGTACTAGGTATCTACCCAGACGATCCAAAGCTGAAGGACTTGGCCTACGAGCTGAAAGAAGTAGACTGGAATCAACTTGGCATCCAGTTGAATGTTCCAAGACACATTCTTAGAAACATTGATCGAGAGAACCCCGGCAATGAATCCAGGAAGCTGTCGGAAGTCCTCCAGTACTGGATAGACAATGAATCAGAACCATCATGGGAGAAGATAATCCAGGCTCTGCAAAGAATCTGTGGACACAAAAATATCATCACTAGCATCCAGTCGAAATACTGCACGATCAGTCCACAACCTCAAGAATGCATCGAGTCTAGATCTCCCACTGCTTCTAAATCTGATGAAAGTGATCGTCAAATTGTGTCTAAGCATAAGAGATCCCTGATGGCTGAAGGAGGTGTATCTGTAGGCAGTGTGTCTGCCAGACCTATTCACAGCCTTGAGGAGCAGCTGTCCAAGTTCCCTGCTCAGCTCCTTGATAGTCCCTGTGCTGATGCCCACCTGGTCAAGTTGAGTCAGTCCGTGACAGAGTGGCAGGACCTGGCTCCTTACATGAGACTAACGCTAGCAGAGGAGAGGGGGATCCTATCAGCCTCCCACCAGGTCACTCCTGCCAGACAATGCTCTGAAATGTTCAGAATATGGAGGGAGAGGCTTGGAGAGAATGCTACCTACAGGTAAGTACTTATTTTGGTAGTTATCTGTAATAGGCCTAGCTGCTGATATCAAATCAGTGTTTTGTTGTACACGTAACTAGCATATCCAAACAGCTGCAGGCATGATATGGAGATAAAAATTAATGCACAGCCTCAAGATATAATTTAGTGTAATACAAAAGGGGGCATTTCTCTTTCGTTTTTGATCAAAAATAAATGCTAGTGGTTTAATTTGGTGACTTATTATGATATTATGATGCATTAAAGTTAAATTCTTTCTTGGGGGGGGGGGGGGGGGGAAGCTAGGGAGTTTGTGGGGGAAGCTTCCCCCCTGTCCCCCCCCCCCCCTACTGGATGAAACCCTGCTTGTAGAGTGTAGCCATGCCCACAATCATTAGCCGGGCACATGACCAACTACATAATATTATGCGAGTGCAAGCCAATCAGCTAACTGCTAGCTAATTCCGGAGTGATCCATCTACGAGGACTACAGTATTGATGATTTCACCATTTAATACAGTACTTTGTGATTGCTCCATCCACCTCAAAGATGTTCTAATAAACCCTGGTCCTGTATGCAAGTGATTTTTTAGTTACCCAGAAATTTGATATTGGCTTGAAATTCACCCACTGTGCATTTGATAATCATATTGGCCATAATCGCAACAAATTGCGTATTCTATCAGCCACACCTTTCAAAGGAAGTCAGGATATGGTAGTCATCCATACATGTACACACACATTTGTCAAACCTGGCCTTGCAGTAGTCCTGGACAATGCATGAGTACGCTTGAGCACCTGTCACCACAAATGTGGGTGGATTCACCCCATAAGAGGGATGGCCATTGTAGTGGGGAAAATAAGTATCATAACTTCCTTTATGGTGTATGCCTCAGTAGAGATTAGATAAGACATGTGACCATTGTATGTGTACCTCAAAGAAGATAGAATTTAGCAGCAGGTCTAGTAGTCACTAATAGTAATGCATAAAGGGGAATCCATGGTACAAGGCTGCTAGACGAGTCTATAAGTCTATTTGGATGGTTTTGTCTCAAGCTAGCCCTTCACTCAAAGAGTGTCCATGAATACCGTTATTACCGTAGTATCCTGGGTAAGCCGCCCATGATTTTGGCCCACATTATGCTTATTCGGGATATAACTTCCATATGTTTGTATAAAAGCTATTGCATTGACCCCTTGAAAAGTGGTACATATGGTTGGCACATTTCACTTATAGCTAAGTGCTCGCTGTTAGGCGCACTTTGCTATTAAGCAAAATTTTTCTTCCTGTGGAGATATAAGTGCATATGCTTAATATAATTATCATTCCTCCTTAACAGGTGTTTAATAATATCACTTCACGAAGCGAACAAAGTGGATTTAATTAATGAACTAAAACGAATTGTAACACTTCAACAAATTCCAGTACAGCGACCTCTGATTCAGCCGAATAAACATAATCTTGACTGGTACAGTAGCTACCTAAAGAAGCAGTACGTGGAAGTCCTCTTCACCCAACAAGTATCAGCCAACAAATGGCTTCCTTCACCAACACAAAAAATCTTCAACCTGGCCATCATCAGGAAAGAAAAGATTCAAAGAGGAAGAATTGATGATAAATTTATCCGCAAGACCATCAGGGGACAAGTTGATGACATTCTTCTAGAGAAGTCCCCAATAGAGCTGAAAGACATCTTCAAGAACATTGAAGGAGAGAGAAAGGTGATTCTAATAGATGGTGCTCCAGGTAGTGGGAAGAGCACACTGACTGTACACATCTGTCAGCAATGGGGCAGAGGAGAACTATTAAATGAGTTCACTGTTGTGATACTTGTCCAGTTACGAGATCCAGAACTTCAACGTGCACAAACATTTGTTGATCTGCTTCCTGCAGAAAATCGTGAAACAGCTGAACAGGCTGCTGCGGAGATCATGGCTGTCAAAGGCAGGGGTGTTCTCTGGATACTGGATGGCTGGGATGAGCTGCCACCCCACTTGTTGAAGGAGTCTATTTTCAGCAAACTAATAAACCCAAAGCGCCAGGAGAACCCACTGTCAAAAACTGCGGTGATAGTTACTTCTCGTCCGATTTCATCAGGTGACCTTTGCCCTGTGGTCTTCTCACGAATTGAAGTATTAGGGTTCACTGCTGAGGAGCAGAGACTATTCTTTACCGAGTATCTCAACAATGATACAAAAGCTGTGGAGACTCTAATGGAGAGACTTAGCAGTAATCCAGCCATGGAGGGCAGCTGCTACCTTCCTCTGAATGCTTCCATTGTAGCCCATCTTTACAAAACCAATGGATCCCTCCCTTCCACTATTTATGGCGTATTTTCTTCCCTTGTCCAGCACTGTCTCTCTCGCTATCTTCACGAACGACAGGGAGTATCTCAAACGCTAGCCAGTTTTGAATCATTTGATGAACTGCCTGACAAATTGCACTCTTCTTTTAAACAGCTCTGTAAACTAGCATTCACTGGTGCTAGGGATAATAAGGTAACCTTTTTTATCAGTGACATAGACGCTTTAGGATCTTCAGACGAGATTTGTGAGCTTGGTCTACTGCAGGCTGTGCCTAGTATTGTTTCTCATGGTCGATCAGTTTATCACAACTTTCTACATCTATCCATTCAGGAGATGCTAGCTGCAGTTCATATATCTCGAATGCCAGCCAGTGAGCAGATCTCAACATTTGACTCCATGTTCAATGATGCTAGCGCTCGATTTAGTGCAGTGCTTCAGTTTTATGCAGCCATCACAAAGCTTCGTACATCAAGGCCTCTCCTCAGCTTAGTACCACGTTTTTTGCGTACTGTCCCTGCAAGTATTTATGATCTTGTTAGGAAAATTGTTCGAAAAGAATATTGGGCTCTTTTAGTATCACTTTTGAACTGCTTGTATGAGGCTCAGGACACTGCCTTATGCAAATATGTAGGAGAATTGCTTAGAGATAGGATATCATTTTTGGATAGACTAATTAGGTTTGTATGGGAACTTGATCTTAATTCCATGTCACTCTTACCCCAAGACTGCCTCTCCATTGGCTACTTCCTGGCTTCCATTGCTATTAGTTATAAAGGCAGATTCTCAGTTAGCCTCTGGGGTTGTTCTATAAGTGATACTGGCATAAAGATCCTCATGCAAAATCTTTGCAGGAGCCTGGATCCTCACAGTGAAATAACTGGTCATCTTGACATGAACATACGTCGCAATGAGATCACTGGAGTAGGGGCTTCATACATAGCTGAGGCATTGAGAACTACTAGAGCACTGAGGAAGCTGGATCTATTGGGCAATCCAATTGATGAAAAAGGACTACAGTACATTGCAAAGGCCCTAACAACCAACACAACACTTACTGAACTAATATTGGAAAATTGCGGACTAAGAATCACAGAGGTGAGTGGTCCAGCACTCACTGAAATGCTACAGAGAAATAAAACTTTGAGAGAACTTGACTTGTCACGAAACTATAAGTTAAACAATTCAGCATCATTTATCATAGAGGGTCTCAAGAAGAACACCACTCTCAAAACATTGAATTTACAATCTTGTGGCATCACATATGAAGACTTCTGGTTAATTCGGGGTAGTACCTCAACATGCAGGATATAAATAGTCACAACAAATGCTACAGGAAGTGCCACACAGACAAGAGTTCCGTATCAGGAGTATGTAAAGAGAGCTAGGATCAGTGTGTCCCAACCAGCTGATCAATATCTTGGACAAGTGCATGAAAGAAGATGGATCAGATTAAAATGAAAGACATGGAACATATGTTCTAGAGCTAGTGTACATGTATGCATATGTTGTGAGGCATCATCATCAGTCACTGACACCTCTGTATTCTCACTCCACACTGTCTCACACACACAGCTGGTAGTTAATTGGAGTTCACCAGATTTGGAGTATTGTCTCAATGAGATGCATGGTCGAGTGCACCCCAATTAAAATCATGTAACTTTTTTGTTTTGTCTCTGACCCATTTTCACCATCCAACTACCCTATGCCATAGCCAACAATATAAAGTTTGGTTGCTAGGCAATTACGAATAATTTGCATACATGCATACAAAATTATGTACAATGTACAAACACAGACGTTCATGTGTACACATACACCTAATACCCACAGGTGAGAGGAGCAGCACTGTGGATGACTGGGGAACTCTACTACTATTAATGCCCCGGCACTAACAGCTAGGGAGGTGCTGGTGTTGCTGACAGTTCCACAACTGGCCTGGGGGTCGGCAATTCCCTCGAGTCAGCAGCAGATCACTAAAGGAACTCCTAGATCAAGAAGAGAACCTGCTCAAGTCAAAATGTATCCATCAAACCTCCCCAAGTGAGTTAGATATATCCTAACACATGGAAATGAGATGTAGTGTCCATGGACTCCAATTTTCCTATTCTCTCAACTTAGGGATTAATAAAGGATTGTTTGTGTCCAGTATTTTCTGAGAAAGGGGGTCTTGGCCGGCTGCGGAGACATGCTTCTCTAGGAAATTTAATACAAGACTTCAGCCACTTGTGGCACAATATTCCACTTGTCCTGCGGTGTGAAGGGTAGGGGATCCCAGGGTGCCCCCTCCTCTGTATTAATCCCTGTTTCTAATGGTTAATCTCAGCTTACGTACACTGTAGCTAGCTAGATGACCCACTATCTGTGTCAACTAAGTGAGTCAGGAAAACATGTGCTCCACACCTAAGGCCCACTCTCCACACCTTATACATGTTTACCCTATTACTACCTTATACCCTATTTCCTCTACATGTGTGTGTACATGTGTTTGGGGTAACCTTATGATGATTGTGTACAGCCATGGTATTCTCAGTACATGCTTGTGGTCAATCTGTTATCATGAGTCATTCCTTTGCTGTGTGTAGGTCAGAGAAGAGTGATGCAATATAGTGCCATGGATCAAACTCTGGATTCCATTAATCAACTCTGCCTCTGCCTACAACGCTCTGAAATATGTAGCTATGATATTTCTAGAATTGAGAGAACCTAAGTCAGCTTATTATGATTGAATTTTTGTGTACCACTGCACATGTATGCACATATCCTTTTATGGAAATGCTTTCATTCATGGTGATAACATTATTCATATCTGTCACATGGATCATGAATAATTTCATAACCTCAGCTCCTCCCCCAAGACTAACTTTATATGATAGTAATACTATTATTGATGCAGTATGTTACTATGGTAACTCTATATTATAATGGTTAGACACTGTTAAGGAGGTTTCTACGCAATTTAGAAGACCGAAGGGCTTTGTGTGGAATCCCGAGCAAAGCGAGGGTTCTACTGAGCACTGAGGTCTTCTAAATCACGTAGAAACCGACTAAACAGTGTCTAGCATGTTACTAATGCTAGCAACAATATCCAATAGCTTGACATATTATGAATTGTTGTGCCTAGCAACAACCCTAACCATAGGCAAGTGCAGCTAAGGTCTCAATAATAATTACTATTATAATTATGCATTGTACAGGCATTTGAAGTTTCCAGAGAGACAGATTGTTCGTATCTAGTCATTCTAGTTCAGCTAGTGAACGGTAGCTATTTATATTATTAAATTTGTCTCCAGGCTTCTCCATGATTCTTGTGTGTACTACAAAGATTTTGGGGCCTAGGAGAATGAGCATAGCTACAACATTATAATATGCACTCACTACACATGTGTACGGTGTCGTGGAATAATTATGGTTATAGAACTGCCATTCATAGTTGATGATATGATAATATGGTTGCTATGGTGATGCCGCTAGGCTTTGGGGGAGGGACTGACAAAATTATTATTCATAATCATGAGAGCAACCAACAACAGAGACAGAATTAATGTGAATAATAATATCATGCACTCACTGCACAATGTCATGTGTATGGTGTCATGCAATAATTATTACTATGGCACTGCGCGCCATTCATAGTTGATGATATTCACATTAATTCTGTCTCTGTTGTTGGTTGATCTCATAGTTATGAATAATTTTGTCAGTCCCTCCCCCAAAACCTAACGGCATCACCATAGCAACCATATTGTCATAAAAGCCATGAAATCATACTTGATAAGCCGACAGCTGAATTTAGTAAGAGTGGCTATAGGCAGTAACAATAGAGGATGGCTACATCAGCTCATGGGATTGGCAGGCACAAAAGCCTTGAGGAGCAGCTATCCAAATTCCCTGCTGAGCTCCTTGATCGTCAGTGTTTTGAGTCTCACCTTGGCAAACTAGTCCATCACATTACCACTGATGCCATGGTGATGATGGCCACTGACCTAGGACTGTCGGATGTCGAGGTGGAAGATAGTCTATCAGCCTGGCCGAGGAACCCAGCAAAACAGAGACTGGACATGTTCAAAAAATGGCAAGAGAAGAAATCATCAGAGGCCACTTACAGGTGTGCACCATGTTTGTGTGTATAGTTTTGATTGGAAATTGGTGCACATGCGATTACACCAAGTTCGTAAAAATGTTACCATAAGTAGGGGTATACAATATTCATCTGAGCTAGCTATATAGTATTATTATTAAAGTCAGTTAAAGGAATAATGACTATAAATTATACCAGGTGCATAATAATTCTTATGGGTATCACAAATTTCTGTTCTAACATTAATTGCACTATATTATTTTTGTGCATGCAGGTATTTAATAACCACCTTTCATGAAGCAGGGAGAATCGATTTAATAGATACGCTTCAAAGAATTGTATCTTCACAACAAATTCCAATCCATCAACCTCAGCTAGTTAAACATGATCTTGACTGGTACGGCAGCTACCTAAAGAAGCAGTACGTGGAAGTCCTCTTCACCCTACAAGTATCTGCCAACAAATGGCTTCCTTCACCAACACAAAAAATCTTCAACCTGGCCATCATCAAGAAAGAAAAGATTCAAAGAGGAAGAATTGATGATGAATTTATCGATAAGACCATCAGGGGACAAGTTGATGACATTCTTCTAGAGAAATCCCCCATAGAACTGAAAGACATCTTCAAGAACATTGAAGGAGAGAGAAAGGTGGTTCTAATAGACGGTGCTCCAGGTAGCGGGAAGAGCACACTGACTGTACACGTCTGTCAGCAATGGGGCAGAGGAGAACTATTCAATGAGTTCACCGTTGTGATACTCGTCCATTTACGAGATCCAGAACTTCAATGTGCACAATCATTTGTTGATCTGCTTCCTGCTGAAAATCGTGAAACAGCTGAACAGGCTGCTGCAGAGATTATGGCTGTCAAAGGCAAGGGTGTTCTCTGGATACTGGATGGCTGGGATGAGCTGCCACCCCACTTGTTAACGAAGTCTATTTTCAGCAAACTAATAAACCCAAAGTACCAGGACAACCCACTGTCAAAAACTGCAGTGATAGTTACTTCTCGTCCTATTTCATCAGGTGACCTTTGCCCTGTAGTTTCCTCACGAATTGAAGTATTAGGGTTCACTGCTGAGGAGCAGAGACTATTCTTTACCGAGTGTCTCAACAATGATACAAAAGCTGTGGAGACTCTAATGGAGAGACTTAGCAGTAACCCAGCCATGGAGGGCAGCTGCTACCTTCCTCTGAATGCTTCCATTGTAGCCCATCTTTACCTAGCCAATGGATCCCTCCCTTCCACTATTTATGGCATATTTTTTTCCCTTGTCCAGCACTGTCTCTCTCGCTATCTTCACGAACGACAGGGAGTATCTCAAAATCTAGCCAGCTTTGAATCATTTGATGAACTGCCTGATGAGTTGCATATTTTTTTTGAACAGCTCTGTAAACTAGCATTCACTGGTGCTAGGGACAATAAGGTAACCTTTTCTAGCAGTGACATAGAAGCTTTAGGATCTTCAGATGAGATTTGTGAGCTTGGTCTACTGCAGGCTGCACATAGTATCGTTTCTCATGGTCGATCAGTTTATCACAACTTTCTACATTTGTCTGTTCAGGAGATGCTAGCTGCAGTTCACATATCTTGAATGCCAGCCAGTGAGCAAATCTCAACATTTGACTCCATGTTCAATGATGCCTGCGCTCGATTTAGTGCAGTGCTTCAGTTTTATGCAGCCATCACAAAGCTTCGTACATCAAGGCCTCTCCTCAGCTTAGTGCCACGTTTCTTGCGTCCTATCCCTGCAAGTATTTACGATCTTGTTAGGAAAATTATTCGAAGAGGCTCTGGGGCTCTTTTAGTTTCACTTTTGAACTGCTTGTATGAGGCTCAGGACACTACTGTATGCAGATATGTAGGAGAACAGCTTAGAGACAAGGTATCATTTTTGGATAGATTAAGTGGATATAGATATGAGCTTGATCTTCGTTATATGTCCCTATTATCCCGAGACTGCCTCTCCATTGGCTACTTCCTGGCTTCCATTGCTATTAGTTATAAAGGCATATTCTCAGTTTGCCTTTGGTCTTGTTCTCTAAGTGATACTGACATAAAAATCCTCATGCAAAGTCTTTGCAGGAGCCTGGATCCTCACAGTGAAATAACTGGTCACCTTGACACAAATATGGGCCGCAATAATATCACTGGAGTAGGGGCTTTGTACATAGCTAAGGCATTGAGAACTACTAGAGCACCGAGGAGGCTGGATCTATGGGGCAATCCAATTGGTGATAAAGGACTACAGTACATTGCAGAGGCCCTAACAACCAACACAACACTTACTGAACTCAGTTTGAAAAATTGCGGACTAAAAAGCACTCACTGAAATGCTACAACGAAACAAAACTTTGAGAGAACTTGACCTGTCACATAATGAAACCATATCAGACTATGCGGCATCATTCATCATAGAGGGTCTCAAGAAGAACACCACTCTCAAAAGTTTGGATTTATGCGACTGTGGTATCACAGATCGAGGCTTCTTTTTGATTCGGAGTAGTACCTCAACATGCAAGATAATCAGTGGATGATCGTAAACAAAATTTAATATTATTATCTCAAAGTGCAAGATTCACCAGGACAATATTAATAATAAATGTCACCATTGGAGATTCTCCCGTCACTAAGAACCCTCCTCCTCTCCTCCCCACTCACTCTAGCCCTCAGCTTGTTCAGGAATAATCTCATCACTAGCAATGATCATTCACTAAATTTTCACCAGTCTTATTTACCTTTCATGCTCCTATCTGGCATTCACAATTTTTATTAGTTTGTTAATAATTGGCTTCCCGTTGTATAAAATAATTTTGGCACATTATTAAAGTTTTCCTGTGTATTATACTGGTACAATCGTGGCATTATATTTCAGCATATTATTATAACATTGAAAAGCTGAGAATGGGCCTGGGGTGAGGGTATACCTCTAGGCTGTTGAATATACATTGTAAAAGATCTAAAAAAAACAACATACAGGCAAACATTTATACGCATGCGCACAAATAATTTTCTTGGAGCGAGCTCCACCCAACTTATTGCAGGCCTATGCACATGCGCAGTTAAGTTGTATACAAACAAGCCCCACCCATTTTCGTCACATGATCTCGAGGCGATCTGATCCCGTAATGTGTATGAATAGTCATCAGTAAGGTATTAATATATACCTTATACTCATGACACTGATGACAGGCAAGTATTTATCACTACAGCAATAACTTTCTGATGCAAATATGGCTGAAGGAGGCTTGATTTATCTCAATATCTCTGCCAGACCTATTCACAGCCTTGAGGAGCAGCTGTCCAAGTTCCCTGCTCAGCTCCTTGATAGTCCCTGTGCTGATGCCCACCTGGTCAAGTTGAGTCAGTCCATAGCAGAGTGGAGAGATCTGTCCCCTTACCTGCGTCTGAGTCCAGCAGAGGAGAGGGGGATCCTATCAGCCTCCCACCAAAGCACTCCTGCCAGACAATGTTCTGCCACGGAAATGTTCAAAACATGGAGGAACAAGTTTGGAGCAAGCGCAACATATAGGTGAGCTTTCAATGTCCAAGTGAATGTCAGGTATTTGATACTGAAGGGGGTGGGTGGGGTGAGGGAGGGGGAGCCTTATTTTGAAATTTCGGTGAATTTAATCCTTTCAACACTCTTATGCAAAGCTAACAGCAGAGACTCAGCCAGGAATAAGGCTAGCTATTGGGTTGAGAATGTGCTCCTGATACCAGTGGATTGTCACATGACTATAATAAGTGGCCAGCAGCATGCACTATTATGGGCTCACCAACTATAAGTCACATATTATATTAAGGACAGTATTTTGCTCCCTTTACAATTTCTATAATAAGTATGATTCCATTGTAGTAGAACAATAATAAACCATACAGATTTCACCCATGTATGCCATGGCTAATAATTATACCAATGAGTAGTGAAAGCTTATGCCAACAAAATTAACACTTAACTTTGTCCCCGTAGATGCCTGATCATTTCTCTCCACGAGGCAAACCGAACTGACTTGATTAGTACATTACAGCTCATAACACTGCAACCAGCTATCCAAGATAAGCATGATGTTGTCAATCAAAGGCTTGACTGGTATGGTACTTATCTAAAAGAGCAGTACCTAGAAGTACTGTTTAACTTGCATTCTATGAACAAATGGCTTCCTTCGCCATCACAAAAAATCTTCAATCTGGCTATTATAAAGAAAGAGCGGATTCAGTTAGTTGATGATGAATTCGTAAACAAGTCGATAAGAGGACAGGTGGATGATATACTTTTGAAAAAGTCACCCATTGAACTGAGAGGTATCTTTGAAGATATTAAGTCAGGGCGAAAGGTGGTTCTAATAGACGGTGCTCCAGGTAGCGGGAAGAGCACACTGACTGTACACATCTGTCAGCAATGGGGCAGAGGAGAACTATTTACTGAGTTCACTGTAGTGATACTTGTCCAGTTACGAGACCATTCTGTGCAAAATGCGCGTTCACTAGCAGACTTGCTTCCGAATAGGGATCATGCAATGGCTGAACGTGCCGCCAAAGATATCTTGGCAACGGAAGGTAGAGGTGTTCTCTGGGTGCTGGATGGATGGGATGAGTTTCCTTCCCGCCTACAGAAGGAATCCATCATCAGCACACTGGTTAAACCAAAGCTTCAGCAGGAGAACCCATTATCGAAATGTGCAGTGATTGTTACTTCTCGTCCGATTTCGTCTGGTGACCTTTGCCCCGTGGTCTCCTCACGAATTGAAGTATTAGGGTTCACTGCTGAGGAGCAGAGACTATTCTTTATCGAGTGTCTCAACAATGATACAAAAGCTGTGGAGACTCTAATGGAGAGACTTAGCAGTAACCCAGCCATGGAGGGCAGCTGCTACCTTCCTCTGAATGCTTCCATTGTAGCCCATCTTTACCTAACAAATGGATCCCTCCCTTCCACCATCCATGGCATATTTTCTTCCCTTGTCCAGCACTGTCTCTCTCGCTATCTTCACGAACGACAGGGAATATCTGAAACATTGGCTACTCTAGAATCTATAGACACATTACCTCATGACTTACAACGCCCTTTTGAACAGCTCTGCAAGCTAGCATTTGTGGGAGCAAGAGATAATCGAGTGTCTTTTTCCACTGGCAATCTAGAGACGCTTGGGTTAGTTTCTGAAGATGTTTGTGAGCTTGGCCTACTGCAGGCTGTACCTAGTATTATTTCTCATGGTAGATCAGTTTATCACAACTTTCTTCACCTGTCCATTCAGGAGTTACTAGCTGCAGTTTACATATCTCGAATGCCAGCTGGTGAGCAGATTGCAATATTCAATTCCTTGTTTAACGTGGCGAGATTTAGTGCGGTGCTTCAGTTTTATGCAGCCATCACAAAGCTTCGCACATCAAGGCCTCTCCTCAGCTTAGTACCACGTTTCTTGCGTCTCGTCCCAGCGAACGTTTACGATCTTGTTCGAAAAATTATTCGCAAAGGCTCTGATTCTCTTCTGATATCACTACTGAATTGCTTATATGAGGCTCAAGACATCTCCTTATGTAAATACGTAGGGGTAGAGCTTAAGTACAAGCTGCCATTAGTTGAGAGATTATCTGGTGCCAGTACTGAAATGGTTTTGTATAATGTTTCGTTGTTACCACGAGATTGCCTTTCCATTGGCTATTTCATGGCTTCAATTGCCGTTAGCTTTAGCGGAAGATTTAGAATCAGTCTAGGAAGCTGCTCTTTGGAAGATACTGGGACGAAGATTCTGATGCAAAGCTTCTGCCGAAATCTGAATACTCATGATGCTTGTGAAATAACTGGGAAGATTAATTTATGTTTAGATCACAATGAAATCACCGAGAAAGGAGTGAAATATATAGCCGAGGCTTTAAAAACAACTACGGCACTAAAGAATTTGGATCTTTGGGGAAATCCTATTGGTGATAAGGGATTTCAGTCTCTAACTGAAGCCCTGACAACTAATGATTCACTTGTAACCCTTTATCTTTACCAATGCTATTTAAACATCACGAGGGAGAATGGTCCACAATTTGCTGAAATGCTGCAAAGAAATGAAACCTTAAGGCAAATTCACCTTTCATTCAGCTCAGCAATAACAGATGTTGGGATCGAATTTATTATCAAGGGACTGAAGGAGAACACAGCTCTCAAAACGCTGATACTTGGTGAAAGTGGTATCACCGATAAAAGCTTTAATTCTATCCAAAGTAGCACTTCAACATGCAAAATTGTCAGATATAATTAGCAATAATCATTAAGGTATATGGCTATGCTATTCTGAAATGAATAAAAATTGTGATTGCTCATAATTATTTTGTGCTCTTTTAATTTATTGCACTCACAAGCGTGAGAATGATTATTTTGATGCTATTATAATAATAATACTATATTAATTGTATTTGCTAGTAACAAACCTAAAAAAAAAATATTATAGCCCATGCATGCTATATTATATCAGATTCTACAGTTGACTATATACACAAAAATAATATTATTATTATTTCAGTTCAAGCTAAGATCATTAGCTGCTCTTCCTAGACCAGCCTGCCTCATGGCATTCTTCAGAGCTCCTAAAGTGGCAACGTCTTTGCTACCACGACCATCGCCCGGGGCCCACTGATACCACTCCGACAGCATCTCATTGAGGTAGCTCGAAGGAGCCTGCATTAGTAGCGTTGGTTTGCTTTGGATGTTGTCCAGCTCTCCTTGAAGGAATTCTAGGGAGGTACCAATCTCTCTCCACTTGGCAGCGTGTACCTTCAGTTGATCGAGTAGCTTTTTATGATGATCCTTTTCGTTGAGACGTGTTGAGTCACCTAACGAAGAGTTGGCTGTAGCTTTTCCTGCAGTGAAATTCATATGAAGAATCTAGCAATCAGTCAGTCACCAAAATGCACATATGTACTGAACAGTACGTATTAAGCTCAAGCTTGATTATGAACGCTAATCTAATGACATGCAACTCCCTGGGCCAGAATCACTCATCCACACACACACACAATCATTAATTAGACTAGCTTGACAAGCACATCATGTTTCTATTTACATTCATATATTATTAATATTATGATTACAAAACTAATAAAAAGTAGTTAGGGACTAATGAGAATGGCATCCTATGCACTTAGATGTACAATTTTAACTAGCTAATATATACGTACGTGTGGAAGGAATGCCATATTCTGATTCTATGGTTTTAATGACGTTGTCATGTTTGCCAATCCTCCTTAAAGCTTTAATTATCTCCTTCCAGTTTGCATCGTTGTTATTCAACCAATACTGGAGGACTTCTGACATTTTTCTGGTTTCAGTCTGGTTCTCTTTGTCAATATTATTCAGAATATGCGTAGGGACTTCTAACTGGACACCTAAATCGTGCCAGTCCACTTCCTTTAGCTCATATACCAGATCTTTTAACTTTGGTACGTCGTCTACGCGAAATATATAGCAAGAATACAAACTCATAAGCATGAGCAGTATTTCGACTGGCTTACAGTAAGCTTACCTTCCTTAGCAGCCATCCTGCACATCGATCGAAGAACAACCGAATCAGCAAAACACTCGTGTCCTTTGAACCCTCTGCTTTGAACCCATATCTTACCAGCCCCACCCCCTGATGATCACGCATGCGCATTCTACTTCTAGCTTACCTTACCACAGAGTCACATACAGGGTCATGCAGGACATGGCAGTGGACATTGTGCTTGACATGGGAACTTGCAGAGCTGGCAGTTGCATGCGCATGAATTTGTGGGGACAGCTGACACGATGCACACTATAAAAGAAGAGCTGTTTTCTGGCAAACATTCATCAGTCAGTGACTACAGCCTGAAGACAACAGCAGCATCAAACAGCTACAATTCCTAGATTTCCTCGATTCAGAGCCAGAACCAGAACCAAACATGTCGACCGAGTGCACTCTGTACAGGGATGTTAATTACGGTGGTGCCACGCTGACACTCAGCAAAGAGATGAGCGATTTGAACCAACAAGGCTTCAACGATGCAGCTTCATCCGCCAAAGTTTCCGGCACCCCGTGGATATTCTACAAGGACACCAGCTTCATGAGTACTTCGTACGTTGTTAAGCCGGGGAGCTACCCAAATCCTGGAAGTTGGGGCGGTCAAGATAACACTCTCTCGTCTCTCCGCCCCCTTCCCAGCGAGACTGAAGGTGATCGTGGCGTGATTGCAATCTTTGAGCACACCAATTACTGTGGACGTATGGTTGTGCTCACTTCTTCCACTGCGGATTTTACCACCATCAATTTTAACGACACGGCCAGCTCTATGATTGTTATCAAGGGTAGGTGGACGGTGTTCAGGGACACCAACTACCAAGGAGATATTGGTACTTACACCGCTGGAGCGTATGTTTCTACTTTGGCTCCAAATGATACGATGTCATCCATAAGGCTCAACTGAACCTAACTGGGAAACTTTTGAACTACTTTGAACTATTAATATATACTACAATGTTATCATTGCCTAATTTTTGAAGCTATTGTGGTATAGCTTATAGGAAAATACAGTAAAAGGACTTGTTGTTATTAAATTTATGACATGTATGCAGTGGCATTATAAAATAATTGTGAAGATCATTATGATATTCATGCAGTTAATGTTCGTCTGCATGCTGGTAATACTATTTTATCCTTACACACCTAATGATACTTTCAGAGTATTATTTTGCTCCTGCTTGTAGTACATTAACCACACCAAGTCTGCATGTGAGTATATACATATAAGTATTGAGGCATGCAGCATGCCATATCATATAAAAGACAATCATACGGTCACTGACTTATTAGAGGTAGTTTTGCAGCAATTAGTTTCAGCTCTAGATCAAGAGGAATCTCAACTATAGTGTATTCTGTCCAGAAAATGGCTGGTGACTTGAGAGTTTATATCACACCATCCTAAGGTTGCTAGGGAGGGAGGATTTAGTATAATAACATTTTTTAATTATTGTGTGGCTCCTGTATATATGTATATATTAAAATATACAAGTGAGGGTGTATACATGTACAATCATGCAAGGATTCATTAAAAATAATAATAATATGTCCAACAACAAGTGAGCATTGCTGACATAGTATACAGTGTAATTAGTGTGGAAAGATATGGAGTGCTAGGGCTAATACTCGTGTACTAGTACATGCATAGATAATGTATTGTGTGTGATAGTGCACCAACACTCTGTAGAATGGCTTGAGAGAACAGTTGACAGATCTAGCTAGTGTGGTAGATAAAGAGCCTAATGACAGTATTTGTGGGTACTGGTTATGTTCAAGAGTATCAACGCCTTGCTGGTTTTATGGGAATAACATTACCCTCATGATCATGCGCTGATAAAACAGGGCATGGCAAAGGTTTAACATGCATATTATGCATGGTTGTGTGTCATGACTGTGAGAATAATCAATTGATCAATTAGCATAAGTGTGCCAGTTAACAATAATTGTAGCATGTAACGCAACAATAATTATCACAATAACAGCTATAAACTAAAATTTATGAGTCAATAATGATTAGCTAGTTAGCTAGCTACCCTGTTGCAAGAATTGCTTCACCGATCTGGTCATTAAGATGGGTGTTCAGTGAGTAGAAAGCCCTAGCTCCACTATTAAACACTTGACCTCCCCCAGCAAAAAGTACTCCTTGTGCTGATCCTTCGTATACGCTAGTCGTAATGCCAACGAAAACAAGTAATTCTTTGACATCAATAAATCCACCAGTGACGTCATAATTATCTTCCAGTATAAACAGCGTCTCGTTAGTGTACTTTAGGAAATGCCTTAATGTGAGACTCTGGTCTTCAGTGTCTTTCGGATTGAAGTGAAAAATTTCATCTCCATTCATTAAGAGTACAATTTCTAAGCTTTCGTCGCTTTGATCATCAGAATTGTTGTCAAATTTGATCGTAAATACAAGGTTTCTTGGTGGTTCAGATAACCTACGAGTAATGTGTTCATCAATTGCTGTATTAATCTGTCTGTTTCGAGAATAGAAAGCAGTACCAGAATTTGTGTGGATATAAAGCCGATCTCCACCAAAAATCTGTAGTCCCGATAAGATTTTATTGTGCTTTTCCAGTCCCGGACGAATACCATCGAGTACATAAAACTGATCCACTCCTGAGTAGACCTTCACTCTTTGCTCGACCATAATTTGCACATAAATGGTACTATTTAAGTACCGAATAAAACTACTTATCGGAATTTCCTTAACTTCAGCACCACTCAAATTGATAACAGGTTCTCCATTGATCACTAGCATCAGATCTCCACCAGGTAAGGTCTGAAACATCAACATAGTATCCGGTAGATGAGGTATCACTCTAGCGAGCTGATCATTGAGGAGCATGTTTAATTGCTCGCTACTAGAGTAGAAGGCTTTATCTTTGCTAACAAAAAGTTGACCTTTTGAAACGATAATTTCAACCTTCGCTCTCCTATGTTCAGAAATGTGTCTCCCATCAAAAGCAATGACAATTTTAACCCCATCATAACTTCTCTGGCTGTGTCCACTACTGTTGATGATCTTGAGAGAGTTATGTTCAAGCTTGAGGGTCACTGAATTGTGGAATATCTGGTTCTCTGGATTCGATAAATCGATCACCTTCTTGCCCCTGTGAAAAAGGTTGATGTGCCCATTATCGATGATCAGTTCAAAATTTGAAGATAAAGTGAGGCCTTTCTTATAAGGCGATCGACGTGATGAGTCTGTCTCACTTTTTCCAGTCTCCCTGGGTGGTGGATCTGAGCGACTTTGAGTGTATCTGGTATGAGTTGGCTTGGGAAGTTCAGAATCTGTGCCTTCAACCTCCTCTTCTGTCATCCGATTCAATTTGAGACTCGTATCAATGACTTTTTCCTCTTGATTCTCCTTTTCATTATTAGTCTTGCTTGGTTGGATTTTGCCTGAGATTATAGCTCCCTGCAGCTGGTGAAAGGGAACAACTATATATAATAATATTATGCACTCTATCACTAAATATTATACCGGTAGCAACCTGAAATACTTGTCATACAGTGATGTACGAACTTACCTGTAGAAGCAAAACTAGATGCAACACTGTGAGAATTAATCCTCTCCACATCATGACACTGATGTCAATAAAATGACACTATAGAGTGAAAGCGATATAATTGGCCCCTTCAACTTCTCAAGCTCAGCGGTAATGTATCATTCAGCTAGCTATACTATAATAGATGGCAGGTGATTTCAATAACTTGCTGACTGGATTCCACATCATAAGCTCTCGCACAACTATCTTACAAGCTGCAAATTTGTCAGTTCTTCCCATACAAGGCCCAGTACAAAGCCACCTTGCATAATAATATTATGTTTGCACTATTAAATTGCATAAGATCTGGTAGCTTCACTTGTATCCATCATGTTGATAGCTTGTATGGAAAACTGATAACATTGCTTAGCGATACATTATTATAGAAGAGATTTAGGCTCACAGAGGCAGGGACACCATCATTAATGACTGTGTGCATGATTATGAGCACGCAATAGTCTCACGTGCCCCGCCCCCTCTACATCAAGTGCTGACTCAGCAAACTTTGTAGGGAATTTCCCCATTCTGCATATCGACCTTTGACCGTGCCTAGCGCCTAGGTTATAGCTCAGGTGAGTTGAATTCTCCAATACTCTATCTAGCTCACTAGCTATATAAATATTTCTTGCTCTCTGCAGGAATTAAAAGCATATGTAACTTTATACTGATACTGCGACTTGTTCATAAATTTATCACTGAATTGGAGTATGACCCATCAGGGATCAGTACGTCATGTTCCCAACGAGATGCCAGACTATGATGCATCTCTCCAGCATCGTAATGAACAGGGTCCTACCCCTCACACTCAGCCCCTGTCATTCCTCTCGACATCCGAGTATAGCAGACTGCATGAATCTGTTAGATCATGGCTTCTCCAAGGCATTCAGTTGGTGATGAAGACATGGCCTCCTTCTTCACCACAGAGCCCCACTAGTGTGAGAGGGCAGACTGAACAAGACTTCTCGATCTATATCGGAACTGGTAAGCTAGTCGGTGGCTACATCACCTAGCCTTGATATGGCCTGAGTTTAAGTTGGTCACCATAGGCTCGAGGATAAGATTAGAGTGGTGCTCAGTCTGAGTGTGTGATTGCACATGCATATCACCATGATGATAAGGTCATAGGGTCATAATATTATTGCTATTCTGCAATTTTTTGTCCAATATTGATGATAATATAGAAGATAATAATTATGGTGATCTTTACTACATTGATGAGTATTCATTATAATTTTCACAATCTATAGTGGTGGTGAAACTTTTCTGCTATAGTTAGTACAGCTGTATTGTAGATCTTGTAGTACTAGTATACTTTATGTAGGTGGGAATGCTTATCTTCACTGGAAGCTGTCGAGATTCTTTGAGGCTGAGGGAGACGAAGAGAAGCAGCTCCTTCACAGAGGGCACGCAGTGACTGCTATCAACGTGGCTCTTTCTCAAATACCATCGAGGCCTAGGAAGGGAGAGGGTATAGCCTTCTACATTGGCAATGCAGGTAGGGAAAGTACATCTCCAGTATCTTTATTTTGTGATGTGTGTACCCCCTTGATTAATGATAGTATAATATGTACATCTGCACGACTGTACCTAGAGCTCTATATCTTGCCAAATTGGTTTTGTGATATTGAAATCTCGCTCCCTCTCTCTCTCTCTATCTTCCTCTTCTCTCTCTCTCTCTCTCTCTCTCTCTCTCTCTCTCTCTCTCTCTCTCTCTCTCTCTCTCTCTCTCTCTCTCTCTCTGTCTCTCCCTCTCTCTTTTCCCTTGCTCGATCTTAATTACATACACCTCTCTATGGTACAGGAATACATTCTCTAGCAGCCGCCATCTTCAGTGCATCAGGTGACCACTCCAAAGCCTCTCGCCATCTCTCTCTTCTTCTTGGCTATGTCCCTTCAGCTCTGGACAGCTCGGCTGCCGATGAGATCCTATATGGTAGAGCTGGCTATCTGTTCTCTCTGCTGTTTGCGAAGAAGCATGTTGCTAAGGAGCTTCTCGAAGGGCTCGGGCTGGAGGCTGCAATGAAGAAGGTGTTTGATGCTATTATGAAGTCGGGGAAGAAGCGCTCTGGATCATCCCAAAGGTGAGGTGTACTACTGAACAGACAATGTACATATTTTTTTGTGATCCTATACTAATTTTCATGACCATGCATATCCAACATATTATACTAGCTCCTGGCTATGCTATCAACTTGTATGCGATAAAACATTACCAAGACACCATAGCTATAGGTTGAGTATTAAAGTTTATTTGCATAAACAACATAATCAATTCCCCTCCCCTCTCCATCATACACATACCCTCTCATGAATACACGCTCACATACACATAATCTCTCTCTCTCCCTGCCTCTCCCTCCCCCCCCCCCCCTCTCTCCCTCTCTCTCCCTCTCCCTCTCTCTCTCCCTCTTTCTCCCTCTCTTTCTCTCTCTCTATCTCATGCAGTGTTCTTCAGTACCATTTCTATGGCACTGACTATCACGGTGCAGCCCATGGCACAGTCGGTATCCTCTACATCCTTCTCCAGTTTCCTGAGTGGTGCAAACAGCCAGACACCAAACCGTTCGTCCAGGCCACGCTCGATCACATGCTCTCACTGCAATTTCCAAGTGGGAATTTCCCCTTGCAAGCTCAGAGCAACGATAGGGATGAACAAATCCACTGGTGCCACGGAGCTCCTGGATTCGTTTACACCTTGTATCATGCTCACAGTGTGTTTGGTGGCGAGAGATATAAGTTTGCGTTGGATCGAGCGCTGGATGTTGTGTGGCAGAGAGGTGTGATAAAGAAAGGTCTTGGCCTCTGCCATGGCATTGCTGGAAATGCCTACGCCTTTCTCATGATGTACAGGTGACTTTACACTACAGTTATCGTTGATAATTCTAATGTATCATTGACTCACTTTCGAGATAAGTTATGAAGCGAATGGGAAGAAAAGGAAGGAGGGAGAAATGGAGGGATAGAAAATGGAAAGGGAGAGAGAGAGAGTCAGTCTTAAAAACTGAATGAATTTAATGGCTAAACCTCTATTGCAGGTATACTGGTGAAGAGAAGCACATCTACAGAGCCTTCAAGATGGCTGAACTAATGCAGAACGACAAAGTTCTTGAGGCAATTGCTACCCAGTTTGACCCTCAGCGCAAGTGCCAAGGGATAGCTGATTTCCCCTATAGCTTGATGGAAGGGCTGGCGGGAACGATTTGTTACCACTGTGACCTTTTGCACCCTCAGACTGCTGCCTTTCCGGGTTATGATGGAGAGGTTTGTTTTGTTTGACCAATAATTGTTCAATACAATGTACTTTGTGAGCTTCTTGTGTATAAAGATGATTATTTTGAGGGGTTTTTTTGGCTGATAATACAGTTGTGTGGTTATTAATTATTATATCATAATGATGTCACTCTCCTGGCGAGTCAAAATTTCCTACAATAATATTAGTACAGTCTCCTGAGTCAAAGTTTTATGTGAAGAGTTATCAAATGTATTAGTACAGTCTCCCGAGTCAAAGTTTTATGTGAAGAGTATTATCAAATAAATTTTCCTACAATAATATTAGTACAGTTTCGTGAGTCAAGGTTTATGTGAAGCAAAATTTAATAATTTTCCTACAATAATATTTCTGAGTCAAGGTTTTATATGAAGAGTACTATCAAATAATTTTCCTACAATAATATTAGTATGCAAGTTAGGTTTAGTGTGTTACACCTACTAGCTAATAAGCTATAACTATTCTTCATGTACTGTATAAAATTTAAGTATTAATGCTACTAGCTACACTATCATCAAGAAGAGCTACATGTACACTCTATAGAAAATCAAAAATTGGGATAACCTGAGCATTGCATGACGACAAAACTTGATCATGTATAATTATTGTAGCCCACCTACTGCTGCATAAGCAATGTTCTTTTTTGTGTCAATACGTTTGGAGACTAGGTATGCAATGTTAGAATTCATTTCTGCAGTCATTTCCCCTCTGGCTGGATCATCAATGTCATTGACATAGTACGAATCCAATTCTTCGTTGGTTGGTCTTATTTCTCCATTCCCATCATTATCTATTGGAAAATAATAAAAAAAATGGTCTGTAATGCCTACGTCAAAGATTTGTAACTTTTGGTTGCAATGGGCCAGGCCAAGTTCTCAATGCATAAAGTGTAAAATTAATTATGATTGTGGAAGTGTATGCTACTGAACATAATTTTAAATTTACCTTGTAGGATGAAGGTACTGCCCAATGGTGATTTGGCCTTGATAACAATTTTCACTATCACAGCCACCAAGATTATTAAGAGAATCAAAATACCACAGATGATGGCTGGGTGCACTTTGCTGGTATTATTGCTCTGATCAGGAATCATTTCCGAATAGTCTATGCATTCTGCTGATTCTTTTTGGTTGACTATTGTTCCAATTTCATCATTAGCCAGGTCATAATTTATGCAACTACTTCTACTAGACTGAGTAATACTGCCTGTAATTTTGCTTCCATTACAAGCTAAGATGTTACCTCCTGGAGTAGCTGTATTGCTATTAGCCACAACTGACAGTGTTGTGTTGTAAATTGTGGCAAGTGTTCCGTTTTCTGTTGCATTACTGAAATTGAGGCAATTTCTTTCCATCACTACATCTATGATACAATTTTGAGCATACAGTATGTCCCCTCCAATTGCAGCGATATTTTCAGAAAGTCTACTTTTCGATATCCCTATGAGTGTACGTTTTGGGGCATTGCTACTTGAAAAAGCATACAGCAATCCACCATTAGAGCCAGCATAACTGTTGAGAAATGTAGTGCTCACTGCGGTCAGATTACTGTTATCGAGGGAAATGGTTCCTCCTATTCTGGACGCCATATTATGATCGAATGTTACGTCCATTGTAGTCACTGCACTATTCACAATGTGGACTACCCCACCACTGTTTAGTGCTGAATTGTTGGTAAAAGTACTCGTAACAATATTAATGGTGCTCGTATTCACATTAAATACCCCTCCATTATTGTTTGCAGTGTTACCTTTAAAGGTGGTGTTCACGATTGTGACAATTGCATTTTCGAAGCATCCTACTCCCCTACCTGAGAAAATGCCTGTAGCTAAGTTATTGGTGAAGGTATTTGAGATGAGGTTTATCCCACACTGAGTGTCCGTACACTGTGTAGCAGTCTGTCGCAGAATTCCACAGACAGTAGCTTGATTAGTGCTGAATAAACTATTCGAGAATGTAACATTAGCATTGTATCCAGAAACATATGCTATCCCAAATGCTTCGCTGTCTATTGTATTTTTGATGAAGGTAGTCTCATTCACTAAAATTGACATAATATTGTGATTGTATATCACTCCACCGTTATTGTTCTCGAAATTGCATTGTTTAATCACGACTTTGTTATCCGATAGACCAGTGCCTTGAAATTTTAACACTTTCTGATTTCTTGTGTGATTTGTGAAGGTGCTACTCAGTCTGATGGTAATTTGCTTAATATTGGTGCTTTCAATAGCTCCATCGTTTCCATTGAACGTACTCTCACTGATAAGCACCTGACTTTCTAGTTCTGAGCTAGTTGCGAGATCGTGAGAATTAATAGCAACATATATAGCTGCTCTTCCATTGGTGTTCCTGATGAAAGAACTCCGGTTTACAGAAATTGCTTTAATATCACTGCCATAGACAGCTTCTCTCCTGTTGTCAGAAAATTGGCATCCAAAGACTCTTATTTCACCAGGTGACGATCGTCTGCGAACGTACACTGCTCCGCCATATTCATTCGCTTGATTATTAGTGAATCCGCATTCTCTTAGCTCAACAATAGGTGAATCAACATATATAGCACCTCCTAGTCCAGATGATGAATTAGCTCCATTGCTCCTGAAAGTACTCCCCAGTACAGTTACCTGGGATGATGCTCTGGCATACACGGCTCCTCCATCTCCAAATGCCTCTCGACCAGTTGCCCAATTGTTGATGAAAGTACTTCCATTAATCATAGCATTACAACTTCCTGCATTGATATAGAGCGCTCCACCATCACTAGCTGTGGCTACCTTCGACTTGATTGCTCGTAAATGTGCACTTGCTGATTATATTAGTCGAGTTTGTTTTACTATCTATGAATAAAGCGCCACCTTCGCCATGCTCCCCCCTTAGCTGATTGTTTTCAAACAAGATCTGACTGACTATTGACATAGAATTGCTAGCACTGATGTAAACGGCACCTCCTTGGCTTTCTGAACTGCTAATCTGATTCCCGCTGACTGTACACCCAGTAATGGTGACTGCTGAATTTCTGACGTTAATGAACAGTGCTCCCCCATCACCTTTGGAACCATTTACTCGATTATTGTTAAATACACACTCAGTGATGTTTAGTGTAGAATTCATTGCATTAACTGCTAATGCTCCTCCTGCTCCATTTGAATCACGAAATACTTGATTATTCATAAACAAACAGCCTTGTACCGTCAGATTTTTGACACCATCAATGTTCATTGCGCCTCCTTTTCCAAACGATCGTGTCGCGATATATTCTGTGAAAATGCAGTTTTTCATCATCAAGTTGGTTGATAATGTGACTGTCCAGGCTCCCCTGGTATCATTTGCCAGACTGAGTGGAGTAGCACCCATAAAGTGGGAATTTTCGAGCAATAGATTGTCTACAGAATCAGCTGTGTTACCTCCGCAGTGAACGAATGTCATCCTGATTACTCTCACATCTTGAATATTGTTTAATACCATTCGTCCTGACCCACTGCATGTAATAGTAGGGAATGAAGTGTCATTGTGAGATGCCACCATAATAAAAGTGGCCACTTGTGACACAGACAACTGAGCACTGAGATCGTGATTTCCCGGCAGCATCACTAGCGTTACATTTGAGCCAATCAAGCGAGGTCTGTTCACATACCGCATGAGGGTTTGGCATGATTGATCTGGTGGACAAGCTCTATATCCTTGAGGTCTGATATAGATAACATCGCCACGTACTTGCTGCTGGGAGTTGCTTAAAGCTGCCGCTAGGAGAAGCAAGCTTAAGAGCAGAAAGCGTGAGCCTCTGCTTACTGACTTCATATCAACAGATCTAGATATTGCACCAAACTATTTACACTTGTACATTAAGATTGAGACCTTATAAGTTGGTGACTACAGTTTGAATGTGGTACTGAAGTCTAAGGTTTATGTGAAGAGTATTATCAAATAATTTTCCTACAATAATATTAGTATACATGCAAGTTTGGTTTAGTATGTTACACGTACCGGTATACCACATAATATTAGCTAATATAATAATTATTTTTGTTATACAAATCATTAATGCTACTAGCTACACTATCATCAAGAAGAGCTACATGTATACTCCATAGAAAACTTAAAACTGGGATAGCCTGCATGAACATTGCATAACAATAAAACTTGATCATGTAGCTATAATTATCTTGGCCCACCTATTGCTGCATAAGCAACGTTCTTTTTTGTGTCAATACGTTTGGAGACTAGGTATGCAATGTTAGAATTCATTTCTGCGGCCATTTCCCCTCTGGCTGGATCATCAATGTCATTGACATAGTATGAATCACTGATATCCAACTCTTCATAGGTTGGTTCACTGTAGTGTCCAGTGATTTGAGACAATGAGAATGCACTGAATTCAATGTTCGAGCCTACTTCTCCACTCCTGTCATTATCTATTGGAAATAGAAGTGTATGTCATGCTAATATCGAGGATTTGTAATTTTGTTGGGAGGAGGGGGCACTAGGGGCAACATAATATTTTTATACTGTATACAGTATTATCATACTATAGTAACCATGTCATCCCCAGGCCAATTTTTTAAATTTTTAGTGATGTTGCATGTACCCTATTTCATCATGGGCAAAATTTTCATGCACGATAAGCACCTAATATTATTGGCCAGGTCCATAGAAGTGTAAACAATGTGGAAGTTTATGCTACTGAACATCTAAACTTACCTTGTAGCATGAAGGTACTGCTCAATGGTGATTTAGTGATCCTTTTGGCCTTTATCCGTTTGATAACAATTCCCACTATCACAGCCACCAAGATTATCAAGAGAATCAAAATACCACAGATGCTTAGTGATGCAATGATGGCTGGGTGCACATTGCTGGTATTATTGCTCTGATCAGATATCATTTCTAGACTGTCAAAGCATTCTGCTAATTCTTCTTGATTGACTATTGTTCCGATTTCATTATTGCCCAAGTCATAATTTGTGCAACTACTTCCACTAGACTGAGTGATACTCCCTGTAATTTCGCTTCCATTACAAGCGTAGATGTTACCTCCAGGAGTAGCTGTATTGCTATTAGCCATAACTGACAGTATCGTATTATAAATTGTGGCAAATGTTCCGTTTTCTGTTGCATTACTGAAATTGAGGCAATTTCTTTCCATCACTACATCTATGATACAATTTTGAGCATACAGTATGCCCCCTTCAATTGCAGCGATATTTTCAGAAAGTCTACTTTGCGATATCTCTATGAGTGTACGCTTTGGGGCATTGCTGCTTGAAAAAGCGTATAGCAGTCCACCATTAGAGCCAGCGTGACTGTTGAGAAACGTAGTGCTCACTGCTGTCAGATTACTGTTATCGAGGGAAATGGTTCCTCCTATTCTGGACGCCATGTTGTGATCGAATGTTACGCCCATTGTAGTCACTGCACTATTCACAATGTGGGCGACTCCACCACTGTTTAATGCTGAATTGTTGGTAAAAGTACTCGTAACAATATTAATGGTGCTCGTATTCACATTAAACACCCCTCCATTATTGCTTACAGTGTTACCTTTAAAGGTGGTGTTCACGATTGTTACAAGTGCATTTTCGAAGCATCCTACTCCTCCACCTAAATAAAAGCCTGTAGCTGTGTTATTGGTGAAGGTATTTGAGATGAGGTTTATCCTACACTGAGCGTCTGTGCACTGTGTAGCAGTCTGTCGCAGAATTCCACAGACAGTAGCTTGATTAGTGCTGAATAAACTATTTGAGAATGTAACATTAGCATTGTATCCAGAAACGTACACTATCCCAAATGCTTCGCTGCCTATTGTATTTTTGATGAAGGTAGTCTCATTCACTAAAATTGACATATTGTGATTGTATATCACTCCGCCTTTATTGTTGTTGAAATTGCATTGTTTAATCACGACTTTGTTGTCCGATAGACCAGTGCCTTGAAATTTTAGCACTTTCTGATTTCTTGTGTGATTTGTGAAGGTGCTACTGATGGTAATTTGCTTAATATTGGTGCTTTCAATAGCTCCATCGTTTCCATTGAATGTGCTCTCACTGATAAGCACCCAACTTTCTAATTCTGAGCTAGTCGCGAGATCGTGAGAATTAATAGCAACATATATAGCTGCTCTTCCATTGGTGTTCCTAATAAATGAACTCCGATTTACTGAAATTGCTCTCATATCACTGCCATAAATAGCTTCTCTCCTGTTGTCAGAAAATTGGCATCCAAAGACTGTTATTTCACCAGGTGACGATCGTCTGCGAACATACACTGCTCCGCCATATTCATTCGCTTGATTATCAGTGAATCCACATTCTCTTAGCTCGACAATAGGTGAATCAACATATATAGCACCTCCTAGTCCAAATGATGAATTAGCTCCATTGCTCCTGAAAGTACTCCCTAGTACAGTTACCTGGGAAGATGCTCTGGCATACACGGCTCCTCCATCTCCAAATGCCTCCCGGCCTGTTGCCCAATTATTGGTGAAAGTACTTGCATTAATCATAGTATTACCATGTCCTACATTGATATAGAGTGCTCCACCATCACTGTGGCTTCCATTGACTTGGTTGTTAGTAAATGTGCACCCATTTACGGATTTCGAACTTGTTGAATTTGTTGATCCACTGTTAATAGATAAAGCACCTCCTTTTCCAAACAGTCTGTTTATTTGGTTATTTGAAAAGTAGCTGGTATTTACAGTCCCGGTAGAGTCTGTGATGGTGATAGACACTGCTCCTCCATTGCAATTAGAATTGTTAATTTGATTGTTTCTGAAAGTGGAATCACCGACTAATGTAGCTGAATTACCTATTGCCCTGACAAACATTGCCCCTCCTGCTCCGTGAGATCCACTTATTTGATTGCTAACGAATAAACACATGTCAACAGTGCTAGAGGAATTGGAGATACTGCTGATGAATAAAGCACCACCATCTCCAAATAATGCGTTTATGTGGTTATTTGTGAACGTGCACATGCTGACCGTGGTTTTGGAACCTCTTTCACCGCCAACGAAGAGGGCTCCCCCATCTCCTTGAGTACCGCTGATCTGATTGTTTGTAAATGTACACATACTAACAAAATTAGTAGAGTCTTTAATTCCTCTGATAACAATGCTACCTCCTACACCATGATCACCATCCACCAGATTGCTATCGAATGTGCACAAATGAACCATATTCTGAGTTGTGGTTTTACCGCTAATGTACACTGCACCTCCAGTGCTAAAGCTACCTTCGACTTGATTGTTCATAAACGTGCATTCACGGATCATATTGGTCGAGTTTATTTCGCTGTCTATGAATAAAGCGCCACCATCGCCACGTTCCTCTCTTAGCTGGTTGTTTTCAAACAAACTTTGACTGACTATTGATGTGGAATTTTTGGCATCGATGTAAACAGCACCTCCTTTGCTTTTTGAGTTGCTAATCTGATTCCCGCTGATTGTACACCCAGTAATGGTGACTGCTGAATTTCTGATGTTTATGTACAGCGCTCCTCCATCACCTTTGGAACCATTTACTCGATTATTCTTAAACACACACTCAGTGATGTTTAGTTTAGAATCCATTGCAGTGACAGCTAATGCTCCTCCTGCTCCGTTTGAATCACGAAAAACTTGATTATTCATAAACGAGCAGCCTTGTACTATCAGATTTTTGACACCATCAATGCTCATTGCTCCTCCTTTTTCAAATGTTCCTATCGCGATATTTTCCATGAAAGTGCAGTTTTTCATCGTCAAGTTGGTTGACAATGTGACTGTCCAGGCTCCTCTGGTATCATTTGCCAGACTGAGTGGAGTAGCACCCATAAAGTGGGAATTTTCGAGCAATAGATTGTCTACAGAATCAACTGTGTTACCTCCACATCGAACAAATGTCACCCTGATTACTCTCACATCTTGAATATCATTTAATACCATTCGTCCTGACCCACTGCAAGTAACAGTCGGGGATGAAGTGTCATTGTAAGACGCCACCATAATAAAAGTGGCCACTTGTGACACAGACAACTGAGCACTGAGATCGTGATTTCCCGGCAGCATCACTAGTGTTACATTTGAGCCAACCAAGCGAGGGGTGTTCACATACCGCATGAGGGTTTGGCATGGTTGATTCGGTGGACAATTTCCATCTCCTTGAGGTCTGATATAGATAACATCACCACGTACTTGCTGCTGGGAGCTGCTTAAAACTGCTAGGAGTAGCAAGCTTAAGAGCAGAAAGCTTGAGGCTCTGCTTAGCTTCATATCAACAGATATTGCACCAGACTATTTTTAGTGATTTACACTTGTACATTAAAATCTAGAAGGAAGCCACGACATCCTGTACATGAGGCTGAGCTAATGTGTATACAGTAGTATCATATTACACTCAGCATGCGATCATGCCCAATTTTAAATAGTGATACTAAGACAGATACCTTATAGGTTAATGACTTCAACTTTAGAGCTGTACTAAGGTATAGTGCAGTAGTCACAATTTTCAACATTGAGACCTTATAAGTTGGTGACTACAGCTTGAATGTAGTACTGAAGTCTAATAAGCTAAGCTAGGATATTATGAAGGAAGTGATATATGGTAGACACATCATTAAGATTGAGACCTTAAAATGTAGTGACCTACAGCTTCCAGAGTAGTGCCCAAGGACTTCTAAGGAGATGCCACAGGAAGTATTTTTTAATTGGATATAATAATAATAATATTAATAATAACATTACTGTACCCAGGATGTTTAGCCCTGCCTACATATTAAATATAGTTTACAGTAACAGTGTATGTGGTTATAGAAGTTTGCTATGGCTAACCTGAGCAGCTGTGGGAAACACCCAGCTTGCTGATTTTGCTGCAAGGTTTAATAGACCAAGCAGAAAAAGAGAGAGTATAATATTATGTCCAGCCAGGAGGAATGCCTCTTATTGTACTATATATATTATGTAGGCCTCGATCTACGGTTAGATTTGCTGTCTAAGGGTCATCCATGGTAAGGTAGTATTAATTTTATAATTGTGAGCGACCAGTCTTCCCTTATAATAATTATATAACTTTAATAGTGATAAGGAGGGGTTGCTGTTGAGCATTATTAAACGTAGTTGGAAAGATCTGCGAAGCAGAACGTTTCGGACCGTGGTCCTTCATCAGCTGCAAATGCACACTAGACTAGTGTGCTCTGATTAATGGGACCATTAATCATTAAGGTATCATCCTCATTATTTTATTATTGTTCCATCCAATGGCATAATTAATGTGCAATACTAGCTAATATCATTCCAGCCCCCACAATAGTCTTGATCATTACCTAAAGTTGGACAGCAAACTGCACCGTAAATGTATAACAAATTTAATAGCTAGAATATGATCATGAATATAATACTGATATCATGATATTCTATAGCTACATTCATAATCAGACTGAGATGTATGGATGCTGCATGTATTAAAGCTAGCTACATTATTATAGTCAAGTAACAAATCTAATGACATTGTATCTTATCTTCACAGAATTGTTCGGGCTGGGCGCGCTCTAGCAGCACTTAAGGGTGAAGTAACGGCCATTTGCTTCTTTACGCACCAAAGAGGATATAATCTTCCCATTAGGACATTTTGCTACCGCTAGAAAATCTTTTTGGCATCCACGATAGGGATCGGTGAGAACTGATACATGGATTCGACCAGAGCAGGAGGATCGCCCATTACATTTACTGCGTACAAATTTGGTGGATCGATCCTGATTAGACTGTTGAAGGTTTCCATTAGCACACGATATCCCATAGTAGGCGAAGATGACAGTCATACCTGTATGATCAAGATACAATTCCACATAATTACTATAATTAAGGGCTGCATGGTGTTATACTATTATTATGCACTAGTTATATCTATACCGCCTTGCTCATCAGCATCGATCTCCTGCATTTCATCTTCCTCAACAGCCATGTTAGCATCTTGCTGGGCAACATCTTGCTCTTGCAGCAGTTCTTGAGATGCCTATATATAAATAATATTATTATATATAATGGATTGGCAAGAACTAGTATTTTTTTGTGTATCATGCATACTAGTATACACGTACGCATGCATGCATGCATGACACACAAAAAACAACTATTAGTAATTATTGTATAGCCAGATATATCTACTAGTACTAATTTTGTTGTAAGCAGCACGTATTACTTGTTCTTGGTTGAAACCAAATCTGCGACGATACTGCATTCTGGCTTCCTGTTCTCCGGTACCAGTGTCAGCTTGCAGTTGATAAGCGTGTGCTAGCACAGCACCTACACACAGGAGAGTAATGATCAAGAATCGATACATTGCGGCAGATTCGGAGTGCAATATTTGAGAAGCTCTATAATAGCTTGGCAAAACTCGAAGACAACGGATGAATGTCTTGATCACGGAGCTGACTTCAATTTATACTCTAGGTCAGAATCACAAAATTGATGCAAATGGATGTATCACTGCCACAATGTAGTTGCGTGCATGCCACTTCCTTCCTTGTAGAATATATGTCTCAGAGAAATTTTTCATGTCGACGGGTTGTACAAATCAAGAGTCAGTTGTATACATTCGAAGATTCATCATGCTCATGGTATAGACTACCATCATGATCACATGTATGCATGCATGCCATTGGCGGCACGGGGCTGGTGCAGTGGTGTCTCTAGGTAGTTTCTACCTCGGTGCAAGTAAATCATGAAAGAAAGTGAATACACAAGGATAACAGATATTTACAACAGCGTAACATTTCCTACTGCAGTAATAGCATAAGAGGTACTAAATTCCATGTAGACAGTCTTGTTACTGTCTACGGCAGTGGAGTAAAATCATGTAGCTACCGTGAGTGAAAAAGAATCGTGTACCGTGAGTGATGTGAGCTACGGTTGTGGAATGCTTTACCTTTGTTGTAGAAAATTTTTCTACAACAAAGGTAAAGCTTTGAAGTTACTTTGAAGTTACTTTGAAGTCTGTACTGCGCTGTGGGTCTACCAACTGATTGGATGTGATACTCTCGCTGTGAGGATGAGTCTGCTCATCGTTTAGATTTGGAAAGCTAATTATAAGGTACATGAATAGTAGGACAACAGACAGGGAGATCTAGAGTTTGTGTGCATGTGTACATATCTATATATGCGTGCATGTACATGTATGATGTAGCTACTTGTAGAAATTGGGGGGAGGGGGAAGGAGAGAAGGGAGTGACTGGCTTAGAGCCGGCGACAAACATGAGGAGGGAGAGTAGACTAGTCTTGCGTCAGATTGTATACGGTGGGACAGGTATGTATACAAGCTGGCACATTTGAGCTTGGGGTTTGTGTGGATGTAAACAACGAGGATAGCTAGCTACTGGCTGTTGATTTAATATAACAGTGATTCTGAGACTGATACATTGACAAGGTCTTCTCAGTAGCTGTTTATGAAGTTCGCTGCACAGGTACTAGTTCCTTCATCGGCTCCTCCATAGCCATGCATGTCAAATTATCCGTGTATGTACATGTATGTCCATGTAATTTAACTCGGTATTAATTTTATCCCCTCTCTCTCTTTCTCTCTCTCTAACTCTCACTCTCTTTCTCTTTCTCTCTCTCTCTCTGTCTATCTGTCTGTTCCCCCCTCCTCCCGTTCCATCTGTCTCTTTCTCTCTTTTTCCCCCCCCCCTCCCTCTGTGTACGCTCGAAAGCAAGGCAATTAAGGGCCTCGAGTCGGCCACTGCTGACTTATTTAATATGCTATACTAGCTCGCTAAGCACGGGTATCGTTGTGGTGATCGACTGCGACTTGTAGATTTAAATTGATCGATATTAATAAAGAGTACTTACTTACTACTTAGGTAAATGTCCCTATTATGAGTCACTTAAGCAAGTGATATGCCACATATGTAATTGGGGGTTATTTTGTGGTTAAATTTTTTATTGACTTCCCAATGTGTCTATTACATCGGGTACGAATGAGATCTCCCCTATTAAAAGATGTGATTTTTAAAAAATTATCTTGTCAGCACTATTACTGGAGGTAGTATGGACTGCCTGCTGGTATTATGAGTCACTACTTTCAGTGCCATGAATTCAACCATGATAAAGCTCTTTAACTTATTATTACCTTACTATTAATCTTGTAACATAGCTAGTGGGTACATACTCGTATTAGCTTTTGCTATTTTATGTATGCATGCATATCTGCATGCAAAATTATTATATACAAAAAAAAAACAAAAAAAAACAAACAGATGGGATATACTTAGCAGGCATCCAGAAGCGAGGTGTAGTTTTGAATACTAGATAGGAGTGGCTAAATATGCCAAAAGAAATAATTTTGTTAAAATGATTCATCAAAGTTTGAAAACCCTTCTCTAAATATAAAATAAGCAGAAACTTACATGAAAATTCAATTGGGAATGGAAACAATTTATCAGATAATAATATATATATATATATATATCATAAGGTACAATACGCTGGCCCAATAGTTGGATACAGTTTAAGTTTGCTGATCTTCAACTCGTGCAGTGTTTTGAAGGTATGCAGGACTGTACGATGTAGGCTTTTCACCAGCGGAAGACTGGCAGAGCAGGGTCTCTATAATAATAATATTATTATTCACCACATTGCATATTAAATTTTAATAATGTGTCTGGATTTCTTATGCTCGACGCCTCAGAGCAACCCAGGGACTCTAATTCTTCCTGGATTAGTCTGTTGGCAGAAATGATCTTTTCCTGTTGGGCTGGCTTGATGTCACATTGCGTCACTTCATACTCTTCCACACCGTTTATGAAATGCGCATGCGCAGTGAGTGCACCTCCCAGGCGCATATAGATCGAGCCTCGTATACAGACCAGCAGCTTGTTTGTAACGCTAAATCCAGCACAGCTACGCTATCATGGAGGAGAAAGAAGAGGTCCCTGTCCCCCACTGGCCGATGCAACTACTCACCGTGAAGCTGATGAATGGAGACAAAATCTACCTGAATGCTCACCACTTTGAAACTCTCATCTCGGAGATTGCGACTATGATTGAAAGTCAGGCTGGTATTTCGATGCAAGATAATTGTTTGGTGTACGTTGGACAGGTGCTTGACGAAGGGCTGACCCCGAATGACTACGATGTGAGGGCTGATCATACTATCGATGTCCACAGCAAAGATGACACCGGTAAGTTGGGATTGGTTTAGAGGAGTGGCATACTTTATTATATGTCATGTAACTAGCTACATAGCCAGAGAACTTAAAAGTATTGGAGTATGTCTGTCTACCTTTTCCTGCTATATATAGCATTTGATAAGGGGTAGTAGCTACATAAATAGTATACATTTGTAAGAGAATTATTTTCTGTACAGAAATTAATTATACTACCTATCGGCTAGGACTATGTAGCTAGAGGGTTTGCAATGGTAGCTATTGTATGTGATAATCTTGCTAGTATGTGATTCGGACCTTGCCCCCTTTTAGTACATAACACAGGGTCTATGAAATTTATAGGCATCCACCCCTTTTTTGATATTGACACTATACAGCTTGTAACTATACTGTTGTCAGATTCCAGACTTATTCACAATCATGCATAGCTACTCTGAAATGTAATTCATAAGGTGTGTATATACACCCATTTCAAATCATTGCATTAGCTAGAATTAATATTCATAGCTAATTGCAAATACCTGTACGTAAGTACCTATGCCCATTCCTATTTACTTTATTGGTATCAGAGGACCACACAAATTGACCAAATCATTGTACTATATTATTATTGTTGATATGCCACTGGACATTAATGTTTGTCTTCATCTTACAATAGCTACTATTGTTATATTACCACACGCATGCAGTATTCAGCGGGTCCATGTCTTTGTCTGACCGTTGTCTTGTGGACATCGCCACTAACCTGGAAGACTACTCCATCAACGAGCTCAGCCTTCTACCGAGAAGCCTTCGTCAAGAGCTTCTCACTCGCCTCCCTATTCCCGACCTGTGCAACTTCGAAAAAACACCCTTGTCTGAAGGGGTTAATATGGAGGAGGTGTGGTATGCCAAGTGTTTGCTAGATGTGAATGTTTACCCAGCAGAGAATTCACAAGAGAAGAGCCCAGTGAGTCGTGCAGAACATGATTCTCGAAGGGAATGGGATTCATCATTTATGAGCTGTTTTTTGCCGACAGATTCGGAAAGGAAATCGTGGCGAGAGTATTACTTTTGCTCTAAATTTGGATTACTGTATGGAATGGTAAATTTCACTGATCTTCGAGAGATGGAACAAGCCATGTATTACATTCCACAGCGTCTTGAGCACGCTCGCTACTTGATTGAATATGCAAAAAAAAATATTCACGACTGCTGCTGCGATAACGAAAAAGTAGTGTTCCTTCGCCAGGGATTCATTATACCTCCACGCTACCTACACGAAAAATACAAACGTGAGACGTTAGCTACTCTTAGGGAAGATATCACACTCCTATTCATGCAATTCACTAAAGAACATCCACAAAGGATCGATATCCCTATGATACCGAGCACACACAACAGGTTCATGTTGGGACCGGAGAGAGATCTAGCACTGTCAAATCTCCGAACCCTAGAATATGACATCGAAATGCAATGCCGCTTAAAGAATCCGGAGGAAGATGACTTTGCTAAACATTTAGAAATCATATCGTCTGTCCAACGTTCAAAGCCAGTGCTTCATACACTTGAGCTAAGAAGTGCTTCAGGTGATTCGGTCAAAGATGGATCTTTCTTCCGGAGTCAGAAAGCAGCAGTGATTGAAACAGATGCGCTTATAAAAGCAACCTCCACTCAAGCATATCTAAATCTACAGTGGTTGCGTATAGGAGGCGGGATAATTGAGCCTTACATTGCATTCCTCCTACCATTGATAGAAAAGCAGCCCAATCTCCATTCCTTAGAGATTATATATGATATCAGCAAGGAGCGACTTGCTCTCTCCGCAAAATCTCTGCAATTGATTTATGACTTTTTCAAGCGACCACACTTTCAGCGTTTGGGACTTGCAGGTCTTAAACTACCAGCGGAATTTTTTTGTACGATCATTCGAGAATTTCTATCAAATTCAGCGGACCAGAAGACAATGCTATACATCCTTGAAACGGAAATCACAGGAGACACTGCTTTAATAAAAACTTCGAATTCAGATTCACCAACCTCTTCAGAAAGTAGTGACCCACTCGCTCCCAAATCTCTATCGATCAAGTACCTATACACAGACCTACCAGCACTGTGGTCTGATCATATCCTACCAGCATTGTCGAGTACTGCTGCCTTGAATCTTGAAGTTTTCGACATTGCGAATTGTAATATCAGCGATCCTTCCAAAATGATATCAGTGCTGGCATATCATTCAAATCTAGCCCTAGAAGTGGTCAATATTTCTGACATTGCTTTACCCGACGACAACGAATGTTGCAAGGCATTAGAAGACCTTTTCCAGAACCATCCTTCAATACAAGAGTTTCATGCCAACCACTGTGGCCTAGGCAAGCCCTCACTCCTTACATCACTGACGAAAGCCTTTTCGAATAACTCTGCTGGATTGAAGATGAGAGTGTTAACTATCACCAAGAATGAACTGTCTAATCGTTCAAATCAAGAGCTGTCATCGTTCTTTGCTGCAATCTGTTCTCTCCCGCAGTTGAGTGAAGTTGGCCTCAGCTATAACGGATTGCTTCCTGAACATGCTGAACTATTGCGTAATGCTTGGAGAACCTCTGATCATTCAAAGTTTTCGATCCTTAGCTGGCGCTTTGCGCCTCCTAAGTTAAGTGTACAGTCGTGGCCACCTCTAGTAGAACCAAAGGACAAAAGACTAAACAGAACAACACTGCGCGATGCGTGCTGGAAACTGCTACTATAGCTTATGAAATTTTGGTGTAATTGTTTTTTTCCTGATATTGCTTAACTATATATTATGCCCCAAACCCACAAAACCAACATAATATTATTAGTATTAATATCTATACAACTAATTAACCATTATGTTAATTATAATAATTTATGATAATAATACTATTTTTTGCTGTATAACAACAATTAATAATTAAAGAAAAAGTTCTACGTGTACAGTCATTCATATTAAATATTAAGGATCAAATAGCTATCACGAGTATAGATATAGCTATAGAAATTAATACCGTATTGTACCATGACATAATATGTTCTTTTCATTGACAGTCAGTTCAGAAAATAACCATAATATTAATAAAGGGTATGATTAAAACCATCAGAGAACTCAACATCACTGTGGTACTTCCACCTGCATGTATGCATGGCATGGAATAACGCGGTGAAGGTGAGGAAAATAAACGCCATTGTATGCACTTACGGCTGCATTGATTAATAATCATTAATCCTTGTCTTTTTGACTGTTGGGATCCTCCACCTGTCGTCGTCAAGCTACAGGATTGACATTCTTTATACAAATCCGCTTCTAAATCATCATCCAGGCTAGCATTGAAGTCTGCGTTGACTGACATGCATTCTTCTGTCACAGCTGCTGTGAACTGATTTTGATTGGAATAATGAAGCATTAATTATTTAATATATAATGGCAGAAACATCTATAATAGTTATAATTATGTCGTCCTATAATATAGTTGACTCAAATTAACTAGCTAGCTACATGCATCAGTGCATGTCATTTTTTGTTGAATACTATAATTATTATACCCACAATAGGGATCAGTGACCTCTATTATAACCCTTACCTTGAGGAGCAGTGCCACCACTGGTTCCAAAGTTGACTTCCACATAAACTGGGTAGCTAGTGATCACTTACTGAACGATAGTACTGCATGATGGATAATAGTATAAATAATAATTATTATTGTTTAGTGCATTACATAGCGTTACATAGCAATGCCGGAATACTATTGCGAGACTGAATTACCTGCTCTGGAGTTAATATGTCACGATATGTATCAATTCCAACTCTTTCAATGATTCTTCCTCCAGGCACTACATAAATTCTGTCGTACGGTTTACTTGGATTTTGAGGGGATGGAATGAATGGCTTAACTGTCGTACCATGGCATCCGTTCTGTTAATAAACCTAACAAACGGTGGCTGGTCAATATTCAGGTTATCCTGTTGATTTGATGGCACATATGACCCTCCATAGTTGTAGTCACCCATGACAAAGCCAATGTCAGTACTGTAGCGTTGGCTAAATGTGTTGTAAACATTCACAAGTTCATTGATCTCTGCCACAGTGCCGCCTGTTGTTGATGGTTGAGTGTGAATCCCAACAACAAAAAATTCTATGTTCGCTGAAATTTATTGTGGAGTAGAATGATTCATCCATGCATAATATTATACAATTATTGCACACTCCTCCATTGAATAGTGTGATTTATTACTACCCAAGGTGTGGGTATATTCCACGAGGCCGAAGGCCGAGTGGAATATTCACACCGAGGGTAGTAATAAACACACTATTCAATGAGAAGGAGTGTGCAATTGTTGTTTTATTATAATAGAATAGGACTAATAACTGTAGTGCTAGCTAGGAATCAATGGCTGTATCTCAGACTCAGAGAGACATTATAGGAATTGCTACAGCACAGCCACCGCGCACTTGCCTATATTACTCTGGTGTGTGCATGTACTCTGACCACACATTGTCATGTCAACCAATTACCACTCTGTGGCCACGTCATCTTAGGCACCGCCCTCTTCACGCTTGATTCACTGCTGACAAGGCACAGCTGGGTTCGCGCGAAAGGCAGCCAGCCATGGCGCCGCACATCGACGAACGTGACAAGTTTTAAACAGCTTTGGAGTGGAAAATAAGCTGGTGAGTCTATAAGGAACCCATGCATAGACCACTCTGCCTATAGACTACTGGTGTTCACTGTACAGTACTAGCTAGTCAGGCTGCATGTAGGCTAGTGATGGCCACCGCTACAACGTGGCCGTCATTGTGAGCGGTCGAACTAGCTTTCTTCTATCCGTTTGTGAATGCCTGAGAGTCTGTTGGACAGAGCTAGCAATAGAGCTTACCTAACCATAGCGTTATTCTGGACTACTGATTTGATGTCGCCATTCTTTTTTGTTTGAATCGCCATGGTTACTGTGTGGAGCTCAACTACGCGCATTGCGCGTTCTGGCGCAGTGGAATACCGTGAATTATTCTACGCTAATTGACCAATCAGATTACAGTATTAGTACTATACTATATAATAATATGTATGATTGAATACCTAGTATAGTGCTGTAGCTAACACGCATATAGATGGAACTTACTTAATCCAGAGGTAACTCTGAACCGTCCAACAGTAGGAGGTCGTCTGAATCTGCTAGCATAATTACCATTCACGTTTTCTGACTCTTCTGTCCCCACGCACGCAACTACTGCAGGCCTGAATGTATGCATTGCCAAAATTAGTCATGCATTCAATTGTTATACGTATACGATGCAGTGGGAACATGCATAAAACTGATTAAAGGTGTGACCATCACAGTGACTCTAATTATTAAGTTAACATGCTAGCTGCATGCTATAGGAACCACACTACAATGCTCACTCCAAATACACAATAATTATGGAAATACATAGCTACATGTCATTGATCTATAGACGACTTAAGGCGTGACCGTTTAGCCCATTAACTGCATATAGTTGCCGTTGCTATCCACCATTTTGGTGGTCAAGCGGCAATACCGCGTGTACTGCCAGTATGCCCATTAACTGCACATATTGGTGGTCAATGCTGCCATAGCTTTATACAGCATATATATAATCGCGAGTGCATTTCTCGTCTCTCAGCTCACCTACGACACCGTAAAGGCATTGAAGCTTCCGGATGTAACGCTCTCTGGCTGCTCTATATAGACAAACTGTCGGTAGCTATAAGTCTTGCTCATGATCGATCTTGCGAACTTTTACTGGCTAAACGGTCACGCCTTATATTAAGTAGTCTATAGCCACGAGACTAGAGCATATCATGTTACACCAACTTCTGGCATTACTTGTCACCATGATTGAAACAATAATATTATAACTTTAGTTCTAGTATAGCTAATAATATTATTACTTATTTAATATGACAAATTCGAACGCCCAGTCAAAGATCGATGATTTAGCTATTATGCATGCTGAAAGTGGTACGATATGCCTCTTCAATTCATGCAAAGCATACTTATTAAATGCAGATCAGATTCCCGGAATGTTTTTTATTATTGTGTGGGGGTTGGATTGCATGCATTCCTTACCTATAAAGGAAGAGGTAGAGCTCTCTGTGTGAACTGCCACCAGGCTTGTAAGTGAGGGCAGAGTTACAGATGGCATAATCACTTCCGCCTTGGTTTACCCACTGTAACACCCCGTTTGGAACCTCGTCCGGAGTTCTGAACCCTCTTACCTCCTGGATCACTATGATGTCATACTGGCGGACTATCTGTAAATTCATTAATTGTTACTAGTATGTCATAGATCATAATATTATAGACTACATAACCTATACGTAGTCTATTATATGATCTATGGTTATATATGTGCATGCGTGTAAATATTATTATTTTAATAGAGTAATAATAATAATAATAATAATATTACTGTACCCAGGATATTAATTTTAGCCCTGCCTACATATTAAATGTAGTTTACAGCAACCTTCCTTTATAATTAACTAACCAGTCAGTAATGCAACGATCAAAGCCGATTATCCCCCACCCCTTATGAGCATAGTGAATATCTTCCACATGCATATCATAAATTAAGGATAGCACCAATGGGTCACCATCAACAGGAGCATGATAATTGAGAAAAGCAAGCGTAGGGATGTATAGACTAAGTGGATGTGATTATCCCTAATCTTGTTTGTGTACTTTTTGACCCTGTCATCCCTACTTCATCCTTCAATTTATTTAATTCTTTTTTATACTTGTTTTATTCTTTTTTTATTGCCCTCTGGGCAATTCATGTCTTTCAACACTAGAGCTACCTGGCACGGTTTGCCCGTTCAATGCTGGACTTTATTATCAATGGGTAAAACTACGTCTGTGTTTTCATTCGGCACTATCTTGTAGCTTATCTTCTGTAAATGTGTAACTAGCAGTGTGTTAACCTTTGATTTCAGGGTACAAGACCATTGGATGATTGAGTGCATGGTAACCAAAAAGTTAGTCTGTAGCTACATGTTTAACATGCTGACCAGACACCAGGCTAGCATTGTGCGCGATGGACAGTGGACACTTATGTCGAAGAAACGTGCATATGCTTGCTATTAATTATACAATGATTGTCCTTCACTTGTATATACAATGATACATATTAAGGTACCATTTAATTGCGTGGGCGTGAGCGTCAGGAATGGCTAATTCAATTAGCGAATTGTGAAGGGGCGTGGCCGAAGAGGCCATACGAGTGCTTTTGGTCGAAGGTGGGCGTGTCCAGAATCGGCCAGGGATGATTATGCGCGTGTAATTAGCAATCGGAAGTGGCCCCTGAAGAAAAGGCCGGTAATTGCCCACATCAAAGCAAGATCAAAGCATTCTTGCTTAACTATTAACCGCAACGACTTATTACACACTAAGTAGAAGAAGTTAAACACTAAAAACACTAAGTAGTTAAACACTAAGTAGAAAAAAAAAAAGTATTTAAATAATGTAATTCATGGGGGGTTTGGGAGTACTTGGGGACATAATTTTTACATGGGCACGCAGAATGAGTCGAAACTAGAGATTTGACCTGAAAGAATTTTGATTCACGCCTTAGAAATGAAGTTACGGCCCTTTAAAGTTTTCCCATATGTTTGTATAGGGAAGCCATGCGTTTGCAATGTTTTCCGCCCACGCGCTACGTGAAAAACGGGGAATCCCCGTTAGGCGCGCGCACACAAACGTGACGACCTTTACCTACTTTGGTCAAAATTGAAATTTAGGCTGCCTGCTTGCATTGTATGGTTCCACTATGCACCCAGCTCGATTATATGGTGGTTTTTTTTCTGCTTAGTGTTCAGGTCGCCTTGAAAAAAAAAGATTTAAATAATTAAATAAATAATCTAATTCATGGGGGGTGTAATGTTCGTGGTTATTTTGTGTATCCTGTTTTGTGGTTTATGTGAATCTATATATGTGTGCATTGCAATATTGTCAACAAGTAAAAAGTATTAATGAAAAGTTTTACTTCACTGTGCTAAGTCACGACATATTTTGGCGACGAGTTACGGGATCTCGAACTCATGGCACTGCTGGGAAAGATAGAGCAGTATGATCCCGAGCAGGAGGAATGGCCTCAGTATGTGGAGAGGCTAGAGCAATTTTTCGAGGCTAACGATCTCACTGGAGACGCGAAAGCGGACAAGCGACGGGCTACTTTCCTCTCGGTCATCGGGCCGGCGCCCTACAAACTGTTGAGAAGCCTCCTTGCTCCTGCGAAGCCAAAAGAAAAGAAATACGACGAGCTGGTTGCAAAACTTACCGAGCACTACAGTCCGACACCTTCCGAGGTCATGCAGCGTTTTCGCTTCAACTCGAGGTCGAGACAAGCTGGAGAATCTGTAGCCGCTTACGTAGCGGAGCTGCGTCGTCTTGCACAGCACTGTAACTACGGCGAGACTCTGAATAAAATGCTCAGAGATCGAATCGTCTGGGGAATAAACGACGAGCCGATTCAAAAGAAGCTACTACAGGAGACTGACCTCACCTACGCTAAAGCTGTGTCGATAGCGAAGGGATTCGAAACGGCTACTAAGAACCTGAAAGAGATGCAATCGCCCGGCAAAGCTGAATCAACCTCTGGAAGCAGCACAGGGGTACATGTCAAGTCAGAGCCAGTGCACAAGGTAGCAGGGAAAAGAGCCAGCACAGCAGAGGGTGGAGCTCGAGTGATTTGTCACCGCTGTGGCAAGCCAGGGCATTTGGCTACTGTGTGCAGATTCCGAGACAGTGTGTGTCACAAATGCAAAAAGAAGGGACACCTAGCTAGAGTCTGCAAGAGCAAATCTCAACCCCAACCTGCACCCCAAGGAAAGTCGACTAAGAGAACTACTTCACAACCTGTTCGCCAGCTAGACGAGGAGTACGATTCGGACACAGATGACTCCATGCAGCCAATCCTGACTATTGGACAAAGACGAGATGGCCGCACACCTCCCATAAAGGTACAAGTTGAAGTAGATAAGGTCTCCATCTCCATGGAGATAGATACAGGTGCCTGTGTTTCCATAATCTCTGAGAACAGGTACCACAAGTTGTGGCCGGGGAGGAGCCTAAGTACATCCACTATCAGGTTGCAGACCTACTCAAAGGAGCCTATTACAGTGGTGGGTAGCACAGATGTACAAGTTGTTTACCAAGGTCAGACAGCTATACTACCTTTGGTGGTTGTCAAGGGAGATGGGCCTACCCTTCTGGGAAGAAATTGGCTGACTAAAATTAAATTGAATTGGGATAAGATCCACTACATGCAGAGCCCCCAGTTGCATGATTTACTGACCCAGTATGATGAGCTTTTTCAGGAACGCCTTGGAACTTTCAAAGATTACGAGGCAAAGATTGAGATGGATCCAAGCGCTACACCCCGCTTCTGCAAAGCCCGCACAGTTCCCTATGCGATGCGAGAGAAGGTCGAGGAGGAGCTGGACAGACTAGTGGCTGAAGGAACACTGGAGCCAGTTGACTACTCCGACTGGGCAGCTCCTATCGTTGCAGTGATGAAGAGTGACCGTAAGAGTGTACGTATCTGTGGAGATTTTCGAATGACGATTAACCCCGTGTCCAAGCTGAACCGTTACCCCATACCTAAGACAGAGGATATTTTCGCCACACTTAAGCAAGGGAAATTATTCACCAAGCTAGACCTGAGCCAGGCGTACCTGCAGCTCAAGCTGGAGGAGGAGTCAAGCAAGTACGTGGTTATCAGCACCCACAAGGGCCTCTTCCGCTACACACGCCTGCCGTACGGTATCTCCTCTGCCCCTGGAATATTTCAGAAAGCCATGGAGCAGTTGTTGCAGGGTATTCCGCACGTTACCGTGTATATCGATGATATTTTGATCCATTCCGAGACCGAGGCTGAGCACTTGAAGAGCTTGGAGGAAGTTTTCAAACGGTTGGCCAAGGCTGAGTTGAAGGTAAAGAAACAAAAATGCAAATTTATGGTACCGTCCGTACCTTACCTTGGTCATGTGATTGACTCAGAGGGTCTACATCCGCTCCCTGAGAAAGTTGAAGCTATCCGCCAAGCTCCTACTCCCAATAATGTTACTGAGCTGAAGTCCTACCTCGGATTGCTTACTTATTACGGGAAATTCTTGCCGAACTTATCGACTCGACTAGCACCGCTCTACAAGCTTCTAAGCAAGAAAGAACCGTGGGAATGGACATCCGCACAAGACAAAGCGTTCAACGAATCGAAGGAGTTACTCACGTCCTCGCAATTACTCGTTCATTACGACTCGAAACTTCCGTTACTTCTGGCCTGCGATGCGTCTGCTTACGGCATTGGCGCAGTTCTGGCTCACCGAATGCCAGACGGCTCAGAGAAGCCGATTGGGTACGCCTCCCGTACCTTGAATTCCGCCGAGCGAAATTATTCACAGCTCGAGAAGGAGGGCCTTTCACTAGTGTTTGGAATCAAGCGGTTTTACTCCTACTTGTTTGGTCATTCATTCACTCTAATCACGGACCACAAGCCGCTGCTGGGCCTCCTTGATAGCCAGAAGCCTACTTCACCGCAAGCATCAGCGAGAATCCGACGTTGGTCACTGTACCTATCGATGTTCGAATACAAGTTGAAATTCCGAAATACGACCGCTCACGCAAATGCCGATGCGTTGAGTCGCCTTCCCTTACCCGTTCAACCGTCTGTTAAGCAGCCACCACCGGAGATTGTATTGCTAGTGGATCACCTTGATAATTCTCCTGTTACTGCTCACCAAATCAAAGAGTGCACTCGAAAGGATCCACAGCTCGCCCCCATTGTTCAGTTTGTGCAGCAGGGATGGCCTAGTGTATGTCCAGATCCGGACAAACTTGCCCCATTTTTCGAGAAGAAAGCAGAGCTCTCAATTTACGAAGGTTGTCTACTGTGGGGTACTAGGGTCATTGTTCCTCATGCCTGCCGAGATACTGTACTCACTGAGCTTCACGAAGGTCATCCTGGTGTCACACGAATGAAGGGACTCTCAAGGATGTATGTATGGTGGCCTGGTATCACGAAGGATATCGAACGAACTGTCCAACAATGTTCTGCTTGTCAATTGTACCAATCAACACCGTCAGTTGCCCCATTGCACCCGTGGAGTTGGCCTACTAGGCCGTGGGCACGCTTACACCTCGATTACGCCGGACCGGTACAAGGAAAGATGATACTTGTCATGGTCGATGCTCATTCCAAATGGATTGAGGCTATTTGCACTCCGAATGCTACTTCTATTGCCGTGATTGAGGAACTGAGAACGATATTTGCACAGTTTGGAATTCCTGAGACAGTTGTTACTGACAATGGTACGTGTTTTGTCAGCGCAGAAATCGAAGCATTTTTCAAAAGTAATGGCATCAAGCATCTAACCTCAGCACCCTATCATCCTGCCTCCAATGGACTTGCTGAGCGCGCTGTACAGACAGTCAAGAAAGGATTGAGGAAGATCACTCATGGTACTATGCGTACTCGCCTTGCTCAAGTTCTTCTAACCTACCGCCTCACTCCACAATCCACTACTGGAATCTCTCCGAGTGAACTATTGTTGGGACACCGTCCTAGATCACGACTGGATCTCTTGAAACCCAATACTGCTGAGAGAGTAGAGAGGAATCAGATGAAACAGAAAGAGAAACATGATCTTAGATCCAGAGAGAGAAACTTTGAAGCTGGAGATGATGTTTTCGTGAGAAATTACCATCATGGAGACAAATGGTTGCCAGGTACTGTTGAACAGAAAACTGGTCCTGTTTCCTACAGAGTGAGACTTGCAAATGGTAAAACTAGACGTTGTCATCAAGATCAAGTTCGCAAACGTTCAGTGGAAGTACCTCAGGACTCTCATCGTGAGCCTGATATTCCAGATATTGTCATTCCACCATCTTCACCAGAAACTACATCTGCTAACACTGAATCTTCTACTGCTAGTCCTGCTTCTGAGACTATGCCAACTGAGAACACGAATTCAGAGCCTGCATCACCTGATCCTATTCCAACTAACCCAGATGCAATGAGAGTAAATCCTACTCGTGAGAAATCCTATCCAAAGCGTAACCGTGTTCCTGTTGAGAGATTTGAACCTACCTGGACTTGAGTTATTTTCTGGTTGTATCACTTCATGCTTATTCATTTGTGCAAACTTCATGCATACACATGTACATGCTTTCCTCCATTTTTGGTTTGTGTAATTATTATCTTAAGAGGGAAGGAAGTGTAATGTTCATGGTTATTTTGTGTATCCTGTTTTGTGGTTTATGTGAATCTATATATGTGTGCATTGCAATATTGTCGACAAGTAAAAAGTATTAATGAAAAGTTTTACTTCACTGTGCTAAGTCACGACAGGGGGTTTGGGAGTACTTGGGGACATAATTTTTACATGGGCACGCAGAATGGGTCGAAACTAGAGATTTGACCTGAAAGAATTTTGATTCACACCTTTGAATTGAAGTTACGGCCCTTTGAAGTTTTCCCATATGTTTGTATAGGGAAGCCATGCGTTTGCAATGTTTTCCGCCCACGCGCTACGTGAAAAACGGGGAATCCCCGATAGGCGCGCGCACACAAACGTGACGACCCTTACCTACTTTGGTCAAAATTGGAGTATAGGGTGCCTGCTTGCATTGTATGGCTCTACTAAGCATCCAGCTTGACTATTTGGTGGTTTTGGACAATTTTTTTTCTGCTTAGTGTTCAGGTCTCCTTGAAGAAGTAGAAAAAAAAAACAAATTTAAATAATTAAATAATTAAATAATCTAATTCATGGGGGGTTTGGGAGCACTTGGGGACATAATTTTTGCACCGGCACGCAGAATGGGTCGAAACTAGAGATTTGACCTGAAAGAATTTTGATTCACGCCTTAGAATTAAAGTTACGGTCCTTGAAAGTTTTCCCATATGTTTGTATAGGAAGCAATGTTTGCCCATAAAAAAAAATTACGGGCGCGCGGGGTACGTTGACGACCCTTTACCGAATATTGTGTATATGGCTATTAGGATGCCTGCTTGCATTGTATGGCTCTACTATGCATCCAGCTCGACTGTGTGGTGGTGTTCGGACCATTTTTTTTTTCTGCTTAGTGTGTGGTCCCCTTGTTACACACTAAGTAGAAAATAAAAGATTTTAATTACTGGGACTCTGGGGAGCGGTTGGGACCGTAAATTTTATATGGGCACGCGAGCTCAAATTACGAACTTTGATCGAGAGATTTTTTTGATTCACGCCCTAGAATTAAAGTTATGGCTCTTTGAAGTTTGTATAGGAAGCCATTCACTTGCAATGTTTGCCAAAAAAATTTTATGGGCACGCGCGATAAATTTTACGGGCGCGCGGGGTACGCTGACGACCCTTTACCAAACACTGTTCATATTGCTGTTTGGGTGCCTGCTTGCATTGTATGGCTCTATTATGCATCCAGCTCGACTGTGTGGTGGTTTTCGGACCATTTTTTCTGCTTAGTGTGTGGTCCCCTTGAAAAAAAAAAAAAAAAAAAAAAGCTAATTAGGCCTAATTAAGCATGTGGGCGTGTTCCTGGCACAGTGTGGAGTGTGTGCGTGTGCGTTAATGCAGGTTTTATTGCTTCCGATTGGGCGTGGCTTCACAGGCCAGTGCTTGGACATCGGGGCCGGGGACTTGGCTGCGGCGATAGGTGGGCGTGTCCCGGATGCGGTGGTGACCTTTGAACCCGTCCAGGAGGCTTTGGGGGCGTGGCAGGAGGTCAAAGGTGAGGCCATGTCTGTTAATGAGGCACTGTACGGCGGTGCGATCGAGGGGCCTGTACGGCTGGACGGAAGCTGACGATGGTTTGAAGCGGATGTGGTTGCGATGACGTGTTGTTACTCCGCCCACACAGGAAATGAGGTGAGCTCTTGTGTGGGCGGTGTGGCAGAACGGCCTCCAAGTGTTTGTGTGTGTTTTGGCCTTGAGGAAGCTGTGTGTTTTAATTGGGATTGATTGTGGGCTTCCGGTGGACATCCGGTGGTTAGTAGGCACTTGATTGAGAATGGTGGTCCTTGGGGAACAGGGTGGCGCTGTTTTGGGCGTGGCCTGGCCCCTCCCTTCCGGCTCGGCTTCCGGTCCATGGAGGATATTAAATGAACACTTCCGGCTCTAGCAGCCACACCCCTGAGACCTGTGCAATTAAAAGGGCGTGGTTACACAACATGCACCTCACTAATGACTTTGATGTGGTTTAGGTGTCATATCCCCACCTCACGCCCACGCAATTTAATGGTATACGTACCTTAAATTTTATAGATTGAAATTTCATGGAGGTGTCAGTGTAATGGCTTCTACCAAGCACTATGTTGTTTTAGCTGTGCTAAAAGCGGCCGGGTGTTGCGGCAGCCAGCCGATGAGCCTGGGGTAGCGATTCCGGACGATCGACCTATGGCAATAAAAGCAGCCATAACTTGGCAACGGATTTAGCTATGAACAGGAAACAAGAACCATGAGTTAGCTGAGTGAATGGCCTTTCTCCTGAACCTTGAACCAAGCGAATCGGTTGACCACACGCATTGCGATTTTGATTTTTAGCTCTATGGAAATTTGTATGCAAAAATTTATTTTAGTGCGTAACTCGAACAAGCTGTATTCTTTCAACAGGAAACACCCAGCGCTGAATAGGCCTCGTCGAGAGGAAGCTATCGACACCTTAACCGTATGAATTGCTATCGCCACCACTTTGCGATATCGAGCCGAAAACTCGGGCGTCCGGAATCGCTACCTGGGGCATGCCTTGTCTCCTGCAACGTTGGCTCAGTGCCGGCCTAGCTCAATATACACCCTGCATAAGCCTGGTACCCGAATACCATACTCAAGAGCTTCATCCCATGGCATTGCTGTACCAGTGGGAAGATGAGAATGTAGCCACGCCTCTCAACTCGTCAAGCTAGCTCAGGCTCAGTGACAAAATTGCCAGAAAGAAAGCTGTTTTGGGCCACGTAGCGATGCGGAGTACTTTCTGATTAGGAAGCGATGTTTAGTGTTGGCAGCTACCATTCAGTTGTCGCTGAACGCCCATAGTCTAGTTCGGCAATCGATCCAGCGCGCGCTAGCGCTCGCCACTTAGCCTAGCTAGCTAGCTGGCTAGAGCTAGCGCCTTGGATCTGGATTGGTCGGCCTATATAGCTATAACGTCGTCGTCGCGCGCGCCGCTGACTACAGTCACATGACTTCGCGGCAATCACCATGGCAACACATTCTGAGCATGCGTATTGTATGACAAAATGGCGAATCAGACACACCCACTCGCAGAATGCGCTGTACACGCCCACGATTAAATCGCTGTCCTGATAACACAAAAACTAGCGTGCCACAGACGTGCGCGCTACAAAATGGAGTGGATTAATACTCAAGCTAAGGTGAGAAGTCCTAGCAATATCGAGTTAGCCCGAGAAGAGTAGAAGATTAGAAGACAGTCTGCACGAAGGCCCTTAGGGGTCAAATTTCTTATTCGCGCGGAAGTGAATCACGCACCCGGAAGTTAATTTACACTATGGGGATTTTGTATGGGCGAATTCCAACATGGCTGACAGAACAGACGGTCAACTCGAGTCGACGGTACGTGTCAGCAACGTCGGTGCGAAGGGTTTTGAGCCAAGCACTGGTTGAAACAACTATATTATGAGCTACACGCAGTCGTTTCAAGAGTTATCCTGAGGTAGGTTGTGTAAAACAGCTCTCCTGCTGCTGCCACTATCTGCAGTGATCCTCATTTCAACATATTTCAGAATTTTTGAACATATACTTGCACGCCTGCGATGGACCTAAAACTTGGTACAGGTCTTCAATACCATAATATCTACAACATATACTTTCTTCAAGAGATACAGGTTGGCCCTAGTTGGGATCTGTGAGGTGCATAAAACCGAAAATTTCCACTATACTCAAGGCCCCCAGTCAGAGCCTACCCAACGCTGATGGCTGGATTAAATGGATGGTCTTAAGATTCTGTCCTAACACTCTACAGTAGAACCAACCCCGTATTCCAATTCACTACAGTTTTTGAGTGATGGTCTATTTTGTACAACACATTTGGAGATTATTGTGTCTGGAGCATTTTCAGAATTTTTTAACATGGTGAAGACAAGCAGCCAATCTTTCAAAAACACCAGTGTAGATACATTACAACCAGTAGTTTAACATTTGTTATAGCTGAATCTTGATTGTTTCTATTTATAAGAGATTTTTTGGTATCAAATCCTGATTTTTGTAATATGGTGCACTTGGCTCCCTTGACCCCTGCCTGGCCCGCTGACCTTTTTGGTGGTGGCGCTAATATTAATCGTAAAAATGCGCGCAATCGTATACAATCACGTTCATACAACGTGTGCGCAATATATTATCATGAATGCGCATACGTTTGGCGCTCGCGCAATGCGATAGCCCTAGGCGCATGCGCCTGGCAACCAAAGTACTTCCTGTACAAATAAGAAAGTATATGGAAAACGTGACCCCTTCGTGCAGACTGAGATTGAGATTTTTAAGTTGCATTTTTATGATTTCTTTATATAGCTGGTTCAGGCATACCCGAATGTTTCCATGGACGGTTTGGGTCTTGATAGATAGATATTTTGATATAGATTATGAATATGTAAGTTTAAAACCTTAGCATTTTATTTGCTCTGAGTTATTTACTTTTTTGTTATACTATATACAACGAAAAATATTTTCAGAAAGTGTCGTTTTGTGTCATAACGCACCCGATTGGTCAGAACGGTAGGGCCGTGTGCAAAAAACATGGTAACCATGGAGATGCAGGAGGCGCAAAGCGCCGCGCGCTCGGCGCGGCCGGCCGGCCATCGATCGCGAGTTCGAGTACTCGAGTACGTACGAGTACAGCCTTGGGGCCGGCCGGCCCTCGGCCTAGGCTGCAGTACAGCTAGCTAACTATAGCCTAGCTAGCCTAGCCCTAATCTCTCGATCTTGCGCCGGCGCCAGCATCGACGCCGATTTGAGCGGAGTGAGAACGTCATCGTTGTACTCGCAAGCTGGGCCCACCAAAGTCTCCGACTTCTCGCATATCTATGCTTCTTGCAAAGCAAGACTGAAGAGGCGAGTTAACTGTTCGCTGTCATACCGGTACTATAGTATTCATGGTGGAGTGGAGCTAAGTCTCTTGGCTCATTAAATTCCACCTGCAGTGAGGGGTGTGGCCTACAGATCCGTTTGTCTGCGCATGCGCATACATTTTAGTGGCAATATGGGAGTTTCAAGCTTTAACAACACTGAGGAGCAACCCTGACTATCTGAGTTGAGATACCGACTTGAATGGGTTCATATATTAAAACATCATGACATTTATCCATTTGTAATAATTATTGAATACAGTCATGCTGATCCAAATAATTATAGTCAGCCCATGCATAATAATATCATTATTGTAGTGCATAATTACATTGTTGTGACATTATACATACTTGTAATGTATTATATATATGGCATATCCGGGCCATCCCTACTTATAGAGTCTACCGACTCTATGATAGTGCTTCACACCATTGAATGATTTAGTTTAAGTTTGCTTGACCTTCAACTCATGCAGTGTTTTGAAGGTATGCAGGACTGTATGACGTAGGCTTTCCACCAGCGGAAGACAGAGCAGGGTCTCTATAATATTCACCACAATGCATTAAATTTTAATAACGTGTCTGGATTATGCTCGACGTTGAAATTGCCTGAGAGCAACCCAGGGACTCTAATTCTTCCTGGATTAGTCTGTTGGCAGAAATGATCTTTTCCAGTTGAAACTTGATGTCACATTGCGTCACCTCACGCCGTTTTATGAAATGCGCATGCGCAGTGTGTGCACATGGCCTAGGATCACACCCAGGCACATATAGATCGACCCTCGCATACAGACCAGCAGCTTGTTTGAAACGCTAAATCCAGCACAGATACGCTATCATGGAGGATAAAGAATGGGTCCCTATCCCCCACTGGCCGATGCAACTACTCACTGTGAAGCTGATGAATGGAGACAAAATCTACCTGAATGCTCACCACTTTGAAACACTCATCTCGGAGATCGTGACAATGATTGAAAGTCAGGCTGGTATTTCGATGCAAGATAATTGTTTGGTGTACGTTGGGCAGGTTCTTGACGAAGGGCTGACCTTGAATGACTGCAATGTGAGGGCTGACTACCATACTATTGATGTCCACAGCAAAGATGACACCGGTAAGTTGGGATTGGTCACAAGTTTAGACGGCGGGGAGTGGCATAATATTATACGTCATGTAACTAGCTACTATGACATAGCCAGAGAACTTAAAAGTATTGGAATATGTCTACCTTTTCCTATTACCGTACCCTCGCGAAAGAGGGCCCATGGGCGGTGCACCTTATATTGGGCCAAGATTGGGGGATGGGCCGATATTCGAGGTATCAGCATCGTGTTTACACTCGAAAGAGCGCCCAGGTAAGTTACCCAAGCTAGCTTCACTATTTGAACAGTAGCAGCGGCTACTATTGATTTCAGCCTTATTCAAGCACGGTTACCAATCCAGAGCAAGAGTGGCCGCGATACTTCACCATGTGTCGTTGAGTGCAGTCGTATTCAGTGGGCATGGCCACGATCGCTAGCCGTGCACGATCGTTCATTTGTGCTGAAACGTCGCATAGAGCTGGCTAGGCTTAGTATTACGGCTGTTTAGCAGGTTATTTATCGATTTTGTAGAGGTTCAATCACCATAAACTGGCCATTTGAGCTACTATTTCAAGGGCAGCTACACATGGGCGCATATTCGAGTAAACACTACACCTTAGCAGGATATTGAGCCAAAAGTGGGGGGTGGGCCGACATTCCGTAGTGGGCCCTCTTTCGCGAGGGTACGGTATTAAAAAGAAGTTTATAGCATTTGATAATCAGGGTTCTCCCCACACTGCTCAGGTGCATTAAGGCATGGGACATGCAATTTTGTGTCAAAAATATGGTGATACTAAACGCACTGTATCTGGAAAAGTCTTTGAGATATGTATATCAGACTTGGTTCTTTGATTGTTGGTATCTTAATCTAATTTAGGACCAAATTGGTTACCATAGCAACCAGTCCTGTGGGCGTGGCAACCAAAAACGGCACAAGATATTTACAAACAAAAATCACGGATTCCGGAGCAGAAGATGACCTTAGTTTCTCTCCTAACTTTGCAAGGTAGTTAAATAGATGCTAGAGTATCTCAAACTATCTAGGAGGAAGGATAAAAGGCTTGTTCTTGAGCGAGGTGTCGACTTGTGTGCTCAACAAGCACCAAAATCCACTGTTAGTTCATGTATTTCTTGTTACCGCTCACCTACAGGCGATTAGATCCACTTCTCCCAGATGAATCTATGAAGTAGAGGTATCTAACGTTCCGATGAGTCACTTTTTACGGTCATAAACTATCGTCTTCTGCTCCGGAAATCGATCAGTAGCTTCTTGGCAGCTAGCTGCCTCACCGCTCAATACAAAACATATGGAGAGCGAGCACGTGCACGCTTGTTAATGATATGCAAATTAGATGCAAATGATATTCATGAGCGGAAACTGCCGATGTACGCGAAATTGTACTCCCATGCCTTAGTGTACCTGAGTGGTCGGGAGTGGTCAGCTCCAACCACCTCTCAGCAATTTTTTAACACTTCTCAGGCTTGATTTATCACCACTCATAGATGACAAAAAGTGCTGAAATCTATGTTTAATGTATAATTATTCACAACCATGCATACTCTGAAATGTAATTCATAAGCTGTGTATACACCCATTTCAAATCATTGCATTAGCTAAAATTCATAATTGCAAATACCTGTACGTAAGCACCTATGCCCATTCCTATTTACTTTATTGGTATCAGAGGACCACACAAATTGACCAAATCATTGTACTATATTATTGTTGATATGCCACTGCACATTAATTTTTGTCTCTTGAATTTGATCTTACTATAGCTACATTGTTAAATCACACACATGCAGTATTCAGCAGGTCCATATCTTTGTCCGACCGTTGTCTTGTGGACATTGCCACTCACCTGGAAGACTACTCCGTCGAAGAGCTCAGCCTTCTACCGAGAAGCCTTCGTCAAGATCTTCTCACTCGCCTCCCTATACCCGACCTGTGCAACTTCGAAAAAACATCCTTGTCTGAAGGGATTAATATGGAGGAGGTGTGGTATACCAAGTGCTTGCTAGACGTGAATGTTTACCCAGCAGGAAATTCGCAAGAGAAGAGCCCAGCGAGATATGCCGAGCACGTATCACGACAGGAATGGGATTCCTCCTTTATGAGTTGTATTTTTCCGACAGATTCTGATAGAAAATCGTGGCGAGAGTATTACTTTTGCTCTAAATTTGGATTACTTTATGGAATGGTAAATTTCACTGATCTTCGAGAGATAGAACAAGCCATGTATTACATTCCACAGCGTCTTGAGCACGCTCGTTACTTGATTGAATATGCAAAGAAAAACATTCGTAACGACAAAGTAGTCTTCCTTAGCCAGGGATTCGTTATACCTCCACGCTACCTACATGAAAAATACAAACGTGAGACGTTAGCTACTCCTAGGGAAGATATCACACTCCTATTCATGCAATTCACCAAAGAGCACCCACAATGGATAGATATCCCTATGATACCGAGCACACACAACAGGTTCATGTTGGGACCGGAGAGAGATCTAGCACTGTCAAATCTCCGAACCCTAGAATACGAAATCGAAATGCAATGCCGCTTGGAGAACCCGGAGGAAGATGACTTTGCTAAACATTTAGAAATCATATCGTCTGTCCAACGTTCAAACCCAGTGCTTCATACACTTGAGCTAAGAAGTGCTTCAGGTGATTCGGTCAAAGATGGATCTTTCTTCAGGAATCAGAAAGCAGCAGTGATTGAAACAGATGTGCTTATAAAAGCAACCTCCACTCCAGCATATCTGAACCTACAGTGGTTGCATATAGGAGGCGGGAAAATTGAGCCTTACATTGCATTCCTCCTACCATTGATAGAAAAGCAGCCCAATCTCCACTCCTTGGAGATTATATACGACATCAACAAGGAGCAACTTGCTCTCTCCACACAATCTCTGCAATTGATTCACAATTTTTTCAAACGACCACACTTTCAGCGATTGGGACTTGCAGGGTTTAAACTACCAGCGGAATTTTTTTGTACGATCATTCGTGAATTTCTATCAAATACAGCGGACCAGAAGACAATGCTATACATCCTTGAAACAGAAATCACAGGTGACACTGCTTTAGTAAAAACTTCAAATTCTGATCCACCAACCTCTTCAGAAAGTAGCAACCCACTCGCCCCCAAATCTCTATCGATCAAGTACCTATACACAAACCTACCAGCACTGTGGTCTGATCATATCCTACCAGCATTGTCGAGTACTGCTGCCTTGAATCTTGAAGTTTTTGACGTTGCAAATTGTAACATCAGCGATCCTTCCAAAATGATATCAGTGCTGGCATATCATTCAAATCTAACCCTGGAAGTGGTTGATATTTCTGACATTGCTTTACCCGAAGACAGCGAATGTTGCAAGGCATTAGAAGACCTTTTCCAGAACCATCCTTCAATACAAGAATTTCATGCCAACCACTGTGGCCTAGGCAAGCCCTCACTCCTTACATCACTGACGAAAGCCTTTTCGAATAACTCTGCTGGATTGAAGATGAGAGTGTTAACTATCACCAAGAATGAACTGTCTAATCTTTCAAATCAAGAGCTGTCATCGTTCTTTGCTGCAATATGTTCTCTCTCACAGTTGAGTGAAGTTGGCCTCAGCTATAACGGATTGCTTCCTGAACACGCTGAGCTATTACGTAATGCTTGGAAAACGTCTGGTCATTCGAAGTTTTCAATTCTTAGCTGGCGCTTTGCACCCCCTAAGTTAAGTGTACTACAATTGTGGCCACCTCTGGTAGAACCAAAGGACAAAAGACTTAACAGAACAACACTGCGCGATGCATGCTGGAAACTGCTACTATAGCTTATGAAATTTTGGTGTAATTGCTTTTTTTCTGGTATTGCTTAACTATAATATATTATGCCCCAAACCCACAAAACCAACATATTATTATTATTATTATTATTAACATCTATACAACCAGGAGTACATTACTATTATGTTAATTATAATAATTTATGATAATAATACTATTTTTTGCTGTATAACAACAATAATTAAAGAAAAAGTTCTACGTGTAGTCATTCATATTAAATCTTAAGGATCAAACAGCTATCACGAGTATAGATATAGCTATAGAAATTAATACCATATTGTACCATGACATATTTTCATTGACAGTCAGTTCAGAAAATAACCAGCATAATGTTAATAAAGGGTATGATTAAAACCATCAGAGAACTCAACATCACTGTGGTACTTCCACCTACATGTATGCATGGCATGGAATAACGCGGTGAAGGTGAGGAAAATGAACGCCTTAATTTGTATGCACTTACGGCTGCATTGATTAATAATCATTAATCCTTGTCTTTTTGACTGTTGGGATCCTCCACCTGTCGTCGTCAAGCTACAGGATTGACATTCTTTATACAAATCCGCTTCTAAATCATCATCCAGGCTAGCGTTGAAGTCTGCGTTGACTGACATGCATTCCTCTGTCACAGCTGCTGTGAACTGATTTTGATTGATTGGGAAATCTGAAGAATGAAGCATTAATTATTTAATAATGGCAGAAACATCTATAATAGTTGTAATTATGTCGTCCTATAATATAGTTGATTCAAATTAACTAGCTAGCTACATGCATCAGTGCATGTCATTTTTTGTTGAATACTATAATTATTATACCCACAATAGGGATCAGTGACCTCTATTATAACCCTTACCTTGAGGATCAGTGCCACCACTGGTTCCAAAGTTGACTTCCACATAAACTGGGTAGTGATCACTTACTGAACGATAGTACTGCATGCATGATGGATAATAGTATAAATTATTGTTTAGTGCATTACACATAGCAATGCCGGAATACTATAATAATTGCGAGACTGAATTACCTGCTCTGGACTTAATATGTCACGATATGTATCAATTCCAACTCTTTCAATGATTCTTCCTCCAGGCACTACATAAATTCTGTCGTACGGTTTACTTGGATTTTGAGGGGATGGAACAAATGGCTTAACTGTCGTACCATCCGTTCTATTAATAAACCTAACAAACGGTGGCTGGTCAATATTCAGGTTATCCTGTTGATTTGATGGCACATATGACCCTCCATAGTTGTAGTCACCCATGACAAAGCCAATGTCAGTACTGTAGCGTTGGCTAAATGTGTTGTAAACATTCACAAGTTCATTGATCTCTGCCACAGTGCCGCCCGTCGTTGATGGTTGAGTGTGAATCCCAACAACAAAAAACTCTATGTTCGCTGCAATTTATTATGGAGTAGAATGATTCATCCATATATAATATGTATATGATTGAACACCTACAGTGCTATAGCTAACACGTATATAGATGGAACTTACTTAATCCAGAGGTAACCCTGAACCGTCCAACTGTAGGAGGTCGTCTGAAACTGTTAGTATAATTACCATTCACGATTTCCGATTCTTCTGTCCCCACGCACGCAACTACTGCAGGCCTGAATGTATGCATTGCCAAAATTAGTCATGCATTCAATTATTATACGTAAGATGGGAACACTATACATAAAACTAATTAAAGGTGTTGACCATCACTCTAATTAAGTTAACATGCTAGCTGCATGCCGTAGGAAAGCCACAACAATACTCACTCCAAAATTATACATATAAAGCTTTATTATTATGGTAATATACATGTCATGTCATTGATCTATAGCCACAAGGCTAGAGCATGTTACACCAACTTCTGGCATTACTTGTCACATTGAAGCAATAATTATAACTTTGGTTCTAGCATAATTCCAACGCCCAATCAAAGATCGATGATTTAGTATGCATGCTGAAAGTGTTATCGATTTGTCTCCTCATACAAAACATAATTATACTTATTACAAAATTAGTATTATTAATGCAGATCAGATTCCTGGAATGCTTTTGTTATTGAGTGGGGGTCGGATTGCAATTGTCCATTGCAATTGCATGCATTCCTTACCTATAAAGGAAGAGGTAGAGCTCTCTGTGTGAACTGCCACCAGGCTTGTAAGTGAGGGCAGAGTTACAGATGGCATAATCACTTCCGCCTTGGTTTACCCACTGTAACACCCCGTTTGGAACCTGGTTCGGAGTATTGAATCCTCTTACCTCCTGAATCACTATGATGTCATACTGGCGGACTATCTGTAAATTTATTGATTGTTAATATGTCATAGATCATATACTATTAGCTAGACTACGTATTAACCTATGCATATAGTCTAGCTATATGATCTATGGTTATGTGCATGAGTATGAGTATAGAGCCATAAGGGCATCATGCATGCAGATTCTGAGTTTGATAATATTAAGGAATTTTCATTCACCAAGGCAGCCCTATATTATCTAGGTAGCCACACAAAACCCCCACCAAACTTATGACCGTGACTGGACTTTTCCGCTTTCTATTTTTTCCTCTAGTTCCTGCATGCTCATCCAGAGTTTCAAAATGAATAGCTAGAACTATTAATATGAATACGTACCTGAGTTATCATGTTCATGGCAACTTGATTTTGAAGCTTACTTGTCCCAAAGATTCGAATGTTGTAGGCGGCGATCTTGATCCCGACTGCTTCTACCATGTGCGTTGATAACATCATCATGGCGTGCCCAATCAGAAGTACGAGAGCGATTCCTTTGCCAGTCGTCATTTCTAGACAGTGTAGTAACTTGCTATCGTGTTTCGGTTAATACTAAAGTAAGTTAGTAGCTACGATAACGAAATGCTAATTTATAGCCGGATGAATCCAATCATGACTATAGTGGACACACCCTTTCATTACCCGGGATCGCTTTGCGCGCGTCGTAGACTCTTTCCGTAAACTACAATCATGTTATTATTAAATTTTGTGCATAATAATAATATTTATATATACAGTAATAGTTAAGTACATCTATAGCTACCAAGATAGTCCAGTTTTTTTTACGATAAAAGCTAGCTGTCATGAGATGTAGATATCAGTCTATAGCCACTGCATGGGCTGGTATACTTTCATTTTGTTGTTTAACTGTATAGCTATAATAATATAGCTAATATTAAAAAAGCTCAGATAATTGAAGGGCCGAGAGCCATAGTGGGCTAACCCCAAATTAAATGTGGGGAATTGTCTAAAAAGCCCAAAAATGGACTAAAAACCATACATTGTACTCTACCAAGTTGCTGAAATTTTCAGAAATATGAATTTTCTGCAGCTCATGAAACACATTTTAAACATATTTTCAAGATTCGGGGGGGGCTAATTCAACATTTGTGGGTTAGCCCACTATGGCTCTCAGCCCTTCAATTAATCACGACAAACTTACAGCACAGATTAAGTAATAATAGTTATTCTTCCCTGGTGGACAAAGACCATTCTGTTGCTCATTAGATAGCTCAGTTTTATAGTCCACTCTGGGGTCAAAGTCCACCCCCTGACGGAGAGAATTATTCTCCTCTTTCATATGCATAGCAGCTGTGTAGATATTAATTGTTGATGTAATATTAAATATTTAATTTAGTACGTACTAGATTTAGTAACAATTTAAACTGTTATTACTTTACTTGAGGAAAAAAGAACAAGGGTGATGGAATCACGGTAGCTAGCTAGCTAGCTACTTACTTGAAGATGAAGTTACACGATTGTTTCCAAAATTGACGTCCACATAAACAGGATAGTGATCACTAACTGACCTATAGTACTATACATATAGATTCAAATTTATATACGGCACGCAATAGTACCTGTGCATATCATAGTATAATGTTAGCTACAGTACCTGTTCTGGAGTTAATGTGTAACGATATCTATCCACACCGACCGCTGTTATGATACTGCCTCCAGGAACAGCATAAATCCTATCATATGGCTTGCTTGGTTTTTGAGGAGTCGGCTCAAACGGCTTAACAGTAGTACCATCAGTGTCATTAATCAACCTCACAAATGGAGGCTGGTCGATGTCCAAATTGTCCCGGAGCTTTGATGACACATATGAACCTCCGTAGTTGAAGTCCCCCATGATGAATGCAATGTCTGTTCCATACAGTTGCCTGAATGTGTTGTAAACGTCCACTAGTGCATTGATCTCTGATACAGCCCTTGATGGTTGGGTGTGAATTCCAACAATAAAGAAATCAGTTGTAGCTGCACAATAGATGGATGCTAACATTATTAAAAATTTAATACTGGTTTAATTTATGCATGAGTCACAACTGAGCCTGCATGTGAAATATAAATCCAAATCATATCTGTCACTCCTTAATTATGCATACTTGTTCCAGAGGTAACTCTGAATTTCCCAACAGTTGGAGGTCTCCTGAAACGACTGGCATACTCAGGATCTACATTCTCTGCCTCATCCGTTTCTACACATGTGACTACTGCAGGCCTACCAGGAACACAATACTATCATGTTACTGTACACAAATTCTCAGTTGCAATCAACAGTATGCATGTTATTAACGATCAAATCAGCCATACTTATACTATAGCCTTCAATTTAATTAAAATGGCACACTCGAATAATATTTCTGATAATCATGCTGTCACTACTAACTTACCTGTATAGGAATAGCTGCAGTTCTCTGTGTGAACTTCCACTGGGCTTATAGTTGAAAGCAGAGTTGCATATGGCGTAGTCATTTCCATCTTGATTCACCCACTCCAAGATTCCAATTGGCAACCTAGCCGGTTCTCTGAACCCTCTCACCTCCTGGATCACCATGATATCATACTGGTGGACTATCTGCAAGCACATACGAAGTGGCGAGATTGCAGCGGCAGTGCTAAAAACATTTTAACTTATACTCATGATCAATAGCATAATAATATTTCTGACTTGTGTCCCAACAAAGCTCTAGCTACTATATTAAATATATTGATGCACGACATGCATGATCATGTTACTATACAGTGACTCAGAAGTGATCTCTCATTACGGTAGCTAGCTATAATAATATTATATAATATGTAATAATGGTGGCTAGCCATAATAGACTATAATAATATATGTATAGCGGAGCCATCCTTTTATGCATACTTCAATTGAGTCAACCCTCTTCGTTCAATTCCATAGTACAAAATTAATTATATTATAGCTGCTAAAGTTCATGCAGATTAAAGATAATTAGCCTAGGTAAAGTAATTTGCTGTAATTGACACATTAATGTAAGAATGTGCTAGCGATTAGCACATAATAATTACTATCTGTACATGCAATGTCATGTATACAAAGGAACTCATCCATTAAGACACCCCTGAAGTTATCCGAGATTCCAGCTACAACAAATTACCAAGGACACCGCAAAGTCAATGGTATAAACACTAATGGTTCTTGTAGCAATGCACAATTCACATCAAGTTACATTCCTCCCTATGTTAGTGTTACAGTTACCATGGCATAACGACTACCTAGTCTAAGGGTAGAGTATAGCTGGAAGATAATAACGCTAACATGTGCATGATTAGTGTTAATATGCATCAACTATTTTGAAATTGTTGTAGGTTGTATACATTTTCAAGTAATCTTAGACTAGGTCCTACTATCAAACTCAGTTTGTTCTTGGTAGCTACCCGGGCGGACCTGCCTCTCATCATAAATAATTGTAAAGTCTGTCTTACTTTTCTGTCTCTTGTCATGAAGTGGTTAATTTTATGACATTGATGGTGTTAAAATGTTATTAGTAGGTATGATTATGACTTTACAAACTTCATACCTGTGTGATTATGCTCATTGAGACTTCCTTCTGTAGCTTAGTTGTTCCAAATACACGAACATTGAAAGAAGAAATCTTGATTGCTTGTACAACCAGACAGCACTGAATTAATACCAGGAGGAGAGCAACTTGTTTGCCTCTCATTTTCAGCAAGAAGTGGTTGTCAGTAATAGCTTTCAGTTGCTGAAAGTAGTAGGAAACTATACTACGTACTCAGTGCAGATATCCTATGTAGCTATACTGTGAATCTATAGCTAGCGTCACAAATGATCTTGTATTCCCGTTAAAAACGGTCATGAGAAACACTACGTGTTACAACTCATCGGATCACCACCGCCTGTCCTGACAATAGTAATTGCGCTGCGTTTGCGCATGCGCATGTTCAAAATGACGCGCGCCGCGTACTGTGAGCCACGCCCATTATTTGGATAATGACATCCTCAACAGTAATATTAATTTTCATGAAAGCTTATGCATATTAGACTACACAGATATGCACACACGGTTCATGTTCAAGTATAGACCTAATAGAAAAAAATTGAACTAATAGTAGCTAGGTTTGCATCAAATTTTCACTTATTATTAAGTTCAAATTTCTGAATATTAAAATTTACTGCTTTTGTTTCATATCAGATCAAGTAGTGGCTGCATTTATCCCAGCATTTCACTGTGGCATTCTCCACGGCAAATTGGCTTTCCATTTTTGGGCTTGATACAGAAACAATCCTCATCAGAATCAACAGCTGTAGAGACTATCAAAGAAACAAAGTTATAGTAATGTTATCATTCTGAATCAGCATACTATTATTGAGTATGGGAACTAGCTATTGTGTACAATTATTATTAAGTGTACCTGATGATGAGATTGCTGTGCTGGTACATTCATCTCTGCCGTCAGGTCCCTCTTCACACAACTTTATCCCTTGAAGAGCAGCACGGCGATCACAGTTACCATTCACAGTTCTCATGAAACCACTTATCGGCTTCTGGCATGGGACACCATAATCTGTAAACACATGAAATACATTGGTAGCTAATCATAAATGCAGTACGACAATAGGTTTTATCATTACCATCACAGATGTCAAAAACAATCCTTTGTCCATTCACGTTCCATTGGATTTCTGAGCAGTCAAACAGCTGTGCGGAGGATGGACAGAGGGAAGGCAAGTTGGCAGAACTATCCACACACTGCATGTTATTTCCACCTGCCAGAGTAAGTGATAATTAGCTTTATTACAGTGCATCATGTGTCATGTGTTAACTTACGGTTCCTGCATGCCCTGTATCTGAACTCGTGGGTGGTGCCACCAAGGAAATAAAGTACCTTGTGAGTACGGCTGCTACAAGCTGTCTGCTGGATGTTACTCATAGGCTGCAGTTTGAATTGTATTATTGAAAATCACATTAATTCCCATGCATTAAAGGAGCATAAGTATATTGCTATATAGTACTGCATGGGTATTGTTAGCTAGCTATAGCTACTGCCCATAATAATAGCCTATTATTATGTATCAGATTGGAATGAGCTAGTGTGAAATTGTACATACCTCTTCGCCCAAGGACAAAAAGTTCCTCAAGGCAGCAGCAGCCTGTAGACTGTCAGGTTGGGAAGCAGGCACAGCTGTTGCCAAGGCGACAAGAGCAAACAAAACACTCAAGCACACTTTCATTTTCTTCAAGTTTTTCAGAATCCAGAGAATGATCTAAACAGCTAGCTGCTGCAGATTAGTTGAAGTATTGCTTAATAGTTGATCGATAGACTGTGATTTTTGCTAGTTTCTGCAGCTCTTTATATAGTTGCAAAAGCTATAAGAGTGGCTCATTGCCATGGTGCTACTAGCTAATAGCTAGTGGTAATATACGTGACTGCAGAGATGGAGCATTGTGACCACAAGTCTAATTGTATACTAGAGAGATGAGTCAGACATGTCCTCTTGATCTCAGACTGAAGAAACAGACTAAAAGTGTGATACCAGTAATTATTTCCTGTTAATTCACTATAGTCAAATAATATTATATGGACTTATGTAAAGTTATCATAATGCAGGAATAGGAAATAATTAGCACCTATTCCAATCCTATAGCTGCTTAACCTTCACTGTGACAAATGTATCACTAATCTTCCCATGCACTGCCTTTTTGAAACTCCTTCCTTCATGGTATAATCTAATTAACAACCAACCTAGTGCTTCTGCTTGGTCAGGCACACTAAGAACAAGGGTCACCAACGACTTTTATTAGCTAGTAGTAAGCCTTCTACTGCTTGATATACTTTCAGACTATTGAAATGGTTAATATGGCAAGTAGGTGGATCCATGTATGGGTGCTGGGGCAAAAAGGAAGTAATAAAAGAGGATTACTGCCACTTTGAAGGTTGAGTAGATTGAACTTGCTGAGGATATACAACCTGTAATTACAAATTATGAAGCTCTATATTATACTGAATGAGGAAAGGGATAATTACATGAGCAATTGTACATGTGTTAATTGAGATCAGAAGGCCAAAGGGTAACTGTTTAACTCAAACTTAAACATTTCCTGATTCATATATAGTGTGATATCATTAATTTTCTTGCAGAGTGACATGTACTATAGAGTGTGAAATGAAACAGAGCAAAGAACTGTATAGTGATTGAGTGCAGTTGCATGGTTTCCATCACCACTTGAAGAGATTGACTGCAGATGGCTCAGTTATTGTGAAAACTGCAGTGGTCAAACTCGGTCACAATAATTCCAATCCACGTAAGCCTCAATCTTCCCTAGCTAGGATCGACTTGAATACCATATTATAGCTAGCAGCCAGCTGCTATAAAAAGAGCAGCAAATATTGGTCAAAGTATCACAATCGATCAGTTATCAAGCAACTTTCTCATCAACCTGCAGCAGCTGATATATTAAAGTGATTCAACACTCAAAGAAGAGATGAAGCTGTGTTTGAGTATTGTGCTGGTATTGGTTGGTCTGGCAGCAGCTGGTCCTCTTTCTGAATCCAACCTTCAGACAGCCTTTAGTGAATTTTTGGATCAAGAGGTATAATACAGTAATTAATTTACAAACAACATCAACTAATATAGAATGCTTAAGTAGATCATAATCATTAATTAAATAATTGTTTTGTACATTATGTAGTTGAGTAATGTCCAGCAGACAGCTTGTAGCAGCCGTACTCACAAGGTGCTTTATTTCCTTGGTGGCACCACCCACGAGTTCAGATACAGGGCATGCAGGAACCGTAAGTTAACATATGACACATGATGCACTGTAATAAGCTAATTATCACTTACTCTGGCAGGTGGAAATAACATACAGTGTGTGGATAGTTCTGCCAACTTGCCTTCCCTCTGTCCATCCTCCGCACAGCTGTTTGACTGCTCAGAAATCCAATGGAACGTGAACGGACAAAGGATTGTTTTTGACATCTGTGATGGTAATGATAAAACCTATAATTATATTATATTATTGTCGTACTGCATTTATGATTAGCTACTAATGCAGATTATGGTGTCCCATGCCAGAAGCCGATAAGTGGTTTCATGAGAACTGTGAATGGTAACTGTGATCGCCGTGCTGCTCTTCAAGGGATAAAGTTGTGTGAAGAGGGACCTGACGGCAGAGATGAATGTACCAGCACAGCAATCTCATCATCAGGTACGTGTACAGTTAATGGGTTACACAATAGCTAGCTACTCAATAATTATGATGAACGATAATCTAGCTACTTTGTTTCTTTGATAGTCTCTACAGCTGTTGATTCTGATGAGGATTGTTTCTGTATCAAGCCCAAAAATGGACAGCCTATTTGCCGTGGAAAGTGCCACGATGGAGTAGTCTTTCAATAGGTTATGACTGTTGCTTGAAGAATTTTGAAAAGGATGAAGTTAGGAACTTCTAGTATACTAGTTTGATTAGGCTTTGAATTATGCACTGTGTTTGTATTTATTATAATAATTATGAATAAATTTTTATACAATATTATATGAAACTACCTACTCCATATGATGCACTTCATGTGCTGTCTTCCGCGCACCCAAAAATGGTATATAGCTATAGCTACAAGTGTGATGAACTAAGCACTACAGCTTTGCATGAGACACTATGTCATGTGCTGTAGTAGCTATAGCTAACAATGATGGTTGCTGGGTCTGCTATATATATAAAGTAAATAGCCTCGCCAGATCAGTGATAGTCACAAGAAATAATAGCTATAATAATAGTATTACTATTGCTGTGATAGTACTCAGTACATCTCAATAAGGATGCATGTATTGATCCGTACGACCAAATGCATTGTCAAAGGTATAATATATCAGGCCAATTATAGCATTAAATTTCAGCAAGCTTAGCTGTGTAGAAGCATAAAAGGCCACCTCATTTGTCATATCATCGATATCACTAAGTTTACTGAAGATACAGGAATCACTAAAATTTTCTGCTATAAAACTTACCCTGAACGGCCTGAAGTGATATTGATATAGCTGCAATAGCCTTAGCTACAATGCCAAGTTCTAGATCTACCATGTTTCTCCTTTTAGCATTCCTATTTATTCAAGGATATGGAGAATCTTTCCTAAGCGAGGCTGCAGCCATTGCCGGGTGTGGATGGTCAGGCAATATGCCTGGACCAGGAGGAAGCACCTCCTGCCCTTATCCCGTCCACAGCGAATCTTGTCCAGTCACTCCGAGCTATCAGCAACTCCAGAGCTCAGGCAAACTGTGGCCATGTCCAGACTACACTAGAAGCACTGGAGCACAATACTACAACCCAAACTGCGTGCAAGGAAATACACATGCTCTGTGTAGTCTTGACTCGGCTTCACCGACAATGGGTTGTTGCTGCCCCCAGGACGGATGCTGGACTCCTCCGTATTTTAACTGGATCATAGGGACATGCAAAGGCAATGGCTGTGGGAATTACAATGGAGCACCCGCCACAAAGAGGTACAAAGACGCCGGGTCTGATCTGCTCGTGAACTATGTTGCCTCGTATCAGTGGGACAAGGCAAGCAGAAAGTGGCTCATTGTCAAAGATTCTTCCTTCAACACGGATGGTTCGAAGCCCTCGTTCGATTGCACCAAGCCTAACGGAGGTCTGGATAGGTCTCAAGCCTGGATGCAGCCACAACCTGGTGGAGCCGCAGCGTGGACCTGGGGATATTATCCAGCCGGAGTTAAGGGAGTGGGACCCCCTGGAGCAATGTTCGTCTTATCCGTGGAGAGGGTGTGGAACATCGCTTGGTACATGCTCAATCAAGGCACTCTGGATAAAGGTCCCAACATAGCATATCCTCAAGGTGGCTGTCGCCATGGTAGCAATAACTGCTGGGCAGCAGGAAATGCTGGAGAAATTGACTTTTTGGAGGCTGGTTGGACCGTGAATGCTGGAGCTACTGACAATTATCGAAGACTTTACGCCACGCAGTGGAACCAGGTTGGTCGCTCGTTTATCGGTGACATGGGAGCAACTGGTCATGCTGATGGTGGATGGTTTAATAACCAAGTCACTTCAAATAACTACTTCCTCGGCACACATCCGAACCAAACAGACCCATACATATTCGTGGCAGTCGTCGACAGTGTAGGTACGTTCATTTATCGTATTCCCTCTTCGCAAAGTGACAAAATCTGGCCTGGACTCTCGCGCAAATCAGCAGCCTGTACCCTTGATGCAAGGCCCACTCTACGACCAACGAACGGGGGCCCACCCTGTGACGATAGTAATCCTTACTGTGCCCTATTCCTTCCAAACTGTCAGGCTGACTCATGGGGTGGAAATTCAGCAGGGCATCAGGGAGCAGCCAATCAAGGCTGTAAGGTGAACACACAGCAGGGATGGTGTCAGAATTGGTGGAGGCTGTTTGATAACACCGGACAGTGGCTGTGGCCGGAGGGAGGGAGAAAGAGCTCCGTGCAGTACCAAGCTCCGGCACCGCCAGTTCAGATGCCATGGAACTATGAAATGGAAGCAAAATTGGTGCACTGGTAGACATTTTAATAATTAAGTTAATACCTGTCTCTCTATTCTGATAATCATTGTGAATTATTATGTATGCTATTATTATTAAAGCTATTGATGTGTGCACTTTGACAATATGAACCCACCCATATTAAATTTTTGTGGGCTGTAATCTCATTGCATACTACCACAATCCCAGATAGTATTACACACAGTGCTAGCTAAGCAATAATTATGGCGATGTATTAGGGATGCATGGCCTCTAGAGATGAGGGGTCTACAGTTATTGTTGATCATCAGGATAATAAATATTATTGTCATGGATAGTAGAAGGGGGAAATGAAACATTTAGTTGAGGTATTACAGACCCACTCTCTATAGTACTAGCTATTATTGTGGACACACAAACACTTTACTTTGTTAAATTGAAAGACAAATAAATCAGTTTGCTATACCCACAGCATCTTCCATATATACTTCGAATCCATAGCATACTTCTGGAGCCTCTAAATTGTTTGCTCACTAGCTATTATAGACTCCTACTGCTTTAACACCCACTGATAGTCATCACTGACGGTATCTTATCAGGATTCTTGTACACTCAACTATCACCCCCTCCAGCCACAGATTTCAAGGTTTATAAATTTAATATTCAGTGGAGTGCTCGAGGGCACCACGGGCAGTAGCACCAATAATAATTATTATCCCAGCAATTAAGCTATGGAGCAGCTATAGCTACTCCCAGGCTCATGATCAGCTGCCCAAGCCTCCTGATATTTCTCTGCATGCAATTGCAACACATCATTGGAGCTGGAAATAGGGCCTGACTCGGAAGTGAGAGCGAGGTTGTACAATGAATATAGCTACCTATAATAATATTCTTTGCAGAATACAGTGGCAAGGTGAACTTATAAAGGCATGGAATCTGTAAACTGGAACAAAAGCATGCATTGAAATCATAATCCACTTTACATGTCAATGAAAGAAAAATAAACAACACTATTATACTCCAAGAATGTTATTATACTCTATAAACAGAGATCCAACATCTCCTCTCTACTGAGCGTGTTTTCGATTGTTCTGATTAACAATTTACATCTGTTTTTTGGATTCCATGCCTTTATAAGTTCACCTTGCTACTGAATCTGTCTATTGCACTGATGGTGGCAGTTGTATAACTGCCGAAATGTTTGTATTACCAAACTTTCACTTTGGCTAATGTATCTACCTAGCCACAGGCCTTTTGCATGAACATTATTATTATTAACCAAAAAGTACCATGCACTCAAACTCATTATTATTTTGATTTTCTCTTTTCCGATCTCTAACTCTATAGCTCCCAGCCCATGCAGGCCAATCAATATCTTTTAGCCTTAATGAACCGAGTCTAGGACCATGCCAGGTAATAGCTAGCCATACTCTCTCATACTCTCTTCCAGAGCATAAGGAGTTTCAATTTCCAATCTTACTTGTTTAGTTTAGCTACTGTCTCGATCATGACATTGTGAATCACGATTAGTTCTAATAATAATATTATCATAGTGACATTACGCAAAACAAAATAGATATTGACAGTGTCTATGGATATACTATTAGAGGGCTAAGATGACTGTGTGCATCTGGCTCAACTATATTATTGTTTATACAATTGCAATAATAGTGTTTACTTTCTAATAATAATATTATTATGTTTGTCATAGCTACTAAACATCATGAAACTTTCAGTTGAGGTATTATAGAAGACTGACTAAATCTCTATACTACGGTTATATTTTGTGTTACATAAACTTTGTAAGTCATAGCTAGCTATGATCGTGATCGATAAATGATCAATTGCATGTGGTTTTTGTTGTACCCATGACATCCTCCATGCTAGCATACACTGGAGCCTCCGGTAGGCTACTATGAGTGGATTCATAGGTGCTTGCTCCAGTCCTCAGTATCCTATCAGGGTTCTCACACTCTCCACCATCACCCCCGGCTCCTGGACCAGCCACAGGCTTCCAAGTTACCTCATTATAGGCCTTGTTTGCTGATACTGTAAACTTATTCTTACCGGATGATTTCTTTCTGCAAAGTATTATGACAGATCATGCATACACAGATAATTGTCCATACATACAGATAAAATTAAATGCTAGCTGGCTACATTCACAGGATATAGCTACAGCTGTATATTCTGTCTGCCTGTACCTTTGTTAGTTTTAACTTTCTTACCTCCACAAATACACCACCACAATGATAGTGATCACTGTGACAATCAGACACTCCAGCACAATAATTATTCCAACAGCAGTACCAACTTCACTTGCACAACTATGAGAACTGAGCGTTGCTGTATCTAAAGTATCATTAATTTATATCAATAAGTAACTACTCCTGGAATGCTACTTACTGCCAACAACGAATACATTGATAGATTTACTATACAACTGATCACCCTCAGAGCGAATGGACACATTTTGTCCGACATAGTTTCTATCCACTTTCAAACTAACAGAGGTAATGACTGTCACTGAAGTCACAAATACATTCTGCCCATTTCCGTAGTAGATTCTGTATCCTGTGATGCTGTTAGCTCCATCAGATGGAGGGCTCCAGCTGACCTCCACTGGGGCAGAAGAACCGGACTGAGTGGCTCGGACATCCACAGGAGGAAAAGAACCTGTAATTATCTAGATAAGACAGATCTGAGTGCTGATGTTATTAATTTTACCTGCTCTAATATTGATGGCTGATGATAACATTTCATTTCCAGCATGGTTAAGTATATACATCTGAGTTGGCTTTGGTCTGACAGTAGCTGTGCAGATGTAGTTTCCTGAGTCAGTCCTCCCAAATGAGTTGATCTGAGTGGTGTAGGTGAAGGTTGTACCAGTCACTGTTGGTCCAGTTAGAGTCAGTGGAGTTCCGTCCCTGGAAAGCTGTGCATCTACCATCAGCAATGAGATATCAGATGCTGCTATTGCCGAATTAAGCATCAAAGTACAGGTCAAAGTAACACTAGTTCCAACTGTCACAATGCCGGAATGACTGCTAGTCAGCAGAAGAGAAGGAATTGGGACTATACAATAATAAATTAAAATATAAGCAGCTATACAGTGATAATAATATTATCTAACTCACTTTGAAGTGTAATATTTTGTGTATCCATCTTAGTGAGGCTGCATGGATTAGTAGCCTGACATGTATACCGCCCAGCATCAGACAGCCTGAGAGGAGAGAATGAGAGAACTCTGTCAGTTCCAACTTGTATGGTCTGATTGCCATTGTCCTTAGTCCACCGGTAGGTTATGGAGAGATACGTAACTGTTACACCCCATACAAAAGGTTCTTGCAAGAAACTTGCAAGTCAGGCCGGCCAAGATCTGACACATCTTGCAAAAGCAGTCAAGATTCTTGCAAGATCTTGCAAGCTTGTGGCCATTTCTCTTGCATTTTTTGCAAGATTATGAGTCTTGCAAGAATCTTGTATGTGAAAGATTCTTGCAAGACTCATAATCTTGCAAAAATGCAAGAGAAATGGCCACAAGCTTGCATGATCTTGCAAGAATCTTGACTGATTTTGCAAGATGTGTCAGATCTTGGCCGGCCTGACTTGCAAGTTTCTTGCAAGAACCTTTTGTATGGGACCACATGTGAGGGAATAGCTGCTTTGCCCCAGCACCATAGCTCCACTAGTAATGATCTTGACAGAGATATCAATGGGTGAAAGCCCTGTAGTAAGTGAAAGGGAACAAGAGCTCAATATCTATGCTGGGACCAATATTCACGTCAAATAAGATTAAGCAATACCATTGACAGTAACCATAGCACTGTTCATCAATCTTCCAGGCCCAAGTCGACATGTGTAGTTTCCTATATGACACTGACTCAGTGGAGGAAACTGCAAAATGCTAGTATAGGTCTCGCTAGTGGAGTTGCTGCTGCTTATGACAGTTGGTATAGCAGTCACACCAGAGGGAAGTGAGGTACTACCATTAAAGGACCACTGAAAGTTTGGTGAAGGTACACCAGAGAGTAGATAATCGAGTTCAAAGAGAATGGTTGAGCAGTTTAGTGAGTAGTTTTTCTGCCCAGCAGTAGTGGCAGTGGAGCCAGTGGAGGGAGAGATGGTCACATGATCAACATCAAAACGATACCCAAAATTTACTGTGGAAATAATATGAAGACATAATAATATCTTGTAACCCCATTGGTATGCACTAGTCGAGTAACGAACTTACAAATGTTCACATAGATATTCTGGTTAACACTGGGATTAGCAGCATTGGGTAGTTCACAGCGGAAACGACCTCTTTCTGGTACACGACTGAATCTACGAAAGAGACGAACTGAGCCATTAAACTGCTGTTCACCTATGACTTCATTTGGACCTCTGTTTACCAGAAACCGTGTGTAACCACCACCAAATTCAACTCTGCGCCCATCAGGAAAGTACCAGTCACCACGCTCAGCACGCACAGTACCTGACTCTGTGCCACAACAGTCAACTAGGTCAGTTATGCACTGCAATGCTCTGTCACTGGGATTCATATTTGATGGAATAATATAAGAGCCAATGTTTAAGATATCATCAAAGTCCACAAAGCTGTCGTTGGGTAAGATCATTCCAAGAAACATCAGAGAGACACCAGCTGCATGTACATAAGGTAATTATTACCATTAAAAATAATATCTTGAGCCTCACAGTCATATAAATGCATGCACGCCGGGTAGACTGGAGGTGAAATGGTGCAGTGATTAGCCACACAGTCTTTCATTCAATTATTAATTACAAATTTTTATAGGAGATGGTCAGCCATCGTTAGCCAGGCTACCCATCATGCATGCCCTTAGCATTATTAATTTTATGCATTGCAAGTCAATTATGGCTTACCTTGTCCATGTCCACTAGCAAGGGGGGCATGAAGATACAACTGAGTGAACAACAACAGCAACCCCAACTTAGAGAAGAGCCTTCTGCCTTTACTACCATCCATATTTATATTACGGAGTGTGATCAGAGAAATGGCATATGTGCACAATAATTGCGAGTTTAGCTGCACATACCCCAAGTTAATTATTGCATACCGTTAATGATTATGTCATGCACAGGAAGTATAATAATTATACAGCTACGTGAAAATTTTCGCTGGAAAAAAATTCAGCTATAATAAATATAATATTAATACCAAATTTTCGCCAATGTGGTAAAAGGTCGCCATATCTTCTTACATATATATACAGGACAAAAAAATTAGCGTGATAAAATTTTCGCTAATGATGCTCCTGTCCCGTGCATATTGATCATGCTTGCACTGATACTGCAATATAAAATTACAATAGAGGCTCTCAAAGTGCATGTCATAAAAATTATTGTGAGATATAGAAAAATCATAGCAAATTAAACTTGAAAATAATAAGGATGACCTAGAATCAGATACTAAAATCATACAGAAGGGTGAACAGATAAGAATACAAGTATACAGAGTCTAGAAATGGTGGTAGGACTGATAGAGAATGAATATTATGTATGCTGTGTATAATTAAGCTATTCTGATACTTTATCAATGTAAGACAATAATAATTATTATGAGTCCCACTTTGCATAGCTACTACCACAATCCCAGATACACATCTGCCAGCTCAGCAATAACATGGTTGATGAGCTGGCACTAGCTAGTCACATGTACTATCAAACACTTAGGTAGGCATGATATCGATGATGTATTATAGGGTATGTCTCCAGAGATGAAGGGGCTGCATGCAATTATTGTTTGTCATGGTTACTGAAAACATTCAGTTGAGTTATTACAGATTGACTCTCTGTATTTCATTGGTTGTAATTATTTTGTGTTATACAAATTCTTTACTTTCAAAATTGAAAGATAATTTACCCACAGCTTCTTACTTGTTGTATTGTACAAACTCTTTACTTTGTTAGCCATAAATTATGCTAAAATTGAAAGATAATTTGATCAGCTTCTTACTTGTAGTTATGTTGTGTTGTATACATACTCTTTACTTTGTTAGCCATAATAATGCTAAAATTGAAGCTGTATACCAACAGCTTCTTAGTTGTAGTTATGTTGTGTTGTACAAAATCTTTACTTTGTCAGCCATAAATCGAAAGACAATAATTATAGAATAAGACTGACTCTCTATACTGTATAATACTATGGTTGTATTTTGTGTCTCTTTACTTTGTAAGTTATAGCTAGCAATCATGACAGATAAAATTAATGATCAGTTGGTTTTTATTGTACCCAGCATGGTTTCTTCCATGCTTAGCCTAGTCTAAGCATACACCGGAGCCTCTGGTAGGCTACTATGAGTGGATTCATAGGTGCTTGCTCCAGTCCTCAGTATCCTATCAGGGTTCTCATACTCTCCACCATCACCCCCGGCTCCTGGATCAGCCACAGGCTTCCAAGTTACCTCATTGTAGGCCTTGTTTGTTGATACTGTAAAATTATCCTTATTCTTGCTGAATAATTTCTTTCTGCAAAGTTTGATGACATATAGATCATGCATACACAGATTGATGACATAAACTATCCATACATACAGATAAATGCTAGCATTCACAGGATATACAGCTGTATACTCTGTCTGCCTGTACCTTTGATTTGTTAGTATTAAGACTCCCTTACCTCCACAAATACACCACCACAATGACAGTGATTACTGTGACAATCAGACACTCCAGCACAATAATTATTCCAACAGCAGTACCAACCTCACTTGTGCAACTATGAGAAAGTGTTGCTGTACCTAAAAATATCATTAATTTTAATAATAAATTAATATCAATTATAATAGCAAGAATACTACTCTTGGAATACTGCTTACTGTCAACAACGGATACATTGATAGATTCACTATACAACTGATCAGCTTCAGAGCGAATGGATACATTTTGTCCGACATAACTTCTATCCACTTTCAAACTAACAGAGGTAATGACAGTCACCAAAGGTATGAGTACATTTTTCCCATTTCCGTAGTAGATTCTGTATCCAGTGATACCATTAGCTCCATCAGATGGAGGACTCCAGCTGACCTCCACTGGGGCAGAGGAACCAGACTGAGTGGCTCGGACATTCACAGGAGGAAAAGTACCTGTAATTATCTAGATAAGACAGATCTGAGTATGGATATTATTGATTTTACCTGCTCTAATATTGATGACTGATGATAAAATTTCATTTCCAGCATGGTTAACTATATACATCTGAGTTGGCTTTGGTCTGACAGTAGCTGTGCAGATGTAGTTTCCTGATTCAGTACTCCCAAATGAGTTGATCTGAGTGGTGTAAGTGAAGGTTGTACCAGTCACTGTTGGTCCAGTTAGAGTCAGTGGAGTTCTGTCCCTGGAAAGTTGTGCATCCACCATCAGCAATGAGATATCAGATGCCACTATTGCCGAATTAAGCATCAAAGTATAGGTCAAAGTAACACTAGTTCCAACTATCACAATGCCAGAATGACTGCTAGTCAGCAGAAGAGAAGGAATTGGGACTAAACAATAATAAATTAAATATAAGCAGCTGTACAGTGATAATAATATTATCTAACTCACTTTGAAGTGTAACGTTTTGTGTATCCATCTTAGTGAGGCTGCATGGATTAACAGTAGCCTGACATGTATACTGCCCAGCATCAGACAGCCTGAGAGGAGAGAAGGAGAGAACCATACCAGTTCTGACTTGTCTGGTCTGATTGCCATTGTCCTTAGTCCACTGGTAGATTATGGAGGGATATGCAGTTCCAGTAATCGTTACACCACATGTGAGGGAGTAGCTACTTTGCCCCAACACCATACCTCCATTAGTAATGATCTTGACAGAGATATCAATGGGTGAAAACCCTATGGAAAGTGAAAGAGAATTAGAGCTCACTATCTATAGACCAGTAAAATAAAGTTAAGCAATACCATTTACAGTAACCATAGCACTGTTCATCAACCTTCCAGGCCCAAGTCGACACGTATAGTTTCCTATAAGACACTGACTCAGTGGAGGAAATTGCAAAATGCTAGTATAGGTCTCGCTAGTGGAGTTGCTGCTGCTCATAACAGTTGTCATAGCAGTCACACCAGAGGGAAGTGAGGTACTACCATTAAAGGACCACTGAAAGTTTGGTGAAGGTACACCCGAGGGTAGATGGCTGGGTTCAAAGAGAGTTGCTGAGCATGTCAACGAGTAGTCTCTCTGCCCAGCAGTAGTGGCAGTGGAGCCAGTGGAGGGAGAGATGGTCACGTGATCAATATCAAAACGGAACCCAAAATTCACTGTAGAAATAATGATGACACAATAATAATTATGTAACCCAAAAATTTAATAATAATAATGGTATGCACTAGTCGAGTAACAAACTCACAAATGTTCACATAGATGATCTGGTTAACACTGGGATTAGCAGCGCTGGGTAGCTCACAGTGGAAACGACCTCTTTCTCGTACAGCACTGAATCTACGAAAGAGACGAACTGAGCCATTAAATTGTTGCCCATTTACAACTTCATTTGGACCTCTATTTACTAGAAATCTTGTAACATGAATAACAAATTCATAAACTTTAGTCCCATCAGGAAAGTACCAGTCACCACGCTCAGTACGCACAGTACCAGGTCCTGACTCTGTACCACAACAGTCTACTAGGTCAGTTATGCACTGTAATGCTCTATCACTGGGATTCCTATTTGATGGAATGTTACTAGAATCATTTCCAATGTTCAAGACATCATCAAAATCCACAAAGCTGTCGTTGGGTAAGGTCACTCCAAGAAACATCAGAGAGACACCAGCTGCATGTACATATGGCAATTATTACCATTAAAAATATCCTGAGCCTTGCATATAAATGCACGCCAGGTGGTGCAGTGATTAGCCACACAGTCTTTCATTCAATTATTAATTATAATTTTTATAGGAGATGGTCAGCCATCGTTAGCCAGGCTACCCATCATGCATGCCCTTAGCATTGCAAAGTCAATTATTATGGCTTACCTTGTCCATGGCCACTGGCAAGGGGGACATAAAGATACAACTGAGTGAATAATAACAGCAACCCCAACTTAGAGAAGAGCCTTCTGCCTTTACTACCATCCATATTATTATTTATACGGAGTGTGATCAGATTAATGGCATGTGTGCACAATAAATAATTATTGTGAGTTGAGCTGCACATACCCCAAGTTAATTATTGCATACCGTATGTGGAATTGCAATTGCACAATGATTATGTCATGCACAGGAATTACCGTATAGCTACATCGCTGCAAAAAAAATTTTCGCCAAGCTCAGCACCCTTTGGATTGCAAATTTCGCCAATGTGGTAAAGGTCGCCATATCGTCTGTGCAATGTATAGGCCAAAAATTAGCGTGATAAAACTTTCGCTCATGAGAGGTGGTGGCGAAAAGTTTTTTTTATGAGCATGTATAAACTTCGGAAAATTTTTGTGTCGTATGACATGAGTCTGTATTCAAATGGAGGAAGCACTTGAGTGAACAGCTCAGATAACTAGTAGCTATTAGTCTTCGATCGTTTTTGGGAGCCTCAGAACTTACAATAAAGAGAAAAATTTCATGAAATCCAGCACTTGTTGACCAAAATTTACATGTATATTCTGGTCATATTCATGTTTCATTTGCATTTTTTTATAAGAATAATAGGTACCTTGCTCTTGAATAATGGGGGTACATAAGTGAAGAATAATGGGCAAATTTAATGGAATATTTGGCCCAGGCCTACTCATACTGTGTCAGTAATAATGCACCTATCAATGTATTGCCCCAGGTACCACCCCACGGGCAAGGGTGGGGGATTTGACCTATATGAAATCAATTGCCTCTCCCCTGGGGCGAATGCTAGGATCAAATGCCCCCCTTAGGACTATATATTCCCCCCTACTAGCCATAAATATTGATCAAATTCCCCTGATCTGGGGCATGTTTTATGGTCAAATGCAATCAAATCCCCACCTATTGCCAGTGGGGGGGTAGGTGGGGCAATACATTGATAGGTGCATAACAGTAACATTTTTTGTGAGCAGATAGATACAGTTAATGATCAATAGGTTATGCGGGGTCTGGGGACGAGACTAGTATGTTTGTGGTTTGTGGGGTGATCATTTCAGTGAGGAGAGAGTTAAATTTTGAATGCGTAAGGTAATGGTCGTCATGCGCATGCGCATACGCCTGCACTGCACCATCGATCTGAGAGACAACTCGAGTGTAGGCATGGTAGGCAAGGCGTAAAACTGGAAAGGTGAGTACCACTCTGGCAAGGCTCAGGTCCTCGATTAACATCACTGGTAGACTCCACTTTCCTGAGCATGAAGATGACTGCGTGGAGGCTTATCCCCTCAGGGCCTGTACTTGGCCATGGACTCATGGTCATGGCATGTAGACTACTGAATATAGAAAAGGTGATCAACATTATTGGACTATAGCTATTATACTAGCAATCTGTGATACTTTCACTGTCATGGTAACTTCTCAGGCCTAGCTATTGGGGTACCAACCCCATGTGCGCATGCATGCCTGTGTGCTTTCAAAGAAATCTTGTGACTTTAATTTTGCGAAGGCTCGCCCCGCACAGATGATTTTCATCACCACTAGTAAATAATTATGAATAAGTTTTCTGATTTCATTGATTTAATCATGTGAAACTATCTCAAGGGCGTTGATACAATTTTCACAAGTAGGGAGGCTTTGTGTGCAAAGCGCACGAAAAATTTTGATCCTATTGTGTCCAGAATCTTAAAAATCAGCTATTTCCAGCAATTATTTTCCAAATTTGTTGCACATTTTTGGCTATCCAACTGTGATTACTGTAACAGTGAATACAACTAGAATTTCATCCAACTTTAACAATCCCATATAATTATAGTGCATAAATTATTGCTCAAAAAGTGGGTGGGCTAAAGCCCCCCCCCCCCCCCCCCCCCCAAGCCCCCACCTGTCTATACCCTTGTATCTGCTCCATACCATGCACTTCATGTGCTGCCTTCCGTGCACCCAAAAATGGTACTAGTGTGATGAACTAAGCACTACAGCTTTGCATGAGACACTATGTCATGTGCTGTAGTATAGTTAACAATGATAGTTGCTGGGTCTGCTATATAAAGTAAACAGCCTCGCCAGATCAGTGACAGTCTCATGAAATAATAGCTATAATAATAGTATTATTATTGCTGTGATAGTACTCTGTACATCTCAATAAGGATGCATGTATGGATCTGCATGAGCAAATACAGTAACTGGCCAATTATAGCTATCATTAAATTTTAGCAAGCTTAGCTCTGTAGATGGCTATTCAAACATAAAAGGCCACCTCACCCATCATATTACTACTAAAGTTATAACTGAAGACACAGGAATCGCTAAAAAATTCTGCTATAAAGCTTACCCTTTACAGCCTGAAGTGATATCAATATTATAGCTAGCCATAGCTATGATGCCAAGCTCTAGATCTACCATGTTTCTCCTTTTAGCATTCCTATTTATTCAAGGATATGGAGAATCTTTCCTAAGCGAGGCTGCAGCCATTGCCGGGTGTGGATGGTCAGGCAATATGCCTGGACCGGGAGGGAGCACCTCCTGCCCTTATCCTGTCCACAGTGAATCATGTCCAGTCACTCCGAGCTATCAGCAACTCCAGAGCTCAGGCAAACTGTGGCCGTGTCCAGACTACACTAGAAGCACTGGAGCACGATACTACAACCCAAACTGCGTGAAAGGAAATACACATGCTCTGTGTAGTCTTGACTCGGCTTCACCGACAATGGGTTGTTGCTGCCCCCAGGACGGGTGCTGGACTCCTCCGTATTTTAACTGGATCATAGGAACATGCAAAGGCAATGGCTGTGGGAACTACTATAGAGCACCTGCCACAAAGAGGTACAAAGACGCCGGGTCTGATCTGCTCGTGAACTATGTTGCCTCATATCAGTGGGACAAGGCGAGCAGAAAGTGGCTCATTGTCAAAGATTCTTCCTTCAATACGGATGGTTCTAAGCCATCGTTCGATTGCACCAAGCCAAATGGAGGTCTGGATAGGTCTCAAGCCTGGATGCAGCCACAACCTGGAGGGGCTGCATTTTGGACCTGGGGATATTATCCAGCCGGAGTGAAAGGAGTGGGACCCCCTGGAGCAATGTTCGTCTTATCCGTGGAGAGGGTGTGGAACATCGCTTGGTACATGCTCAATCAAGGCACTCTGGATAAAGGTCCTATCAAACCGTATCCTGAAGGTGGCTGTCGCCATGGTAATAACAACTGCTGGGCGGCAGGAAATGCTGGAGAAATTGATTTTTTGGAGGCTCTATGGACCGTGAATGCTGGAGCTACTGATAATTATCGAAGACTGTACGCCACGCAATTGAACCAGGTTGGTCGCTCGTTTATCGGTGACAAGGGAGCAACTGGTCATGCTGATGGTGGATTCAATTCAAATAACTACTTCCTCGGCACACATCCAAACCAAACAGACCCGTACATATTCGTGGCAGTCATTGACAGTGTAGGTACCTTCATTTATCGTATTCCTTCTTCGCAAAGCGATAAAATCTGGCCTGGACTCTCACGCAAATCAGCAGCCTGTACCCTTGATGCAAGGCCCACTCTACGACCAATGAACAGGGGTCCACCCTGTGACGATAGTAATCCTTAATTACTGCGCCCTATTCCTTCCAAACTGTCAGGCTGACTCATGGGGTGGAAATTCAGCAGGGCATCAGGGAGCAGCCAACCAAGGCTGTAAGGTGAACACACAGCAGGGATGGTGTCAGAATTGGTGGAGGCTGTTTGATAATACCGGACAGTGGCTGTGGCCGGAGGGAGGGAGAAAGAGCTCCGTGCAGTACCAAGCTCCGGCACCGCCAGTTCAGATGCCATGGAACCATGAAATGGAAGCAAATCGGCAGACATTTTAAGTTAATACCTGATGGTCTCTATTCTGATAATCATTGTGATCATCAATTTATGTATGCTGCGTATTAAGATTTAAGCGATTCTGATATTTAGTCAATAATTACTGTTACTAGCCCCACTTTGAATAGCTACTACCACAATCCCAGATACACATCTGCCAGCTCAGAAATAACATGGTTGCTGAGCTGGCACTAGCTAGTTACACTAACAATGCTAAGATCATACGCTGCGACAGTGAAGTGGAGTAGGCAGTCCAGACAAGGAACCAACACCGCTATAATATTATAATAGCTAATTATTCTCAACAGACACACAAACGTGCGTGTGTATTTTTCTTTGCAGAAAATATTTCTTATGCCAGATATTAATAGTACTAGTTTGGACTCACAGCACTCGGGCAGCAGCAGCATTTTTTCAGTCAGAGCTGCTGATCTGTTGAGGCAGCTACATGATGCAGTGTTCTCCTGTAGGCAATTCCAGGCTTCGTTGAGTGACTGTTATCGTCAGTGCTCTGATTAATGGGACCATTAATCATTAAGGTATCATCCTCGTTTATTATTGTTCCATGCAATGGCATAATGTGCAATACTAGCTAATATCATTCCAGCCCCCACAATAGTCTTGATCATTACCTAAAGTTGGACAGCAAACTGCACCGTAAATGTATAACAAATTTAATAGCTAGAATATGATATAATAGTACTGATATCATGATATTCTACATTCATAATCAGACTGAAAGGTATGGATGCTGCATGTATTAAAGCTAGCTACATTATTATAGTCAAGTAACAAATCTAATGACATTGTATCTATCTTCCAAGAATTGTTCGGGCTGGGCTCTAGCAGCACTTAAGGGAGAAGTAACGGCCATTTGCTTCTTTACGCACCAAAGAGGATATAATCTTCCCATTAGGACATTTTGCTACCACTAGAAAATCTTTTTGGCATCCACGATAGGGATCGGTGAGAACTGATACATGGATTCGACCAGAGCAGGAGGATCGCCCATTACATTTCCTGCGTGCAAAATTGGTGGATCGATCCTGGTTAGACTGTTGAATGTTTCCATTAGCACACGATATCCCATAGTAGGCAAAGATGACAGTCATACCTGTATGATCAAGATACAATTCCACATAATTACCATAATTAAGGGCTGCATGGTGTTATACTATTATTATGCAATAGTTATATCTATACCGCCTTGCTCATCAGCATCGATCTCCTGCATTTCATCTTCCTCAACAGCCATGTTAGCATCTTGCTGGGCAACATCTTGCTCTTGCAGCAGTTCTTGAGATGCCTATGAATAATATTATTATAATGGATTGGCAAGAACTAGTAGGTTTTTGTGTGTCATGCATACTAGTATACACGTACGCATGCATGCATGCACAACACACAAAAAGCAACTAATTCTATAGCCAGATATATCTAGTACTAATTTTGTTGCAAGCAGCACGTATTACTTGTTCTTGGTTGAAGCCAAATCTGCGACGATACTGCATGCTGGTTTCCTGCTCTCCAGTACCAGTATCAGCTTGCAGTTGATAAGCTTGTGCTAGCACAGCACCTACACACAGGAGAGTAATGATCAAGAAGCGATACATTGCGGCAGAAGTGCAATATTTGAGAAGCACTATAACAATCTATAGCTTGGCAAAACTCGAAGACAAGATGAATGCCTCGATCATGGAGCTGACTTCAATTTATACTCTAGGTCAGAATCACAATATTGATGCAAAAAATAGATGTATCACTGCCACAATGTAGTTGCGTGCATGCCACTTCCTTCCTTGTAGAATATATGTCTGGGTTGTACAAATCAAGATTCAGTTGTATAAATGGAGTAACAACATTCAAAACCCAATAAGTTCCTAGCTACATCGGAAGGGATCTGACGCTTATAAGGAAGGTGCATGCTATAGAACGTTCTCAAAAAATTTGTTACAGTTTCGGTCCTCAATTCAATCCTGATTCTGATTATTTTGATTTTGATTCTGATTCTCCGATGTGGTTCTGATTCTCCAACTTGATAATTTTGATTCTGATTCTCTGACTTGATTCTTGTTTTAATAGATTCTTTGTAAGTGGATTCTGATTCTCCAACTTTATTCTGATTTTTGATTTTGATTCTGATTCTCTGACTTCATTCTTATTTGTATTAGTGGATTCTGATTCTCTAACTATTCTGCAAGCTAGTGGTGACTCAAGGTAGCATCAAAGTGCGTGGGCGTGAGCGTCAGGATTGGCTAATTTAATTAGCGAATCGTGAAGGGGCGTGGCCGAAGAGCCCATACGAGTGCTTTTGGTCGAAGGTGGGCGTGTCTAGAATCGGCCAGGGATGATTATGCGCGTGTAATTAGCGACCGGAAGTGGCCCCTGAAGAAAACACCGGTAATTGCCCACTTCAAAGCAAGATCAAAGCATTCTTTCTTAACTATTAACCGCAACGACTTAAAAAAAAAAAAAAAAAAAAAAAAAAAAAGCTAATTAGGCCTAATTAAGCATGTGGGCGTGTTCCTGGCACTGTGTGGAGTGTGTGCGTGTGCGTTAATGCAGGTTTTATTGCTTCCGATTGGGCGTGGCTTCACAGGCCGGTGCTTGGACATCGGGGCCGGGGACTTGGCTGCGGCGATAGGTGGGCGTGTCCCGGATGCGGTGGTGACCTTTGAACCCGTCTAGGAGGCTTTGGGGGCGTGGCAGGAGGTCAAAGGTGAGGCCATGTCTGTTAATGAGGCACTGTACGGCGGTGCGATCGAGGGGCCTGTACGGCTGGACGGAAGCTGACGATGGTTTGAAGCGGATGTGGTTGCGATGACGTGTTGTTACTCCGCCCACACAGGAAATGAGGTGAGCTCTTGCGTGGGCGGTGTGGCAGAACGGCCTCCAAGTGTTTGTGTGTGTTTTGGCCTTGAGGAAGCTGTGTGTTTAAATTGGGATTGATTGTGGGCTTCCGGTGGACATCCGGTGGTTAGTAGGCACTTGATTGAGAATGGTGGTCCTTGGGGAACAGGGTGGGGCTGTTTTGGGCGTGGCCTGGCCCCTCCCTTCCGGCTCGGCTTCCGGTCCATGGAGGATATTAAATGAACACTTCCGGCTCTAGCAGCCACACCCCTGAGACCTGTGCAATTAAAAGGGCGTGGTTACACAACATGCACCTCACTAATGACTTTGATGTGGTTTAGGTGTCATATCCCCACCTCACGCCCACGCAATTTAATGGTACCTCAAAATAATAGCTATCTGTCCTTTCAGAATGGCAGCTGGATTAGGGCCACAAGCAGCATAAGGGTGCATCTCTCCCAAAACTCCCCCTTCCTCCTCAGCCCTCCCCTTCAGTCAGTAGCCAACTTTGGTGGGGCGAGCCTTCATGCAAGTCAAAAGATTCATTCGAGGATTCATCTTGCTCATGGTATAGACTACCATCATGATCACATGCATGCCATCGGTGGCACAGGGCTGGTGCAGTGGCATCTCTAGGTGGTTTCTACCTGGGTGCAAGTAAACAAAGATCAATATCAAATGGAATAACCCTTCTTCATAGTTCTAGGAGATACTTGGGTTCACTAAAGACACTGTCATGATCTAGCCTCGTTCCCAGGCTCTCCCCCTCCTCTTTATTTTATATTACGCGAAATTATTGTGCAGAGAGAAGGGAGGGGGAGAGCCTGGGAGGCTTTGATCACGTGCGGACACTGATGACGCGTTCCGTGTCCATTGTGTCCACGTATGGGAGTCCAAAAGAACGAGAAAGAAGCCCGGATCAGCATGCTAGTAGGCTTTTTGGAGTGCTCTACTGATGGCTCGATCGATGGACAAGACTACCAGCCAACTTTTTGACGCCTCGCGCTCTTGAACCTCATACAGTGCCAATGAGTTGGCTGCCATGATCCAATGATGATCGTTCTCAGAGATTCAAGAGCGCGAGGCGTCAAAAAGTTGGCTGGCAGTCTTGTCCATCGATCGAGCCATCAGTAGAGCACTCCAAAAAGCCTATTAGCATGCTGATCCGGGCTTCTTCCTCGTTCTTTTGGACTCCCATACGTGGACACAATGGACACGGAACGCGTCATCAGTGTCCGCACGTGATCAAAGCCTCCCAGGCTAGCTCTCCCCCTCCCTTCTCTCTGCACAATAATTTCGCGTAAATATAATCGCGCGTATAAAATAAAGAGGAGGGGGAGAGCCTGGGAACGAGGCTAGTCATGATCATTATTCTTGATTTGTGCTCAATAGTATTGTAGCTATGAAGGACCACGTGTCCGAAACGTACTCTATATTATTGATGATTAGGCCACGCAAACTAAATTCGCTGTTTATCGTCACCACTTTTTCCAATTTCCATGCGGGCGAGCGGTCATTATTCATTATTCATTGTCCATTTTCTTTGTCATTGCGAGCCACGCCCCTCACTCAAGGGGCGTGGTTTACCATTAACAGCAATGCTAAGGTTAAAGGTCACGCGTGCTCGTTGTAATTTCATTGAGGACAGCGAGTCTAAGGCAAGTTTTCTACTTGTTAGTGTGTCGTTAGAAGGGAAACAAACGCTTTGGACGTGCTATGCATAATATATGTCGAACGTTTGAAGGTTTTGTGCAGTGTTCATGTGATCAATAATGAATAATGAAAATTTTTCTGGATCTTCAAAATAGCATGCGGGCGGTGACGCTTAACAGTGAATTTAGTTTGTGTGGCCTTATCAAAGAACTACGTTATTAACAAAGCTCCATCAGTTCTCCACTCCCATTGATACTCCTGATACCTGCCAGGTTACTTTTTAAATCTCAGTATAACAAAATTAATATGTTTGATGTCACAGTCATGGGATAATAAATGTGACTGAACACTACTACAATGTAACAGCATGATATATGCAAAGTGAATTCATGCACAAGGATAACAGATATTTAACCCTTGGTGTCTCTTTCATCGATTGAGAGCTCATCAAGAAGCAAAGAAGGCCATGGTGGTCAGCAAATGTCGCCAGAACTTTTGAATGAAGCGTTTTCAACAAAATCCACACAATTCATACCTTGAAGATGCCGTAAAAAGCCTAATGGCACGTTGTTTGCATCGTATAAGCCAGGTATGTAGCAGCTGGCGTGATAACAGACACACACACACACACACAGAATGACTACCGTACCCCTCGCGCATGCAGCGATGGCTTCATTTCAAGACTAGTAGTGTGTAGCTCTAGCAATAGTTCTTGTTACAACAGCATAACCTTTCCTACTAGCTACAGTAATAGCGTAAGAGGTAGGTATTCCATGTAGACAGTCTGTTACTGTCTACGGCAGTGGAGTAAAATCTTATAGAAAAAGAATCATGTACCGTGAGTGGGTTAACATCTTAATAGTATACTTGTACTTCGATGTGTATAAATCTTGTATACCAATTACAAGTATTACAAGTGAAATAGGCACCTGAGTTTGAAATACCCTTCTGAGTTGAAATACCTATTTGACTTTGTGTATGTATACTATTAACCTGTGATAGTGAGGTTGTATATATGTTGAATTTGGATAAATAGCACTCTGAAATAGGCATTTGGTTCATCAAATTGTAGCTACTCGCTATCACTCATACAATTTTTGAACCAAATACCTATTTCTGAGTGCTATTTTACCCAAATTCAACATACAACCTCACTATTACCTATACTTATTGCATGTATGTCATTGAAAAACATTAGATGGCTTGCTCTGCTAAAAACCAGTAATGGGCTTTTCCATTTAATAGGCATACACCCCCCATTGAGGATTCCTGATTGACAATTATATCCAGAGGGGGCTTTTTTAAACAATTTAATGAGTTTCTTGAGGATCCAGTTGGCAATAATTAATTGGTTCTATGGGCCTCTTCTGGCAATTTTAATTAATCTTGCATGGGGGGCACTAAAATGTTTCCCTATAGCTACAGGTCCTTCAATTATTATTAACGGAAAGCCCAATGAGAATCACGTTAGAGAATCAGAATCCACTTACAAAATCGAAGTAAGAATCTATAAATAAGAATTGAATCAGAGAAATAAAAATAAAAATCAAGTTAGAGAATCAGAATCAAGTCAGAATCAAAATCAAAATCAAGTCGGAGAATCAGAATTAAAATCAAAATCAAATTGGGTAATCAGAATAAAGTCAGAGAATCAGAAACAAAATCAAACTCAAGTCGGAGAATCAGAATCAGGATTGAGTTGAGGACCAAAAGGAATGCACTTCTGGGCCACCGTAGTACAGTGGCAAACTTCCCTGTCCCAGGAAATTTATTATGTCAATAGACTAAGTTTGAATCTGCATGGCAATAAATAATGGGGTAGATAAGTGAAGAATAATTATTTGAATAATGGGCAAATTTAAAGGAATATTTGGCCCAGGCATACTCATACTGTGTCAGTAACAACAATACCATCTTTTTGTGAGCAGATACATACAGTTATTGCATACATAGAAACAATAGTGTCCTGCTATTGTTTCTATGTATGAATTAATTGTGTCTATCTGCTCACAAAAAGATGTTAGTTTGTGCATGTGTTGATCCTTGTGTTTATATAATACCCTGTTAATGTGCTCTTGCTAGATTGTACTATCACTTGTGTGTGTGTTTATGTGCCAACTATATTTCTGGATGTACCCTTGCTATGCTTAATTGTTGTGTTAATGTACATGTGTTACTATGTGTTGGTTTTCTATAATATAAGCCGAGTATTTATGTATTGTAATCACCGTAATATCGTGCTATCATCCTATAATATTCTATCAGCTTTCTCATCAATCTGCAGCAGCGGATATATTATTAAAGTGATTCAACACTCAATGGAAGAGATGAAGCTGTGTTTGAGTATTGTGCTGGTATTGATTGGTCTGGCAGCTGCAGGTCCTCTTTCTGAATCCAACATTCAGACAGCCTTTGGTGAATTTTTGGAAGAAGAGGTGTAATACAGTAATTACTGAAGGCTAATTTACAAACAACATCAACTATAGAATGCTAAAGTAGATCACAATCATTAATTAAATAATCATTACGTAGTTGAGTAGCATCCAGCAGACATCTTGTAGCAGCCGTACTCACAAGGTGCTTTATTTCCTTGGTGGCACCACCCACGAGTTCAGATACAGGGCATGCAGGAACCATAAGTTAACATCATGATCACTGTCACTGTATACTAAAGCTAATTATTATCACTAACTCTGGCAGGTGGAAATAACATGCAGTGTGTGGACAGTTCTGCCAACTTGCCTCGTCTCTGTCCATCCTTCAGATAGCTGAATGACTGCTCAGAAATCCAATGGAACGTGAATGGACAAAGGATTGTTTTTGACATCTGTGATGGTAATGATAAAACCTATTGTCGTACTGCATTCATGGTTAGTTTACCAATGCATTTCATGTGTTTACAGATTATGGTGTCCCATGCCAGAAGCCGATAAGTGGTTTCATGAGAACTGTGAATGGTAACTGTGATCGCCGTGCTGCTCTTCAAGGGATAAAGTTGACAATGTGTGAAGAGGGACCTGATGGCAGAGATGAATGTACCAGCACAGCAATGACATCATAAGGTACGTGTACAGTTTTGGGTTACACGATAGCTAGCTACTCAGCAATCATGATGAATGATAATTTTAGCTACTTTATTTCTTTTGATAGTCTCTACAGCAGTTGATTCTGATGAGGATTGTTTTTGTATCAAGCCCAAAAATGGATAGCCAATTTGCCGTGGAGAGTGCCACAATGGAATAATCTCTCATGATCAATAGGTTATAAACTTTAAAAGTTAGGAACTTCGATAATAGTATACTAAACGAAGATTCTTTTCAGATAACTTAACTATTCGGTAAAACTTGCCGACGTTTCGACTAGATGCTCTAGTCATCCTCAGGGCAAAAGGGGACTATAGATGCTCTAGTCATCCTCAGGGCAAAAGTGCCCTTTTGCCCTGAGGATGACTAGAGCATCTAGTTGAAACGTCAGCAAGTTTTATCGAACAGTTAAATTGTCCGAAAAGAATCTTTGTTATTCATGCAGAGCAACTGAGAACGGTCAATAGTATACTAGTTTGATTAGGCTCTCAATCATGCACTGTGTGTGTATTAATATTAGAATAAACTTTCTGATTTCATTGATTTAATCATGTGAAACTATCTGCTCCGGTCCATGCCATGCACTTCATGTGCTGCCTTCCGTGCACCCAAAAATGGTACTAGTGTGATGAACTAAGCACTACAGCTTTGCATGAGACACCATGTCATGTGTTGTAGTATAGCTAACAATGACAGTTGCTGGGTCTGCTATATAAAGTAAACAGCCTCGCCAGATCAGTGCTAGTCACATGAAATAATAGCTATAATAATAGTATTATTATTGCTGTGATAGTACTCGGTGCATCTCAATAAGGATGCATGTATTGATCTGCATGAGCAAATGCAGTAACTGGCCAATTATAGCTATCATTAAAATTTAATTTTAGCAAGCTTAACTGTGTAGATGGCTATTCAAGCATAAAAGGCCACCTCACCCGTCATATTACTACTAAAGTTATAACTGAAGACACAGAAATCGCTAAAAAATTCTGCTATAAAACTTACCCTTTACGGCCTGAAGTGATATCGATATTATAGCTAGCCATATAGCTATGATGCCAAGTTCTAGATCTACCATGTTTCTCCTTTTAGCATTCCTAATTATTCAAGGATATGGAGAATCTTTCCTAAGCGAGGCTGCAGCCATTGCCGAATGTGGATGGTCAGGCAATATGCCTGGACCGGGAGGGAGCACCTCCTGCCCTTATCCCGCCCACAGCGAATCTTGTCCAGTCACTCCGAGCTATCAGCAACTCCAGCGGTCAGGCAAACTGTGGCCATGTCCAGACTACACTAGAAGCACTGGAGCACGATACTACAACCCATACTGCGTGAAAGGAAATACACATGCTCTGTGTAGTCTTGATTCGGCTTCACCGACAATGGGTTGTTGCTGCCCCCAGGACGGGTGCTGGACTCCTCCGTATTTTAACTGGATCATAGGAACATGCAAAGGCAATGGCTGTGGGAACTACTATAGAGCACCTGCCACAAAGAGGTACAAAGACGCCGGGTCTGATCTGCTCGTGAACTATGTTGCCTCATATCAGTGGGACAAGGCGAGCAGAAAGTGGCTCATTGTCAAAGATTCTTCCTTCAACACGGATGGTTCGAAGCCGTCGTTCGATTGCACCAAGCCTAACGGAGGTCTGGATAGGTCTCAAGCCTGGATGCAGCCACAACCTGGAGGGGCCGCAGCATGGACATGGGGATATTATCCTGCCGGAGTTAAGGGAGTGGGACCCCCTGGAGCAATGTTCATATTATCTGTGGAGAGGGTGTGGAACATCGCTTGGTACATGCTCAATCAAGGCACTCTGGATAGAGGTCCCAACATAGCGTATCCTCAAGGTGGCTGTCGCCATGGTAGCAACAACTGCTGGGCAGCAGGAAATGCTGGAGAAATTGACTTTTTGGAAGCTGCTTGGACCGTGAATGCTGGAGCTACTGACAATTATCGAAGACTCTACGCCACGCAGTGGAACCAGGTTGGTCGCTCGTTTATCGGTGACATGGGAGCAACAGGTCATGCTGATGGTGGATGGTTTAACAACCAAGTCACTTCAAATAACTACTTCCTCGGCACACATCCGAACCAAACAGATCCGTACATATTCGTGGCAGTCGTCGACAGTGTAGGTACTTTCATCTATCGTATTCCCTCTTCGCAAAGCGACAAAATCTGGCCTGGACTCTCGCGCAAATCGGCAGCCTGTACCCTTGATGCAAGGCCCACTCAACGACCAACGAACAGAGGCCCACCCTGTGACGATAGTAATCCTTACTGCGCCCTATTCCTTCCAAACTGTCAGGCTGACTCATGGGGTGGAAATTCAGCAGGGCATCAGGGAGCAGCCAACCAAGGCTGTAAGGTGAACACACAGCAGGGATGGTGTCAGAATTGGTGGAGGCTGTTTGATAACACCGGACAGTGGCTGTGGCCGGAGGGAGGTAGAAAGAGCTCCGTGCAGTACCAAGCTCCGGCACCGCCAGTTCAGATGCCATGGAACTATGAGATGGAAGCAAAATTGGTGAACTGGTAGATTTAATATCTCATGGTCTCTATTCTGATAATCGTGAATATTATATATACTATGTATTAATTGATACTTTATCAATATCAGATAATAATAATTATTGTGAGCCCCACTTTGAATAGCTAATACCACAATCCCAGATACACATCTGCCAGCTCAGCAATAACATGGTTGCTGAGCTGGCACTTGCTAATTATGTACTATCAAATACTTAGGTAGGTGTGATGATGTATTAGTGGTGGTCTCTAGAGAAGAGGGGGCTACAGTTATTGTTTATCATGGCTACTGAAACATTCAGTTGAGGTATTACAGATTGACTCTCTATATTTCATTGGTTGTAGTCATTTTGTGTTGTACAAACTCTTAAATTGAAAGATAATTAAATTTACCCACATGCAGCTTCTTGTTGTGTTGTATAAACTCTTTACTTTGTTAGTCAAAAATTATGCTAAAATTGATCCACAGCTTCTTACTTGTGTTGTACAAACTCTTTACTTTGTTAGCCATAAAATTTAAAGATAATAAATTTTAAACAGCTTCTTACTTGTAGTTATGTTGTGTTGTAGCTACATACTCTTTACTTTGTCAACCATAAAATTGAAAGGTAAGAAATTTTGAACAGCTTCTTACTTGTAGTTATGTTGTGTTGTAGCTATAGCTACATACTCTTTACTTTGTTAGTCATAAAATTAAAAGGTAAGAAATTTTGAACAGCTTCTTACTTGTAGTTATGTTGTGTTGTAGCTACAAACTCTTTACTTTGTCAGCCATAAAATTGAAAGGTAAGAAATTTTGAACAGCTTCTTACTTGTAGTTATGTTGAGTTGTAGCTACATACTCTTTACTTTGTTAGTCATAAAATTGAAAGGTAAGAAATTTTGAACAGCTTCTTACTTGTAGTTATGTTGTATTGTAGCTACATACTCTTTACTTTGTCAGCCATAAAATTGAAAGATAAGAAATCTTCTTACTTGTAGTTATGTTGTGTTGTAGCTACATACTCTTTACTTTGTCAGCCATAAAATCGAAAGATAAGAAATTTTGAACAGCTTCTTACTTGTAGTTATGTTGTGTTGTAGCTACAAACTCTTTACTTTGTCAGCCATAAAATTGAAAGGTAAGAAATTTTGAACAGCTTCTTACTTGTAGTTATGTTGAGTTGTAGCTACATACTCTTTACTTTGACAGCCATAAAATTGAAAGATAAGAAATCTTCTTACTTGTAGTAACTGTTATGTTGTGTTGTAGCTACATACTCTTTACTTTGTCAGCCATAAAATTGAAAGATAAGAAATTTTGAACAGCTTCTTACTTGTAGTTATGTTGTGTTGTAGCTACATACTCTTTACTTTGTCGGCCATAAAATTGAAAGATAAGAAATTTTTAACAGCTTCTTACTTGTAGTTATGTTGTATTGTAGCTACATACTCTTTACTTTGACAGCCATAAAATTGAAAGATAAGAAATCTTCTTACTTGTAGTAACTGTTATGTTGTGTTGTAGCTACATACTCTTTACTTTGTCAGCCATAAAATTGAAAGATAAGAAATTTTGAACAGCTTCTTACTTGTAGTTATGTTGTGTTGTAGCTACATACTCTTTACTTTGTCGGCCATAAAATTGAAAGATAAGAAATTTTGAACAGCTTCTTGTAGTTATGTTGTATTGTAGCTACATACTCTTTACTTTGTCAGCCATAAAATTGAAAGATAAGAAATCTTCTTACTTATAGTTATGTTGTGTTGTAGCTACATACTCTTTACTTTGTCAGCCATAAAATTGAAAGATAAGAAATTTTGAACAGCTTCTTACTTGTAGTTATGTTGTGTTGTAGCTACATACTCTTTACTTTGTCAGCCATAAAATTGAAAGGTAAGAAATTTTGAACAGCTTCTTACTTGTAGTTATGTTGTGTTGTAGCTACATACTCTTTACTTTGTCAGCCATAAAATTGAAAGATAAGAAATCTTCTTACTTGTAGTTATGTTGTGTTGTAGCTACATACTCTTTACTTTGTCAGCCATAATAATGCTAAAATTGAAAGATAATTAATTTATTGTATACCAACAGCTTCTTACTTGTAGTTGTACATTAGCTATAATAATGCTAAAATTGAATCTGTATGCCAACAGCTTCTTAGTTGTAGTTATGTTGTGTTGTACAAAATCTTTACTTTGTTAGCCATAAACTGAAAGACAATTATAGAATAAGACTGACTTTCTATACTGTATAATACTATGATAACCTGTTGTATTTGTGTCATAAACTCTCTTTACTTTGTAAGTCATAGCTAGCTATCATGACAGATAATGTTTTTGTACCCACGGTATCTTCCATGCTTAGCTTAGTCTAAGCATACACTGGAGCCTCCGGTAGGCTAATATGAGTGGATTCATAGGTGCTTGCTCCAGTCCTCAGTATCCTATCAGGGTTCTCATACTCACCCCTGGCTCCTGGATCAGCCACAGGCTTCCAAGTTACCTCATTGTAGGCCTTGTTTGCTGATACTGTAAAATCATTCTTTTTCTTACTGGATAATTTCTTTCTGCAAAGTTTGACGACAAAATATAGATCATGTGTGCATACACAGATTGATGACATAAACTATCCATACATACAAAATGCTAGCATTCACAGGATATACAGCTGTATACTCTGTCTGCCTGTACCTTTGTTAGTTTTAACTCTCTTACCTCCACCAATACACTATCACAATGACAGTGATCACTGTGACAATCAGACACTCCAGCACAATAATTGCTCCAACAGTATGGCATTCCAACACTGACAAAATTGGCAAGCTCAAATATATGGTCAAACTAGAATATGTGGTCAAAAGTGTTGCCTATATATGGTCAAAGCCAAATATATGATCAAATTTTATATGATCAAACTCAAATACATGGTAAAACGAAAGTTATGGTCATTTTTCCCATATATGGTCAAACATGCAGCAAATATATGGTCAAAATTCAAGAAAATCCCCTTACATAATAATCACGGATATGACGTATCTATTAGTTAATTGGACCGACGTGACGTCAACAGAATCCGCGTTTGCGAATAAAATTCGCGATCGCGCGCACAAACGTACACTCACGATCCTTACCTTATGTAGTCTCGTTCACGGACAGGCCCCCTTTAGGGCGGAGTCTGGGGACTTGATAATTTCGCTCCGCTCCTACGTGGGAGGGCTGGTGCGCGAGACTAGGTACAATCGGACATTGTATTGTATGGCATTAAAGCAGTATGGTAAGCATGAATGAAACTACTAGCTATTCATGTACTATAATATATCCTTCTGCACCTGGTGTGTCTTACCTTAGTCTCGAAACCAGACCGCTCCCACCGCAGCGTTCAGTTCATCCTGAAAGAACTGAACGCTGCGGTGGGAGCGGTCTGGTTTCGAGACTAGTCTTACCTGGGCAAGCTTAGTCTCGCTCGCCAGCCCCTCCTACGCAAAAAGCGAGAAAGGGTCTGGTAAATAACGTACCATCCGCGTGTCCCCGTGGAATGCACATGACATCATAGAACGTGACATCATTAACCGCAAACATCACGACCAGACAAGAACGAAGTGATAACTTCTAGCTGTTTCTCCTTCAATGACAAATAGCCTAACTCAGCGCTTGCTGTCTTCACTGCGTCCTCGAGCTTCTCCATCGTTCCTGCCAAGATATAGCGTGACTACTCTCGCGGGCCAGTGACCGGGAACTTTATTGTATACGCGTACACAGCTACTTCGCGCATTGCGCATGTCCCGGATGGTCATGTGACTAGATACTGCCATTTCATTGATAGTTCATATAGCCTACACGGGGACAAGCGGATGGTACGTTATTTACCAGACCCTTTCTCGCTTTTTGCGTAGGAGGGGCTGGCGAGCGAGACTAGGGCAAGCTTTATCCCCAGGCCCTCTCTCGATCTCCCAGTATTTATTATGAAAGATAGAGAGAGGGCCTGGGGACACGGCTAGCTCAGGTAATTTCATTCATACTTTAATACCTTACAATGTCCGATTATACCTAGTCTCGCGCGCCAGCCCTCTGTACGAAGGAGGTAGCGGAGCGAGATGGCCAAGTCCCCAGACTCCCCCCAGAGGGGGCGGGTCCGTGAACGAGACTACATAGCGGGTAAAGGATCGTTTGTGCGCGCGATCGCGAATTTATTCGCGAACGCGGATTCTGGCTATGATTCTGTTGACGTCACGTCGGTCCAATTAACTAATAGAGACGTCATATCCGTGACCATTATGTAAGGGGATCTTCTTGAATTTTGACCATATATTTGCTTCATATTTGACCATATATGGGAAAAATGACCATAACTTTCATTTGACCATGTATTTGAGTTTGATCATATAAAATTTGACCATATATTTGGTTTTGACCATATATAGGCTACAATTTTGACCACATATTTGAGTTTGACCATATACCTGACTCAAGTTTGACCATATATTTGAGCTTGCCAATTTTGTCAGTGTTGGAATGCCATACCAACAGCAATACCAACTTCACTTGTGCAACTATGAGAAAGTGTTGCTGCATCTAATTTGAATAACTACTCTTGGAATTATTATACTGCTTACTGTCAACAACGGATACATTGATACATTCACTATATAACTGATCAGCCTCGGAGCGAATGGACACATTTTGTCCGATGTAGCTTCGAATCTATCCACTTTCAAACTAACAGAGGTAATGACAGTCACTGAAGTCACAAATAAATTCTGCCCATTTCTGTAGTAGATTCTGTATCCAGTGATACTGTTAGTTCCATCGGATGGAGGGCTCCAGCTGATCTCCACTGGGGCAGAGGAACCAGACTGAGTGGCTTGGACATCCACAGGAGGAAAAGGACCTGTAATTATCTAGATAAGACAAATCTTAGTACTGATATTATTAATTTTACCTGCTCTAATATTGATAACTGATGATAACATTTTATTTCCAGCATGGTAGACTATATTATACATCTGAGTTGGCTTTGGTCTGACAGTAGCTGTGCAGATGTAGTTTCCAGAATCAATCCTCCCAAATGAGTTGATCTGAGTGGTGTAGGTGAAGGTTGTACCAGTCACTGTTGGTCCAGTTAGAGTCAGTGGAGTTCCGTCCCTGGAAAGCATTGCATCCACCATCAGCAATGAGATATCAGATGCCACTATTGCCAAATTAAGCATCAAAGTACAGGTCAAAGTAACACTAGTTCCAACTATCACAATGCCGGAATGACTGCTAGTCAGCAGAAGAGAAGGAATTGGGACTATACAATAATAAAATTAATATTATTAAATATAAGCAGTAGCTGTACAGTGATAATAATATTATCTGAGCATAGTAACTCACTTTGAAGTGTAACGTCTTGTGTATCCATCTTAGTGAGGCTGCATGGATTAACAGTAGCCTGACATGTATACCGACCAGCATCAGACAACCTGAGAGGAGAGAAGGAGAGAACTTTATCAGTTCCAACTTGTATAGTCTGATTGCCATTGTCCTTAGTCCACTGGTAGCTATAGGTAATGGAGGGATATACAGTTCCAGTAGCCGTTACATGTACAACACATGTGAGGGAGTAGCTGCTTTGCCCCAGCACCATACCTCCACTAGTAATGATCTTGACAGAGATATCAATGGGTGAAAGCTCTATAGTAAGTGAAGAGAACTAGAGCTCAATATCTAAAGACCAATAATAATGTTAAGCAATACCATTCACAGTAACCATAGCACTGTTCATCAATCTTCCAGGCCCAAGTCGACATGTATAGTTTCCTATAAGACACTGACTCAGTGGGGGAAACTGCAAAATGCTAGTATAGGTCTCGCTAGTGGAGTTGCTGCTGCTCATAACCCTAGCTATCACACCAGAGGGAAGTGAGGTACGGCCAGTCAAGGACCATGCCACTGAAGATTTGGTGGAGGTACATCAGAGGGTAGACGATGGAGATCAAAGAGAGTTGCTGAGCATGTCAGTGAGTAGTCTGTCTGCCCAGCAGTAGTGGCAGTGGAGCCAGTGGAGGGAGAGATCGTCACATGATCAACATTATAACGGACCCCAAAATTCACTGTGAAAATAATGATGCACAATATTTCCCGTAATAATAATTATTGGTATGCACTAGCTATAGTCAAGTAACAAATGTTCACATAGACGATCTGGTTAACACTGGGATTAGCGGCACTGGGTAGTTCACAATAGAAACGTCCTCTTTCTGGTATAGCACTGAATCTACGAAAGAGACGAACTGAGCCATAAAACTGCCGTCCATTGATGATTTCATTTGGACCTCTGTTTACCAGAAACCGTGTTCTACCACTAGGATCAAAATCGTGAACTCTGCGCCCATCAGGAAAGTACCAGTTACCATGCTCAGCACGCACAGTACCTGACTCTGTGCCACAACAGTCTACTAGGTCAGTTATACACTGCAATGCTCTATCCCTGGGATTCCTATTTGATGGAATGTTAGAACCAATCAACCCAATGTTTAAGATATCATCAAAATCCACAAAGCTGTCATTGGGTAAGGTCACTCCAAGAAACACCAGAGAGACACCAGCTGCATGTATAATATATTATATTATAATATGGCATTTATTACCATTGAAAATATCCTGAGCCTTGCATATTATAGCTAAATGCATGCTGGGTAGACTGGAGGTGAAATGGTGCAGTGATTAGCCACACAGTCTCAATTATTAATTTTATAGGAGATGGTGAGCCATTGTCAGTCAGGCTATACCCATCATTCATGCCCTTAGCATTGTTTACGCATTACAAAGTTATGGCTTACCTTGTCCATGGCCACTAGCAAGGGGGGCATAAAGATACGACTGAGTGAACAATAACAGCAGCCCCAAAGAGAAGAGCCTTCTGCCTTTACTACCATCCATAATCATGATTACAGAGTGTGATCAGAGAAATGGCATGTGTGCACAATAATTGCAAGTTGAGCTGCACATACCGTCCCAAGTTAATTATTGCATACCGTACGTAGAATTGCAATTGCACAATGATTATGTCATGCACATGCGGGAATTATTGTATAGCTACGTCGCTAGAAAAAAAATTCGCCAAGCTCAGCACCCTGCATTGTGCAAACTCCGCCAATGTGGTAAAGGTCGCCATATCGTCCGTACATGTACCGTATGGCGGATAATTTTCGTGGGGTCTAATTTTCGTGGAAAGTCTGAAAAGGCCCTCAAAATTAATTTTCGTGGTTTTAAATATCGTGACGGCAGGGGCGTGGCACTGCTGCACAAACGATGATGTATTATCGATACACGCGCTCGCGATCTTCTTTGTTAATACTAAGCCATACCTACAGAGACTTGGACAAATAACATGAGATAGAAGAATATTAGTGTCGAACATCTATCAGCTGGATGACAGTGGCTACTGTTGCTTGCTATACTGGAAAGTGTTGGCCGCGCTGCCACGATGTTTGTGGCCACGCCCATTATCATGGACTCGCATAGTACCTTTCTCGCGCGCGCATGAAGGGGGCTGGGCACGAGACTACATAGTACCCTATCACCTCAGGCATTAATTTTCGTGAGTGGGAAAATTTCGTGACCGCCAAGTCAACCACGAAAATAACGAAAATTAGCACCCCACGAAAATTACCCGCCCTAGACTACCGAAAAATTAGCGTGATAAAATTTTCGCTCATGAGAGGAGGAGGTGAAAAATATTTTTTACGAGCATGTATAAAGAAAACTTTTGTGTCGCGTGACATGAATCTGTGTTCAAATGGAGGAAGCACTTGAGTGAACAGCTCAGACAACTAGTCTTCGATCATTTTTGGGAGTGCTAAAAGTTTCCTTTAGCCTCAGAACTTACAATAAAAAGAAAAAAAATTTCATGTAATCCAGCAGTTATTGACCAAAATTTACATGTACATTCTGGTCATATTCATGTTTCATTTGTATTTTTTTAAAGAATAATAGGTACCTTTCTCTTGAACAATGGGATAGATAAGCGAAGAATATTAAATGGACAAATTTAAATTTTAAGGAATATTTGGCCCAGGCCTACTCATACTGTGTCAGTAATAGCAATAACATCTTTTTGTGAACAGATAGATTTTATTATTAAATTTATTTATTTATAACAATTTCTGTACAATAAATGACAGAGGTTAAAGTGAGTAGCTGAAAATTGTAGCTAATACAAGCACGCAACCAGATATAGTATGAGGTAGATAAACAGGTATAATAAGACTAACGAGTTTATGATAAACAAGATTTAAAACAGGGGAGGGAAGGTGAAGATAGTACATAGTGTGGTAGGGAATTCCACTGAACAATAGTCCCAGGAAAGAAAGAATGCTGGAATTGAGCTGTCTTGCAGTGAATGTCTTGCAGTTGCTGGACGTGAGAATGTCTGCTGTTGTACCGGATGACCCTAAAATGGAGACGGAGGATCTGGATAGACAATATTCATATTGTTGACCAACTTGAACAGGTAGCAGAGACTTGCATTAGTACGCCTGGCCGAAAGAGGGGGAACATGCATTACTTTGATTGTAGAGTTGTTCATGGCTAGCTTACCAGTTCTTTAAACAAACTCTTAAAGCGAATCTTTGAACCTTTTCCAATGCCTCAATATCACAGACTAGATAGGGATTCCATACAACAGAGCAGTATTCTAGATGAGGTCGAATAAATGATTTATAAAGTTGCAGCAGGGTGGACGATGCAGCATGCTTATAGAAGCATCGGTATAGTAACCCTATTAGACGCCTTGCTTTATTGCAGAGACTGGTGACATGTGCAGACCAGGACAGATCAGAATTAGCTAATCTGAATGCCTAGGTACTTTACATTGTTGACAAGCACCAAAGGGGAATTACTGACTAAGATAGGAGGGGGGTGAAGTCTCAGACTGCGTTTCCTCAATATGACCATGTAGCAACACTTAGCTGGTTGTAGAGAAAGAAGAGAATTCGCAACCCAATTCACTATTGCAGTGACATCACTTTGTAGGATGGTGTAGTCCTCTATACAGGAGACCGGTCTATAAAGAGCAATGTCATCTGCAAATAGAGACATTGTACTTCCAGGGGAGATCTGGTAGGTAACTTCATTGATGAATATTAAAAATAATAAAGGGCCAAGTATAGAGCCTTGCGGCACCCCTGAAAGAACAGAAAGGGAAGATGAATGTTCACCGCTAACAACCACTAATTGAGATCTGCATGTAAGATAACTACGGACCCATTGCACAATGAATGGGTTAGTATTGATCTGGAGTAGTCTCTGCAGCAGAAGATGGTGTGGGACACTATCAAAAGCCTTCTTTAGGTCAAAGAAGACAGAGCAGACTTCGTTCCCTTGCTCAAGCTGTTGCAGCCAATCATAGGTGACAGATAGCAAGGCAGACGCAGTGCTCCTACCCGGAAGAAAGCCCCATTGCCGGCTAGATATGGAGTAGCAAGGATAGGCATTAAGATGTTGAAGCAGTAGATGATGGACATGACGCTCAAGAAGTTTACTAACAACTGAGAGGATAGATATAGGCCGATAATTAGATGGACGGGACAAGTCACCTGCCTTTGGGACTGGGACGATACGGGCTAATTTCCAAGCTTCAGGGAAGATGCCAGAAGATAGCGACAAATTGAAGAGCTTAGTTAAACTTGGTACAATTACATCGACTGTACCTCTCAACATCCTGGCAGAGATCCCATCTGGGCCAGTCGACTTTGATGGGTCGAGCTAGACAATTAGGTCATAGACTTCGTCTTCAGTACAGAGTAGGTCTAGGGGACACTCAGAAGAGAGCAGGTGGAGAGGTTGATTCGTGAGTGGAGGAGTTAATGATCAATAGGTTATGAACTTTAAAAGTTAGGAACTTTGATAATAGTATACTGTTTGATTAGGCTTTGAATCATGCATTGTGTGCATATTAATAATAATTATGAATAAAATTTAATTTTCTGAATTCATTGATTTAATCATGTGAAACTATCTCAAGGGCGTAGACACAATTTTTAAAGTAGGGGGGCTTTGTGACAACTGTGTGCAAAGCGTGCGAAAATTTTTGATCCTATTGTATCCAGAACCTTAAAAAATCAGCTATTTCCAGCAATTATTTTCCAAATTTGTTGCATAATATTATTTTTGGCTATCCAACTATGATTACAGTGAATACAACTAGAATTTCATCCAACTTTAACAATCCTATATTATAATAATATTATAGTACATTGCTCAAAAAGTGGGTGGGCTAAAGCCCCCCCCCCCCCCAAGCCCCCACCTGTCTACACCCTTGTATCTACTCCATACCATGCACTTCATGTGCTGCCTTTCGTGCACCCAAAAATAGTACTAGTGTGATGAACTAAACACTACAGCTTCGCATGAGACACTATGTCATGTGCTGTAGTATAGCTAACAATGACAGTTGCTGGGTCTGCTATATAAAGTAAACAGCCTCGCCAGATCAGTGACAGTCACATGAAATAATAGCTATAATAATAGTATTATTATTGCTGTGATAGTACTCTGTACATCTCAATAAGGATGCATGTATTGATCTGCATGAGCAAATACAGTAACTGGCCAATTATAGCTATCATTAAATTTTAGCAAGCTTAGCTGTGTAGATGGCTGTTCAAGCATAAAAGGCCACCTCACCCATCATAATATTATTACTACTAAAGTTATAACTGAAGATACAGGAATCGCTAAAAAATTCTGCTATAAAACTTACCCTGAACAGCCTGAAGTGATATCGATATTATAGCTAGCCATAGCTATGATGCCAAGCTCTGGATCTACCATGTTTCTCCTTTTAGCATTCCTATTTATTCAAGGATATGGAGAATCTTTCCTAGTAAGCGAGGCTGCAGCCATTGCTGGATGTGGATGGTCAGGCAATATGCCTGGACCGGGAGGGAGCACCTCCTGCCCTTATCCCGTCCACAGTGAATCTTGTCCAGTCACTCCGAGCTATCAGCAACTCCAGAGCTCAGGCAAACTGTGGCCGTGTCCAGACTACACTAGAAGTACTGGAGCACGATACTATAGCCCAAACTGCGTGAAAGGAAATACACATGCTCTGTGTAGTCTTAACTCGGCTTCACCGACAATGGGTTGTTGCTGCCCTCAGGACGGGTGCTGGACTCCTCCGTATTTTAACTGGATCATAGGAACATGCAAAGGCAATGGCTGTGGGAACTACTATAGAGCACCCGCCACAAAGAGGTACAAAGATGCCGGGTCTGATCTGCTTGTGAACTATGTTGCCTCGTATCAGTGGGACAAGGCGAGCAGAAAGTGGCTCATTGTCAAAGATTCTTCCTTCAACACGGACGGTTCGAAGCCATCATTCGATTGCACCAAGCCTAACGGAGGTCTGGATAGGTCTCAAGCCTGGATGCAGCCACAACCTGGAGGGGCCGCAGCATGGACATGGGGATATTATCCAGCCGGAGTTAAGGGAGTGGGACCCCCTGGAGCAATGTTCGTCTTATCCGTGGAGAGGGTGTGGAACATCGCTTGGTACATGCTCAATCAAGGCACTCTGGATAGAGGTCCCAATATAGTGTATCCTAAAGGTGGCTGTCGCGATGGTAACAACAACTGCTGGGCAGCAGGAAATGCTGGAGAAATTGATTTTTTGGAGGCTGCTTGGACCGTGAATGCTGGAGCTACAGACAATTATCGAAGACTCTACGCCACACAGTGGAACCAGATTGGTCGCTCGTTTATCGGTGATATGGGAGCAACTGGTCATGCTGATGGTGGATGGTTTAACGACCAAGTCACTTCAAATAACTACTTCCTCGGCACACATCCGAACCAAACAGACCCGTACATATTCGTGGCAGTCGTCGACAGTGTAGGTACCTTCATCTATCGTATTCCCTCTTCGCAAAGCGACATAATCTGGCCTGGACTCTCACGTAAATCGGCAGCCTGTACCCTTGATGCAAGGCCCACTCAACGACCAACGAACGGGGGCCCACCCTGTGACGATAGTAATCCTTACTGCGCCCTGTTTCTTCCAAACTGCCAGGCTGACTCATGGGGTGGAAATTCAGCAGGGCATCAGGGAGCAGCCAACCAAGGCTGTAAGGTGAACACACAGCAGGGATGGTGTCAGAATTGGTGGAGGCTGTTTGATAATACCGGACAGTGGCTGTGGCCGGAGGGAGGGAGAAAGAGCTCCGTGCAGTACCAAGCTCCGGCACCGCCAGTTCAGATGCCATGGAACTATGAAATGGAAGCAAAATTGGTGCACTGGTAGACATTTTAATAATTAAGTTAATACCTGTCTCTCTATTCTGATAATCATTGTGAATTATTATGTATGCTATTATTATTAAAGCTATTGATGTGTGCACTTTGACAATATGAACCCACCCATATTAAATTTTTGTGGGCTGTAATCTCATTGCATACTACCACAATCCCAGATAGTATTACACACAGTGCTAGCTAAGCAATAATTATGGCGATGTATTAGGGATGCATGGCCTCTAGAGATGAGGGGTCTACAGTTATTGTTGATCATCAGGATAATAAATATTATTGTCATGGATAGTAGAAGGGGGAAAATGAAACATTCAGTTGAGGTATTACAGACCCACTCTCTATAGTACTAGCTATTATTGTGGACACACAAACACTTTATTTTGTTAAATTGAAAGACAAATAAATCAGTTTGCTATACCCACAGCATTTTCCATATATACTTCAAATCCATAGCATACTTCTGGAGCCTCTAAATTGTTTGCTCACTATATAGCTATATGGACTCCGACTGCTTTAACACCCACTGCAAGTCATCACTGCCGGTATCTTATCAGGGTTCTTGTACACTCAACTATCACCCCCTCCAGCCACAGATTTCAAGGTTTATAAATTTAATATTCAGTGGAGTGCTCGAGGGCACCATGGGCAGTAGCACCAATAATAATTATTATCCCAGCAATTAAGCTATGGAGCAGCTATAGCTACTCCCAGGCTCATGATCAGCTGCCCAAGCCTCCTGATATTTCTCTGCATGCAATTGCAACACATCATTGGAGCTGGAAATAGGGCCTGACTCGGAAGTGAGAGCGAGGTTGTACAATGAATATAGCTACCTATAATAATATTCTTTGCAGAATACAGTGGCAAGGTGAACTTATAAAGGCATGGAATCTGTAAACTGGAGCAAAAGCATGTATTGAAATCATAATCCACTTTATATGTCAATGAATTCTGATTAACAATTTACCTCTGTTTTTTGGATTCCATGCCTTTATAAGTTCACCTTGCCACTGTATCTGTCTATTGCACTGATGATGGCAGTTGTATAGCTGCCGAAATGCATGTTTGTATTACCAAACTTTCACTTCGGCTAATGTATCTACCTAGCCACAGGCCTTTTGCATGAACATTATTATTAACCAAACACTACCATGCACTCAAACTCATTATTTGATTTTCTCTTTTCCGATCTCTAACTCTATAGCTCCCAGCCCATGCAGACCAATCAATATCTTTTAGCCTTAATGAACTCTAGGACCATGCCAGGTAATAGCTAGCCATACTCTCTCATACTCTCTTCCAGAGCATAAAGAGTTTCAATTTCCAATCTTAGCTACTTGTTTAGTTTAGCTACTGTCTCGATCATGACATTGTGAATCACAACTAGTTCTAATAATGTTATCATAGTGACATTAGGCAAATTTAAACAAAATGGATATGAGAGTATCTATGGATAGAGGGCTAAGATGACTGTGTGCATCTGGCTCAACTATAATATTATTGTTTATACAATTGCTATAGCTAATAGTATTGATTTTTCTGTTATCATGTGTTTGTCATAGCTACTGAACATCATGAAACTTTCAGTTGAGGTATTATAGAAGACTGACTAGATCTCTATACTGTATAATACTACGGTTATATTTTGTGTTACATAAACTCTCTAAATTTACTTTGTAAGTCATAGCTTATGATCGTGATCGATAAATGATCAATTGGTTTTTGTTGTACCCACAACATCTTCCATGCTAGCATATACTGGAGCCTCCGGTATGTTACTATAAGTGGATTCATAGGTGCTTGCTCCAGTCCTCAGTATCCTATCAGGATTCTCACACTCTCCACCATCACCCCCGGCTCCTGGATCAGCCACAGGCTTCCAAGTTACCTCATTATAGGCCTTGTTTGCTGATACTGTAAATTTATTCTTACCAGATGATTTCTTTCTGCAAAGTATTATGACAGATCATGCATACACAGATAATTGTCCATACATACAGATAAAATTAAATGCTAGCTGGCTACATTCACAGGATATAGCTACAGCTGTATACTCTGTCTACCTGTACCTTTGTTAGTTTTAATTTTCTTACCTCCACAAATACACCACCACAATGACAGTGATCACTGTGACAATCAGACACTCCAGCACAATAATTATTCCAACAGCAGTACCAACCTCACTTGTGCAACTATGAGAACTGAGCGTTGCTGTATCTAAAGTGTCATTAATAATAATTATTTATATCAATAAGTAACTACTCCTGGAATGCTACTTACTATTAACAACGGATACATTGATAGATTCACTATACAACTGATCAGCCTCAGAGCGAATGGACACATTTTGTCCGACATAGTTTCTATCCACTTTCAAACTAACAGAGGTAATGACTGTCACTGAAGTCACAAATACATTCTGCCCATTTCCGTAGTAGATTCTGTATCCTGTGATGCTGTTAGCTCCATCAGATGGAGGGCTCCAGCTGACCTCCACTGGGGCAGAAGAACCAGACTGAGTGGCTCGGACATCCACAGGAGGAAAAGAACCTGTAATTATCTAGATAAGACAGATCTGAGTGCTGATGTTATTAATTTTACCTGCTCTAATATTGATGGCTGATGATAACATTTCATTTCCAGCATGGTTAAGTATATACATCTGAGTTGGCTTTGGTCTGACAGTAGCTGTGCAGATGTAGTTTCCTGAGTCAGTCCTCCCAAATGAGTTGATCTTAGTGGTGTAGGTGAAGGTTGTACCAGTCACTGTTGGTCCAGTTAGAGTCAGTGGAGTTCCGTCCCTGGAAAGCTGTGCATCTACCATCAGCAATGAGATATCAGATGCTGCTATTGCCGAATTAAGCATCAAAGTACAGGTCAAAGTAACACTAGTTCCAACTGTCACAATGCCGGAATGACTGCTAGTCAGCAGAAGAGAAGGAATTGGGACTATACAATATTAAATTAAATATAAGCAGCTGTACAGTGATAATAATATTATCTAACTCACTTTGAAGTGTAACGTCTTGTGTATCCATCTTAGTGAGGCTGCATGGATTAACAGTAGTCTGACATGTATACCGCCCAGCATCAGACAGCCTGAGAGGAGAGAAGGAGAGAACTCTATCAGTTCCAACTTGAATAGTCTGATTGCCATTGTCCTTAGTCCACTGGTAGGTTATGGAGGGATATGCAGTTCCAGTAACAGTTACACCACATGTGAGGGAGTAACTGCTTTGCCCCAGCACCATACCTCCACTAGTAATGATCTTGACAGAGATATCAATGGATGAAAGCCCTATAGTAAGTGAAAGAGAACTAGAGCTCAATATCTATAGACTATAGATCAATAATCATGTGATAAGGTTAAGCAATACCATTCACAGTAACCATAGCACTGTTAATCAATCTTCCAGGCCCAAGTCGACATGTGTAATTTCCTATAAGACACTGACTCAGTGGGGGAAACTGCAAAATGCTAGTATAGGTCTCGCTAGTGGAGTTACTGTGGCTCATAACAGTTGGCATAGCAGTCACACCAGAGGGAAGTGAGGTACTGCCATTAAAGAACCATTGAAAGTTTGGTGAAGGTACATCATAGGGTAGACGACTGGGTTGAAAGAGAATGGTTGAGCAGTTCAGTGAGTAGTCTGTATCCCCAGCAGTAGTGACAGTGGAACCAGTAGAGGGAGAGATGGTCACATGATCAACATAAAAACGGAAACCAAAATTCACTGTGGAAATAATAATAACAATATTGTGTAACCCCGGCCACATAATATCAATTTATTGGTATGCAATATTTGAGTAATAAACAACTCACAAATGTTCACATAGAGGGTCTGGTGAACACTGGGATTAGCAGCACTGGGTAGCTCACAGCGGAAACGACCTCTTTCTGGTACACCACTCCATATACGAAAGAGACGAACTGAGCCATTAAACTGTTGCCCATTTACAACTTCATTTGGACCTCTGTTTACTAGAAATCTTGTTGTAACATGATAAATAACAAATTCATAAACTTTAGTCCCATCAGGAAAATACCAGTCACCACGCTCAGTACGCACAGTACCAGACCCTGACTCTGTGCCACAACAGTCTACTAGGTCAGTTATACACTGCAATGCTCTATCCCTAAGATTCCTATTTGATGGAACGTTACTAGAACCATTTCCAATGTTCAAGACATCATCAAAATCCACAAAGCTGTCGTTGGGTAAGGTCTCTCCAAGAAACATCAGAGAGACACCAGCTGCATGTACATAATATTATTATTATGGCAAATATTACCATTAAGACTTATCTATTGTGCACAGTATGTAGCACAGTAGAAAGATTAAGACTTATCTATTGTGCACAGTATATAGCACAGTAGAAAGCTTAAAATAATATCTTGAGCTTCGCATAATTTAAAATACATGCCAGGTATATAGACTGGAGATGAAACGGTGCAGTGATTATAGGCACAGTACTATAGTCTTTCATTAAACTATAGGAGATGGTCAGCCATTGTTAGCCAGGCTACCCCATCATGCATGCTCTTAGCATTATGGCTTACCTTGTCCATGGCCACTAGCAAGGGGGACATAAAGATACAACTGGGTGAATAATAACAGCAATCCCAACTTAGAGAAGAGCCTTCTGCCTTTACTGCAATCCATATTATTACGGAGTGTGATCAAAGAAATGGCATGTGTGCACAATATAATTGCATGTTGAGCTGCACATACCCCCAAGTTAATAATTATTGCATACCGTACGTGGAATTGCAATTACACAATGATTATGTCATGCACAGGAATTACCGCCAATGTGGTAAACGGTCGCCATATCTTCTTGCATGTATATACAGGACAAAAAAATTAGCGTGATAAAATTTTCGCTAATGATGCTAATGTCCCGTGCATAATAAAATTATATCCTGATCATGCTTGCACTTATACTGCAATATAAATTACAATAGAGGCTCTCAAAGTGCATGTTATAAAAATCATTATGAGATGTAGAAAAATCATAGCAAAAAAATATTAATTTTAATAGGATGACCTAGAATCAGATGCTAAAATCATACAGAAGGTGAAGAATACAAGTATACAGAGTCTAGAAATGGTGGTATATAGGATGAAAGAGAATGATGAAAGAAATGTATGCATAAATTAATCATCGAGATCAGTTAAATCAATCACTTCAATCTTCTTTTCCTCTTCTACAAAACAAAGGGAATTTGGTATGGTAATGGTCGTCAGACACAAAAAAAATTGGTAATGGTCGTTATAGTGACTCACTTTGAACCGGTCGCCATGATCCTTCGTCTCCTAGTTCAACTTCCTGAGCAGAGCTCTCCCTCACTGCCGTAAAAATATCCCTACAGATGTAGGAGAAAGATAACATCATAAAATCTTACGAGTATAACATTATTTAGTGCATCTGTCCCTCACTCCCTCTCCCTCTCTTCCTCTCCATCCTTCCTGATGTATTCACAAAACTTACTTATCAATGTAAAGCTGGTTGGCAACCACGTTTGAGTGACATATTGGACACTGCCATTTCTTATTGACGACCTCTAGTACGCACGATTTCCCATTTGGCTGTTTCATCAGTTTCTTCTTCACCCTATGAAAACGATGAAAAAAAACATATAAAACAGAGTGGGGTAGAGAGAGAGAGAGGGAGAGAGAGGGGGGAGAGAGAGGGAGAGAGAGGAAAGAGTAAGGAGAGAGAAGGGGGGGAGGGGAGATGAGTGATAACTCACTTTTGAGCGATGTTATATCTGACGTAGGCGTCTGCATCAAAGCACTGATGATGTCGACAAGTGTTGCCCCTGCAAATTAAACCAATTATTACACCAATTAGATCACTCAAAGCACAAAGCTATCAGTTCAATAATACAATCACAGTGGAGTTGTGCAGGCACAATCCCCCATAATTAGAACACCCTGCCACGCCCACAATGGAGTGTACGAATAATCATGAAATAAAAATAATATGAGACAAGGGAGCATAAAAAGTTCTAAGAAAGGAGAAAGAGTGTTAGATAATACGCAACAGGCAGAATCTCCTCATGCGTCCATTGTTACATTCCAAGCATACTTTCATAATGACATTCATGGTCACATGAGTGACCTTAGATGGATTCATCTATAGTCACATGACCAAATATCCCAGTTCAACAAGTACACGTACACGTACATGACTTCACTAATGACCTAATATGTACAAGTAAGACGGTATATGCACACACACATAATGCCAGACCCAAACCCAAAACCCAAACTAAAAAAATTCTGACTCTATACATGTACATTTATGCACACATTGGAACTTCATAGTTCATAGTCTCGTCCCCAGACCCCACCCTCAAAAGGAGGGAAAAGTGTCTGGTGACTTCGGGCAGTTTTCTTGGTCGTCAAGTAGATCAGCTTTTTTCCCAAAGTCACCAGACCCTTTTCCTCCTCAAGGGTGGGGTCTGGGAACGAGACTACGTAGTTCAGGGTTAGGGGAAACTTAATTTCAGTGGTGGGAAAATCCCTACGCTCCCCACCCTAACATCAGTCCTACATGTACACATGTATACATACACTTGTAGTGTAAAAGCTTAAAAGGCTCTATTCACAATCATGTGACATGTCGACCCATTTTAAGTCACATGACCCATAATAACGAGATCTCATCTCATATGACCATATTTGGTACACCTGGTGTGTAATTTCTCGAGGTCATGTGACGGATATCGGACACACCTGGCCCTGGCCTGTGCTGTCCTGAGGGGTAAGGGGAACAATGGACCACGTCCCAAGACATGTTCTAACTACCTAAGCCTTTCTTTAAACGAAGGAAATGCTTACATGAATACTCCTAATATCCTAATGTGAAGAGGAAGTTAGTAATTGTTTGTGTGTGTTAGTAATGTTAATATTGCCATTCTGGGAGTATTGACTTCGTTATAGTGTTTTACCTGCATGGATAGGACATCCTCTTCTGACTTAGCTGTGGGAGGGAGGGAGGGAGGGAGGGAGAGGGAAAGGGGGGGAAGGGAGAGAGAAAGAGAGGGAGGGAGGGAGGGAGGGAGGGAGGGAGGGAGGGAGAGAGGGGGAGGGGGAGGGGGGAGAGAGAGAGAGAGAGAGAGAGAGAGAGAGAGAGAGAGAGAGAGAGAGAGAGAGAGGGAGGGGGGAGAGAGAGAGAGAGAGAGAGAGAGAGAGAGGGGGGGGGGGGGGGGGGAGGGGGAGGAGAGAGAGAGAGAGAGAGAGAGAGAGAGAGAGAGAGAGAGAGAGAGAAAGAGAGGGAGGGAGGGAGGGAGGGAGAGAGGGGGAGGGGGAGGGAGAGAGAGAGAGAGAGAGAGAGAGAGAGGGGGGGAGGGGGGGAGAGAGAGAATGAATGTATGTATGTATGCGATGTACGTACAATCTGTGATACACTAGTCATATACCACTGAATTCCCAAAAAAATCGTTATTAATTTCAGTGGAATACATGTAAATATTTGTCAATAATACGGTAAAGGTAGCCATAATAATATTATCTTCTAAGTATTTATTAACATAGGACAACTAATTTTTGTGATAAAAATTTCACCAAACAGAGCAGGTGGTGAAACTGGCAAAAATCTTCAACTGACAAAAGTATTCCACCAAAATTTAATGGCATACATTCACTGTAGCTACTGAGTAAGTAGTACTGACCACATTGAAAGCGAAACAGCAACTTGTAGGTTATCAGATGCTGCGGTTGGAAGCGTTGGCAGACCACAAAACCACATGCAACTATTTTTATAATAATAACAACAACCATTTATTATGTAGGGACTTGACCAGACCAGTCAGAGAATCATAAAATTTAGGGTATGGTAGATACCCTGGTAAGTACCCACTCCCGCCCACACACCACACTACCTGATATTATTCAAGAGGGGGGAGTGATGCAGCTTTGATACGAGTGTATGCAAGTTGTGTCCCGGGGAAAGCGCTCATGTGGACCAAAATCGGGTGTGAGGTTGGGTAAAGCATCCCTATAATATTATGCTAGCTAGTTCACCAGGGACACTACAGGAGTGGGTAAGTCCCATGTACAGTGTAGTTGCTAAGCTCTGCGGCAAAATCTTAAACAAAGTCATTATTAGTTACAAATTTAACACTATGCTAGACAGACAAAAATTAATAACTATTAATAATGCTCAATTCTTTGTGCATGACGACACCACATTGTGATAATTATGTCATCGTATTGTGATGCACTACTGTTCCTATACTCCAATCAATTACCACATACAATGAATGCACGCAATAGTCACGATTAACCTCGACTCTCCAAGAACCTCTCTACGAAAATTGCATTGTGATGATGAACCATCCCTTGCAGTGGCTGCTGAGACAGCAATACCACCTGTGCTGCGGCTCCCTCCCAACACATGTACAAATGTACACGCACATGTATATGTACATGTACATGCATACTACCGTGTTTATGCTAATAGAACGCAAGCTAAAAAAAAAATTACGATTTTAAATTTTGCGTGATTTTCTGGTAAAGGCTATCACACGCTCCATTAAGATACACTATGAAAAGCCCCTAGAACGTGAATTTTCTTGAGCTAATTAGATCTTATGTTTTATTAGCATAAACATGGTGCTAAGAGTGCTATTGCATAGTGGAAACTGTCCTACATGTAAGACTCAAAACTTCCACAAATCTGAATGTCTTGTGTTGATCGGTAAAAGTTTTGTCAACCGATATTAAAGGTGGCCCATCTAGCATTAAGCAATATTATGTTGTAATGTTGCAATCCATAGTTTAGAGAAAATATTTCCCCCCAGAAAATTCCTGATACTCTGCGCAATAATGATGTGTATGTGCTAGCTCTTCCATTTTCCACAGGAGAGAACATTTCCCTCAAATATTTTCTACACTGTAACAACAGCAATACTATTGGTCTGGAAAGCCAGATGCACCCCCTCCCCCCGCTCGGACCTTGACCTTTCCACTCTAGAGGGGATGGGAGAAACGTCTACTCTGGCCAGACTACTGTACAAACGATGGTTAAAGATTTGAAGTACATCAATTCTTTGACTTACCGGACATATGAGCGAGATTCTTATGCATGATGTCTTTACATCGCCTTCACCTGATGAAAAAACAATGACATACATGTAATGCAACAAGAAGGACTATCAGAATATCATTGACATACATGTAAATGCATGTACATGTACTTGGACTGTATGGAAAATAAAGCGTATAAAGCTGAGCCCCACTTTTTTCTCAAAGCACAGTTGGAGGTGTGTTTTGGAAGGAGTTTCAACGCTATTTTAAGCGCCATCTACTTGAAAATCAAACTTGGGAATTGCTCATTGATTTGACATACGCGTACTGGGAAGAATAATTACTAAACATTGCTATAGTCAGGCAACTAGCTTGCTTAGAGGAATAGCTTAGAAAAGCTCGTTGTCAGAGCATAATGTCATATAAACACAACTGCAGTATGGTCTGCCGGCAGTGCACTCAGTGAGTGTATTGTGCCAAAGATTACATTTGTCCAGCTTCTGAGAAATGCCAGAAACTCTATAGAGTTTGGAATTTTAGAAATGATCATCTCCAATCATCCCCCCCCCCCCCCCCCCCAACAGGAAAAGAACCATAATAATATTATAGACCACTAGGGGGATTTCATAGAAAGGAAAGAGCACTAGGCAATATTGAAATACACACAAAACATGTACACAAATGTACATTATGTTATTGGGTATATATACATGTACTTTAATGCATTTCTCTCTTAATTAATACTTCACTCTCCCTCTCCCTCCCACACACACACAGTAGATGGATCTCCTACTCCACAGTAATTGATGTCTTGTAACTGATTTGTTAGTCCAGGCCCTCCCCCCTCCTTCCCTTTCATTAACAGGTTACTCTATGAGCCATCCCATAGTTGATAATCAATACTTCATAATAAAAATCATGCTAGGCAATTGCAAATGTACATGTATACACATATACACGTATTATTACTTCGTGGGTGGTTATTTACACACCCAGTAGTGTTGACCATTTCTCAACACAAAGGAAAGTTGGATTTCACTAAATAGAGGTATTGCAAGCAATAACTGTATTTTCAGGGGGGAACAGGGAAAGTATAGGGAAAATTAGCAATTACGTTCCACTCCCTAGAAGCCAAACTACCCCCCCTCCCCCCACTCCTACACTCCTTCCCCCTTGAAAACATACTACAATAATTTATACCCATTAATAATAACAAGACGCTTCACTGATTGTGCTTGGTAGTTCCGTATACAAGTACTTATATATCAAATTCTATTGGAACTGTACTATAATATATTATATCAAGGCAATATTTATTATACAGGGAATTCCCTTGCTAATAGAAACATTATCATGTATAATAATACCCCTATCAAATGAACACTAGAACTATACTTTCTCTAATACACGTACACGTACATGTACGAAGCATATAAGCACATTTTTGTGTATTGAGTGTAGCAATCAGTTCATTACCCTCTAACTGTTCCTCCCTAACCACAGGATTAATCCATAATCAAGTTACAGCGCCACGCAGCAGCACATGTACAGCTTCAGTTACCATTATACAATGTACTTATATAGCAGTGTGTATCATTCATTGGGTCTGGGATACATTTGACAGCCAGCCTAGATGACGTTACCACCACAAAATCACAAACCTCAATATCATAACTACATGTCCATGTATATACAGTGGAATCCCTCTATAAGGACACTTTTTAAATGAGTTAACCAGGACACCATGCATGCACAGTCCCAGCTACATAGAGAAGTGTACAGAACTGCCCCTGAAATGAGGACAGCTCCTTTAATCAGGACACTCTAAGCTGCCCCAAGGGTGTCCGGAATAGGTGTATGTAATTATATAATTAAGAGCAATAGTCAGTTAGCAAGTTTTGCTGGTTAATTGACACTGTACTATACATTGTACTTATACTATTACTCTTGACTAATATACCTAACCTACATTGTTTTTGTACACTGTGTCATTGTGTATGGAGTCAGGTTTGACTGGGCAAACGACATTATTACCACGAAATGCCACATGCACACAATCCAGCATTATAACAAGCATTTAATGAGACTTTGAGAACCTCAAGATTACGTGTAGCCACCAAATTAAAGCTCAATATTCATTGTGTACATGAAAGTATTTCCCAAGTTTATCTACTAGTTTGAAAACCTTGGGGGGAGGGTGTTCTCCCCCCAAGCATAATTCAAGTCATGACAAGCTGAAGGCATAGTTTGGATGAAATCTGTGACCACAGCAAAGCTTATGGATGATAGCCTTTCCCACATCAAAGGGAATTCCGTACTGAAGGGCTTGTTGGGCCGACATACCGTAGGTATGCTGGGGAGAACACTTATACGAGTTTGATTGGGATGCGTAAGATATCTCTTCTAGATCTATTTTTGATGAGATGCATGGTCGAATACACCCCAACTAAGGTCATGTACATGTAACTATTCTGTTGGCCCGTGACCCCCCTCATTATTGGCCCATAGCCCACCACTGAATGTACAAGCAACCAATTCAGATCCACCACTAACCACAAAACAAAAAATGGCTTCCCTGCATCACAGCCAAGCTCTCTCTTTACAAAAACTATTAATTTTCTCTAAATAGGGTGGCTATATGTAACCATGGAGCTTTAGGTACATGTACATGTAGAGCGAGACAGTGATTTACTGTTCACCTACGCTAAATATTCATATCCTCTTTCTTTGCTTATACAAGGCCAAATATCCTATTACAATGTTTATACTAATAGTAACTTATGTCCAATATCAACATGTACAATACGTGTATAATTATACATGTATAATAATAATATTGTACTGTACATGTAAAATGTTATGTATATATGACATTGGGGCTTTTAAGTACACCCTTATAAGCTCCAAAGTGACTCCTTGTCCCCAGGCCCTCCCAGATTTTCAATGGATAAGCTGAGATGGCCTGGGCCTGTTTATACATGTACTAACAGTAACTTTTGTCCAATACAAACATGTATATATAATAGGGGGGCTTTAAATACGCTCTTATAAGCTCCAAAGTGACTCAGTCACAGCCTTGTCCCCAGGCCCTCCCAGGTTTTCAATGTTACATACAAACATGCTTGACAAGCTGAGATGGCCTGGGGATGAAATGACATTAAAATTATTTTGTAGAATGAACTGTAAGCTTGTATGCAAGTGTCTAGCAAGCTTGTCACTTACTTCTGAATCAGTGTCTAATATTGAGAGGAGAATCTGATAGTAATCACGTGTTAAAGGTGGTAGAGAAACTCATGAAAGTGGGATATAGACATAGGCAGTCTTAAACATGTTCTTTCTATTCTCTCTCTCTCTTTCTCACTCTCTCTCCCTCTCTCTCTCATACTCCCTCCAGTATCTTACCAGAGTTCCTCCTATATGCATAGCTGCGTCTGTTCTGCACCAGTTTCTCTATGAAGTGTTTTATTTTCTCCTCAGGATTCATCTTGACCTGATGATTGTTACGATGATCATGGCCGCTGCCGCTCACTCTTCCTCCAAGCTTTGCCGATGTTGGATAGGGGGGCGGGGCACGACCATCACCGCTGACCAATTGGCCGTCCTGCTGTACTCTCGTCATTGGAGAAGCCACACCCCCTCCCCCTCCTCGGTTCGCTGGTGGACACACCCCCATAGCTGTGGCCATGAAGGCTTTAGCTTTTTCGATGGCAGAGCTGGGTTGAAGAAGACCCTTGTGTCCCCCCCGAGAGTGGTACTGCTGCTGCTGCTGCTTTGGGTCAGCCCCTGAATGATTGGACGATGATTGGATCACCGATGGTCGTCCACTGCGGGACGAATGCTGTTGGGAGGGGTGAAAGTTTGAGGGTCGAAGGAGATCGTCCGGTGCTGGAATGGGTCTCTGCTGAACGCTGTCCCTCTCTGTGCTGTCTTGTCTAACGAACGAAAACGAAGGGGTCGGCCTCCCGTTACTGCTGAAAGGTGTGGTGGCCTCCGTAGGGGAAGTGACATCAGTTTTTATGGTACGACCCCTGGCTACCATAGGGGCAGGTGGGTACATAAAGGACAGCGAACCTGAAGGAAAAAGGGAATTCAATTGGTCGGACGAAGTGGAACCGGAATGGGAATTCAAACCATTTCTAGTCACCATTCCATTACTGGAATTGGTTTCGGAATGGCTGGGGCTCATCATAAACGGTGATATCATACTGGGAAATATTCTCGCTGAAGAGTAGGGACTGCTATTTTCAGTGATGTCACTAGTTGCAGTACCACTCGAGGGAAATATGGTTGTTCCAGAGAGGGAAACATAACTTCCCCCTCGAGGGGATGCCCCTGGAATTAAAAAAGGAAATGCAGCACCCGGGTAGTGCAATGCCACAAATGGAAAATTTGTGGTAGCTGCAGTGGTCGAGTTGTTTACTGAACTGAAGGAACTTTCTGATACTTCCTTTGAGCTCAGGCTTTGCTGTTGTTGCTGATGGCTGGATGAATTTGCTGACGAGGCAGATTTCATGAGGTAATCAACAGCCTTTACCCCTGATTCCCTTGTTGGTGCGTACTTGCCGAGATTTCTGAGCGGAATTTGAGCAATATTATCACCGCGCATAAACTTCACGATTCCATGCTCTCCTATGACCGACATGAGTGTCCCAATCCGTCCTAAACAATGCGTGCCCCCGATGACTTTCACGACGTCCTTCTGACGAGGTTTAACCGGCTCAAGCGAGCTACACGGAACGTGGATGTCTGAACTAGTACTCAAGAGGTGCACAGACGCCGTGTCTCCGGTCGTGACCCGCTTCACCACGCCCACTTGGCCATGCATGATGACATCACGACTCGTCGATTTCAGCGTTACCATGGTATCGACGAGGTCATAGTTGGATATCTGAGTCAGCATATTTACCGGGATTGAAGACGGTAGGCGTGTTGCAATAAACGGTGAAGGTGCCACTGGTTGCGTTCGAGAGCTAGTGGTATTACTGCACGATTCGTTAGTGGGCGTGGTCGGGCTAGAAGCAGCAGATGAATTGCTCCTGTGAAGGTAGTGGGGGCTATGTGACCTGGTGGGACCAGGGGGCGTGGTCGAGTGAGGGGAGGGGGTGTGGTAGGTGGGCGGAGGGTGCAAAGGTGACGTCAGCGATGGATGGGCAGAGTTTACCGGGGAGGGCTGCTGCTGCATGCGGACTTGCTGTACGGCAGGAGGAATACTGAGTCCGTTTTGCAGCAGAGTCTGTGGCCTGAGAGAAAAAAAATTAATAAGGGAAGATGAAGGACTTCAATCACACAATGATTTCCTCTACACTCTAGATAGTACAGCCGGAAAACTTACACTAAATCCCGCCAAAATTTTCAATCAAGTATACATAATTGGTACAACAACTAAGTCAGCAAAATATTACAAAACAGCTCAATCAGCGAATAGGATTAATGTTTCTGAAGAAGAGAGTCCCTTGATCATTGATTTAGAGGGAAAATGCTGAGCAGACTGTTTTTTAAGGTACTGGAAAGCTGATGTTGCAACGTAATAATGAGAATCATTCACACAATCAAGACTAGGATGAGATCACTAATAGTCACACACACACACACCCACTCACAACACATGTACACCTTCCTCATCCCTCATATACTTTCTCGCTTGCACCCTCTCGCTCTCTCCCTCTCTCTCTTTCTTTCTTTCTCTCTCTCTCTCTCTCTCATTCACACACACACACACACACACACACACACACACACACCAAACAGTAGTCCTGTCTTTATCCTATTTGAAACAGCCAGCTATCACAAAAGTACTGTACATATCCTTAAAGCTTATCTGTAAACACTGTGTAACGCTTTTAAGCTTATCTAAGTTCAAAAAAGCTTACTGTACCCTCCTAAATACATATAAAGTACCTCTGATAAGTCGGCCATCCGTTTGTCATTCGCGTTGTTGTGGCACAGCCCGCTTCCATTGGCGATCTAGCTGTATCACGGCTAGTAGTAGTACGAGATACGCCACCTCGGCTTTCACACTGCGCACTTGTATTCAAAAGGTCGTCGGCATTGAACGATGATTGGCGATGTTCACTCGAACCTCCATTCAGAACCTTGATAGCTTCGGTGGTACCGTTTACTCCTGGCGTTGTCGCGGATAGACTGATCGGACACGTTGAATTCTTGAGGAGATTCGCCACGGCGGGATCGTCGGCTAAACCTCCCAGGAAATCGCTGGGGTTAACGTTGGAGCCAGATATGCCCCACAGTAATCGAGGCTCTCTGCCGCCAGACAGATTCAAAGTCATTTTTACTTCTTCGATAGATTCTGGGCTATGAATATCAAGTAGCTGAACACGGAAAAGGTCATCAGAGGTTAAAGAATCTACAATATCTATAGTCCCGCCCATTCAGGAACCGCGCGCCCACCACGCATGCGCATTAGAACAATTTTGCGTAATCGAATTTTAAAGTGGGCCGGGTACACACTAGATCATAATATCCAATGTATTTACACCAAATTACCAAGTCTTGTAGTTTTCCATTCGAATTCCATGATAATATAATATAATATTATAATTATTATTAATTTTGCTATATATTATTAACAGTAAACAATGTCTATAGACATAAACACAGCTTGTGGTACTGTCATGTCATGTGTATGAAGTGCAAGTGATTGTTGACACAAGAATGAGTTTGAGTTGACGCTCTATAGGTATGTAGCTGTAGCAGAGAGAGAGAGAGAGAGAGAGAGAGAGAGAGAGAGAGATGGAGAGAGAGAGAGAGAGAGAGAGAGAGAGAGAGAGAGAGAGAGAGAGAGAGAGAGAGAGAGAGAGAGAGAGAGAGAGAGAGAGAGAGAGAGAGAGAGAGAGAGAGAGAGAGAGAGAGAGAGAGGTCACAACTGGACTTTAATGATCGATCGTTTAGACTTACAAGAATTCAATCATCACCAGGTGCTATAGCTGTAAGATAGAGATATTTTTCATTTAGAGTTTTATTGACACAAGACTGATAAAAAAAACCAGTATTGGGCTCATTTTCAACCTCTAGACTAGAATGTGGTAATCAACTAATTATTGTAATGATAAGAGGGGACTAAAGCTGATTTCCATAAAGGTGAAATAGATTATAATAATTATATTTACACTGTTAATAGAGGGAGGAAGGAAATGAGCTCTATTATATAATCAGGAGTACATTATAAGGAGTATGCAATGCACATAGTAGTAGTACAATCATCTCTTTCCAGATTTGACCTCATAGAATATCATTAATATGCAACCAAAAACCATGAAGCCATGGCTGTTGTGTCTGTACTGTCCTATCAGTAACTAGCTGCAGCTGCAGCTATACAGAATGTAACTCAGTGGTTGCCAATGATATTCAGGCCCATGTACATGTACAAGGGTGGTTGTGATGTCAAATCCAGAAAGAGATGTTTGCATATTCCTTGTAATGTACTCCTGATAATTATAATCAAAGTAATGAGCAGACACTGAGACAATGATATTCGATCAAATTGGTAGAGAATTTAAATCACTTTTGAATCAGAGATCAGCAAATCACTCGTACAGATAATCAATAATCAGCTATAATTATTAGCTAGAGGCTAGATCAAGATCAAAGCTTAACAATCACATTACTGTTACACAGATCAGAATCTTATCTACAAGGCTATACTAATAGTATTAGTAGCTATTTCTTGGATCATAACCACAGCAAGTAGCCAGGAATAAGTGCATACTTGCATAATATAATAGATAATAATATTGCCCTACAAAATTTGAACCAAGCGAAGATTCTCTGCGGGGACAACTTAATAGTTCAGTAAAACTTGCCATCGTTTCGACTAGATGCTCTAGACATTCTCAGGGCAAAATGATGTCATTTATATTAATAGCATGGATTCTTGTTATAATCTAGTTCTCCACCTGGTGCTTGTCTCAGTGTCATAACAATTATTATGCTATTGCTCGCTAGCTACTACCGCTCAACTCACAGTATCACTGTCACTAAAAAGAAATGCAAAATCAGATTCACTAGCAGACGACATGACACTGCTGAACGGCTGGTACGGGGGCAACACAGGGAGGACATTGGACGAGATTACAGGCGTAGGCTGACCAGACGTACATGTACGAGAAGACGATAACGAGAGGGGCTGACTCGCTGGGAGTAGTAACGAGGGTGTACCTGAGTTGGAGCTGCTAGATTGAGGCGCTGTCGGTATTTCTTGGAAACCAGAACTTCCCGATAGTCCAGTACTTGTGTACGTTGGGAGCGGAAACCTTATCGGCAATTGGCTAGGATCAAAATTTAATATTGGATACTGTGATAGTCCACTACTGCTCTCACCAACATCACTATTATTATGGCTACTAACACTGTTGCCCCTGGCAACGGCACTGCTGCCACGCCCAACAGGAGTGGGTGGAGTATCACTTAGGTTAACGAGTATGGGTCCGGGTGTGGGTGAGTGGGAGGGGCTAATATGCCCACTCGTGTTTAAGTTTGTGATTACATCATCTCGTTCGTCGCTGCTGCTGGCACTGCTTGTGCTGGACGAGGAAGATTGTCGCCTGAAACAAGAATAATGAATGCGTTTATATCACATACAATATCGTGTAAAAATAAGGAATTCGTTTTGTTTAGTGAAATCTGGCAAGGGTCGTCATTTGAACATACATGATTGTACCACTGAAACGATTGTGCAAATATGAATATCTATGCAGGGGGATTGTTGGGATACCTCGCTCCCCCTGAATTATATTCAAAAAGTGCTGGGGGTATTATCCCCAAACCCTCAACATTGGTATTCATTATAGCACGATATAATTATGTCCCTAAACAAGTATAAACCCCTGCACAGTTCCTAGTAGTGCAATATCATGTGCCAAGTTATAACGTATAGCTACATGTACATGTACCTGAGAGAGATTCGTACTGATGGAGGGTCATCTTCTTCATCACTACTCAATGTCAGGTCGATCACTACCGGCTCAGCTTTACCACGCCCACTAGCTCCACCCACTCCATCTCGCTCCACCTCATCGGGGGTGTCCCTGATCATTACTGGTGAGTAGCGTGAGGCGTTCCTCTCTGGAGTGGACAGGTGGGTACACGCAGTTCCTGGATGGGGTGTGCGTGTGAGCATAAAATTTTTATATACCATACGTAGTTAATCGAATACAGTGTACGATCCAATTTAATGTAAGAAATTAGCATTATACGAATTCTCATAATGTATGGAGCGATTGACGACCTTTACCAGAAAAGTGCATGTTTTCAAAATGATTTTCCATGCGTAGTATTTTGTTGCCTAATTATTTGCTAACCTGTTTTTTTGGAGAAGGGGTGCCAGGATCCATCAGCACTAAACTCAATATCATTGCTGGGAGAACTCTCACAAATCTCCTTAAACAATCTATGAAGTTCGATATCAGATTAAAGAGTAGTACATGTATTATGATTAGTAGGGGCTTACCCATCGATAAGCAGGTCATCAAACGGTGCAGGCTTGTCACACACAGGACACACCCACCGTGCTTTCCTACAAAACCAGGACATGAAAGAGTTAGTACAAAGGAACAAAAATTACTAAAAAAAATGTTAAGAGTACTTCTTTCTTCACTATAACCTACCTCTCATTCATTTGCAGATAAATGCTGGCATCGAAGCATTGCAAGTGTTTACAGCTATTGGCCCTGAGGGAACATAAAGTAATAGTCAAACGATGATTCATACTCTAGTCGATAATTAATGCAATAAAATAAAAAATTAAAACCCCCTTGATAATCATATTATTACACATGTGCAACACTCACCTACAAGGATTGGTGATCCTTGACTTTCCTAACTGCAATGAAATGAAATACAGTAAGTATCACGAAGCACTACTGTATAGCAGGAAACTTTTGACGGAGAAAATTTTGCAATTTTCAACCATCCATAAAAATGAAAATTTAGGCACACCCATTATGCGATCACTTTTAATATTCTGTGAAAGTTTTCTCTGTGAAATCCCTTCTCAACAATCCGTGAAAGTTTTCTCCCTCGAAAGATTCCCGCTATACAGTATCACAAAACCTTATTAATTTTATACTTGCTGCATACTGCAATCTTGCAAGCAATAGTCACCTTAAGGCATCGGAAACTTACTGGGCATGTTAACGATACTTTTAAAGAAGTTGCTGATATTTCAGAATCTTTATCGATGGATAGTTTCTCTTTAACTAAAGCTCTAGTGTAGTCTGCATTTCTGACCCCTTTGCCCTTCAGCGTGGTGAGGAGATCGGAGTAAGATAAGACATCATTTAGTTCAATGGTAGTCACAAATCCCTAGATTGTGGGAGGGAGGGAGAGAGAGAGGGATAGAGAGAGAGAGAGAGAGAGAGAGAGAGAGAGAGAGAGAGAGAGAGAGAGAGAGAGAGAGAGAGAGAGAGAGAACAAGAGAGGGAGGTAGAGAGAGAGAGAGAATGTGTAATTACTAATCTGATGTTGTATAATATAAGTACTGTCCAGTCAAAATTGTAGTGAGGTTTTCAGTTTGGCTATTAAAATTTGAGTGAATTTGGTAGATAATAATATTATAATACATGCAAGTCTATGATGCTGATCCTTCAGACTGTCACATTCAAATCCTGCCAATACCAACTGAGAGGTATTTCACCAAATTAAAAAATCCTCGCCTAAAATTACCCACTATACAGCATTTTTAGATACCTGTGGATGGACGATATCGTGCTGCCATATGACGGTGATGTCATTGGTCTGAGCGGCGGTGGACTTGATGTACTGAGTGATGTTGAGAGGGTTGGACTTTCTTAGCTGCTCTGAGCGATTGTGAGCAGAACTCTGTACAGAGAGAGTGTATGTGTGTGCATGTGAGTGTGTGGGTGTGGGGGGGGGGGGAGGAAGTGGATATGTAATACATCTACTTTGTTCCCTAGCCTCATCCACTGGCCAATTCCCAGGTTTTCAATGTCAAGAATGGGCCTGGGGGAAATTAAGCTATTGCTCCCAAGTAGTGAGTGATAATGCTAATGAGAAAAGGTATGTGTGTACATGTACATGTAGCATAATTACCGTAAACTCTGGTTATTAAGCGCACCTCGCTATTAAGCGCACATTATTTATTAAGCGCATGCTCTCTTCTCGTCATAAGCTTAAGCGCATGCGCTTAATAGGCGTGGCGTTCAACGAACCTGACCTTGGCCGTCTGGATAGTATGTGGAGTCCAGATATCTTGGGAGAAATAAAGCTGTCATGCAAGAAGATCGAGTTTCAGACAAATCGCCAGCACACGTCATCTTGAGCGGCAGCTAGCTGTAAACGCTAAAACGCTCAATCGATCGAGCACTAGTGCTGGCGCTACCGCTGTTGGGCCTCGCATCCATCACGTGCCCAACGTTTGTGGGCGTGGTTATGTGCCATATAAGCGCATATCCTTTATTAAGCGCATACTGTCGTTCCGTTTACCGCTATAAGCGCATGCGCTTATTAACCAGAGTTTACGGTATGTGTACTACCAATAGCCATTGAAGAACAAGCAAAATACAAAACGAGTACAGAAAATGATTTTTGTCAGAAGCCATTGGAAGGTACAAAATTACACATGTTATTCACAGCTAAGGCTTCTAAACTGCCAGCTCAGCTACTGTGGTCAGGTTTCCTCCAAGGTAAACAATGAGACAAGATTAAGGGCTAAGATAATCAGCCCTTTCATGTGGAGTCTATAAGGCCTTGGTAGCAGAGAGAGGAAATTTGGATTGAGAAAGAGAGAGAGAGAGAGAGAGAGAGAGAGAGAGAGGGGGGGAGAGAGAGGGGAAAAGAGAGAGGGGGGGGGGGGTGGGGGAGAGAGAGACCTACAGGCATCTGTAGATATTGTCCATTTATTCTGACAACACATCCTTTGGGTAGGAAGTCCTCCTGTTCACAGCTCGTCTCATAGCGACAAAACCTAATAGAACAAAGTCATAATTAAGTGATACATGTGTATACTGCATGTCCAGGTACAAAATTAATTTCTTTATCTCTTCACATGGACATAAGTTCATTATTCATCTCTCCCTCCCCTCCCCCTCTCTCTCTCTCATTTGCACGCCCCCCCCCCCCCCCCAACATACACACCCCATGCATGTACATGTACATCAAAAGATCATAGACCTGATCTAGGATGTTAGCCGTGAACAAAAATCACATGAGATCTGCCATACCTGATGACCACTTGACTGTCATATTCTTTTCTGTAATCAAACAAAACACAGTGATCATTAATACAACTTGACGTATATAAATAATAGTTATCTGCCAGTAATTGGGATGCATGAGATGCATGGTCGAATGCACCCCAATTACTGGCAGATAACTATTTTGTTGGTAGTTGATCTCTGTTCATCATTGGCCTACTTTATGATGACCCAACCCTTCCCATAGCCGGCAAATTGCCTATAAAAACTTTGGTTGCTAGGCAACTACCAACAAATATTATTATACATGTACATACATGTATATTATATGCCACACCATATCACTGTGTATATTATGCATGTACCATTAGCTAGGCTACCCTATGCCCAGTACAGGTACTGGGGCACTGGTGGGTGCCCGACCACACTCCGGCCAGATGTTGTATCATATCATATCACATGATTTGCATTTGAGAGGTTTCTAGGAAACCCACCCCCCATAATCAGATCAACTAATTAGATTAACTGGCACCCTCTAATCTAATTTATATCTCAATATTGCAATGCTGGCCAAAAACAGTTCCCACATTACATGTACCTTCACAAGCCACAGCTGCACATACATGCACATTGTAACAACTGTAGCCTAGGTAACGACATACCTTGGACTCGAACTGTCTGCCAGAAACTGCTCAAATTTCTCGTCCAGGTGCCTATACATGTATGTATGTCACAATTATGGATAAAATTAAGCATAGCTGAAAAACAAGTACATGTAATTTGCCACAAAATATTATTTTACATGTACATAATTTGGTGGCCGGTTGTGAAGGCAAACAGTCAAATATTCAGGCTCTAAACTACAGAGGAACAGTATCTATTAAAAAAATAAAGAGCATGACACTATGCAGAATCGTTATACCGATCGAAAACTTTGCATACCTTGTATTGTGTACTCTGTGTATCTGTTGGGGGCTGAGGTTGAACTCCAGTCTCATGCTGTAGCTGCCCATGTGAGTCACATTGGTCGATACTGGGTGTGGTGTGTGTGTGTGTGTGAGGGTGTGTGTGTGAGGGTGTGTGCGTGAGGGTGTGTGTGTGTGAGGATGTGTGTGTGAGGGGGTGTGTGTGTGAGGGTGTGTGTGAAGGTGTGTGTGTGAGGGTGTGTGTGTGCACATGTGACAGTCTTGTTTGTATGTGAGTATGTGCAACATGTGACATTGTGGGTGAGTAAACAGTGGTAACGATAGGGGTTCACCCACTGTACATTTCAAGCACCTGGGCTTTTTGGCCATGATGTCCCTCCCTTCCTTCCCCCTCTCTCTCCCCCCCCTCACCCTCCCTCTTTCCCACATACACTACAACGTACTTAGTGCAGTTGGTCTAATAATAGTATCCGTCTTCACATAAAAGGGCTGTGATTTGAACGTCACATCTGGGTGGATCACGTACTGCCCCCCTCCAAATCTACCAGTGTACGGGAACTGGGGGCTGCTCGTCGTTGTCCTATGATGATGGTGGCCTTGTCCCGATGACCCCTTCATCGGAGCATACCGTTGGGCCATCTTTTGGTAACTGTCTGGTTTTCTTGAGCTGTGGCTTCGCTCCCAAATCTCGACGATTTTCTGTTGGACCTTTGGGCTACCGTGTTTGAGTAGGTCGGCCGCTCGCTGCACCAGATCTGGCTTCCGGCCTTTACTCGATTGGCCAATACTGCGGAGGAGCTCTTTCAGTTCTATCACTCGGAACCGCATCAGTAGAGTCTGGAGTTAGGAAAAAAAAAAAGAGGTCATATACATGTATTTATTGAGGAATTTAAAAAAGTATCCCTGCCATTTCCGAGTATGAAATCTGCAGGGGAATCACACACGCCATAGTGCCTGCTCACATACACATTATCAGTTGAAAAGTATATATAATGTAAACCATTTTTTAGTATTTATTGCAGTGAAGATACATTAGACTTTAAAAATCTATCTGCAGACAGCTGTCTTGGCCTAGTTGGGCCTCAACTGAAACACTAGGTACATGTACCTCAACGGAAGACACTGTGGGACTTAAAATAGTAATAATATTATAATGAAATTACTATGCCTTAAAAATGTTATTCAGTGGCGGGGATCACAGCCAACCACAAGAATAGCACAGAGAGTAGGAGGAAATACAGACAATGTTGGCTGCAAAATGTTATGTAGTAAGTCTAAAGCACCCTATATGGAGCACGTCTACATGTATATGGAACACTAGCATAGGTGTAGATTACATAGCATTAAGGTAACATACATGTATGCATGATCCCTGTTGAAAAGTTGGGCATAGGAGACCAATATACAACCTATCAGGAAATACCTACGTCAGCATGTCATGTACTTTACGTCTTACAATGTACATGTATTACAAACACTGGCCATGACAGAAACCTTTTCCGAGGAAAGAGCTACATGGCAGTGTACTACCTCATACACATGTACCTACAGTGGAGTATAGCTAGCGCACAGTAAACATTTCCTAGGAAAACTTGTCCAACTGTAGACACACCCATCTGGAGGAAGTCACACGAAATGAATACAATTACCATAGGGACTAGAATTGTTATACCCTATTCAAGAGTACAGGGTTAAAGGTCAGAGTATATAGAACACACATTTACCAGATCTCCGAGCATTGTATAGAAATATTATTAGAATATCTCCAATTATTGTATATTGTAGAAAAGTACACAAAAATTACTCCTGAAATGAGGACACACTCTTTAGTTAGCTCCAATACTAGCTAGCTAGCATGGATGATCTTATGATTCCAAAACCGCTGTGCAAAGATGGCCAAAAAGAGGAAAGATTTAGCCAGATAGCCCTCCTAGCAATGTATTGTAAATAATAATACTATGATAAGGGAGAGAGAGGAAGTTTATCATTTCCAACCATCATCGGTAATTCTCATGAGAAATCCCCTACAACTTCTAGAAGGTGGATCTATGTGGGGTATTGCATCACAATACAGTACATCCACCCAGGCACTGCTTCTATTCCTAATAAGGTGCTAAGCAATGCCATATTATACCAAATATGGGAACTTCAGTTGCTGAGCAAAGCAATAATGACGAGTTAAGTTACATGTATTACACACAATGGGACATGGATGAATGCCCAGATTAGAGGAGGTAGCCTTAACAGGTTGAAACAGAGTGGGATAGGCACCGAACAATTTTAGTGATATAATTAAATTGCATAAAATCTTTTAAGGAGTTACATATTATACACGTACATACCCTACTGTAGAAAGAACTAAATTTTGATTAAATTAAGGGGGCTGTCCCTACATAATATAATAGTTATGAATTACCCTAGTACATATACTATGCATAGGGTACTAATTAAACAATTAATCAAGGACTATCCGGCAATTTCCGTGTATTTGTATCGCTTTCCGGAGATAGGCAGTAAGCTTGAAATGGTTGAGGATGTTTATCTAAGACATTAATTTTATTTTCAGTTCCAATAATTGCACGATATAGGACATGCACCATCTTTTACTAGTCATCATTCCCCACCCACACCATGACAGTTATTTGTAACGTAACCGGACGTCCCAAACGTGTAACTGAATATCAGTAACTTGTTCGAAGTTTGTGCATCAAATGAGCCAATATAGTGTGTGCAGTAATGCCAATCAAATAGCATGACATCACTATGACAATATTAATTGAGGCAATAAACAATAGATTACATCATGATGAGGACAATACCACAGTTAGTACATACCAAGGGTTCTCAAAGTTTATAAATTCTTGTACTTACATGTATCTCTCAAGATGTGCTTTGCAGGTCAGTTATTTAGAAAAGTTTGGGAATGGCACCTGTCTCTGTCACTATATAAACTGACAGCCTTTGTGACTTGTAGGATAACTGAATTAAGCACTTGAGAGCCACTGCCTATTTACCCTTCCACTGGACAGAGAACACTGATTTAATAAAGGCAAATTTCAAGGAGTGGGTTTATGTACATGTAGCTACACTAGTCTGGTTCTAGTATGTATGCACAAGGATCATGTTTCTTGGTTTTTGTTTACATATGAGGATCATTTTTAAGCACTGGATATACAAACTAGAATTGATCATGGCTTCATTCCAAAACAGACAAGAAAATGTAAGTGTACATTTTCGTACTACAGGTAAGGAGTTGTTTGGACATTAATGTTTGGCTATACATGTATTGTACAATCAGTGGAACCCCTCTATAGGACACCCCTGAAATGAGGACATCTTCCTTAATCAGGACACCAAGCTTTCCCAGCTACATGTATATACATGTACATAGAGAAGTGCACAAAGCTACTCCTGAAATGAGGACACCTCCTATTGAGCAGGGCACCAAGATCTATCCCTGAAATGGGGCACCTTTTCCAAATCAAAACTGTCCCTAGTATCCGGAATAGAGGGATTCCATGATATGTGCATAAGTGAATAATAAAACCCCACTCATCGAAATCCCACATATGTACATACACACAACCATTAACATTAGGAGTCAGAGAAGGGGGGGGGGGGGGGGGGGGGGGGAGGGGGTGGTGGTCTAATCCAGATATTATTGACCCTAATTGAGGTACTGGCAGGAAGGAGACTGCTACACTACAATGACATGTACGTGTAATTAGGGGACATGAACAACACTATACTAGCCTTGATTGAAACCATGAAAAGGCAGTGTATTATATATACCAGACTCTCCCTCTCCACCAAGTAGGGGGAGCCTGACAGGGTTTATTTCAGGATTTCGCTTAAGAGGGGGTAAATCCCAAAGGGTGGGGGGGGGGGGGGGGGGGGGTGAGGGGGGTGCGAAAGGATCCCCCTGAAACATATTGTACATGTAAACCCTGCCTGAAATTTGAGTCAACAACAGTTGCCTTGTGTTCCGATTTGAGCTTTCCCATGTCGAAGCTTGTGGAAACACAATCCTACGCTAGGATGTAATCTTGGTTCACCTGTGTTATATTCTTGTATCTTATCATCATGAAATTTAAATAATAATAATAAATTTGTTGCATTTCGTGAATTAACGCAACTCATGGCCTTGCATCACTTTGTAAGCTGGCCTTTAGTAATGGCAATGAAAGACACAGTAAATGTAGGCACTTGGTGTTCTCTACAACCAACTGCCTTTTCCTCTTTATTCCCACTCTCTCCCCTCTCCTCCCTAAAGAAACCATCTCTATCCCTTCCTAGATCCCTTCTCCCTCTTACATCTCTCCCCCCCCCCTCCTTCTCCGCTCTAGGATCTCTTTTTTTTTCCTCTCGCTTTCACATCACTTTCTCTCTCTCTCTCTCCTTCTCACCTGGCAGTGTGCCTTGGGGTCACCTCCTCTCGATGAAGAAGACATATCCGACAATAAAGTTTACAGAGAGAACGAAACTTGTCCAGCAAGTTGAGAACTGAGTCTTCAATGTAACAACCGACGATGTAACATTTAAATACCTAAATATAAACCAACAAAACGACACGATTTTCAAACGTCCACGTGAAACAGATTTCGATTTTACCAGCTCATGCTCAGCTGACTTCGACTACGGAGAAAATCCGCGGGCGCGCGGGGTCAAACGGGGTGGGCTTTATTTAGAATATGCATTGTCAGCAAGTTTCTGTTTGGCGGTCTTGCAGCTTGCCAGCGGCTGTATTAAAGCTAGCTATAAAGACAAGTAGGTAAGTTAGTATTTATTAAACTCCGTGAGAATCGATGAGGCGTATGGACACAAATACCACCTAATTATTTATAAATAATTTGCGTAAATTTAATTGTTTATACACGTACATTGTGTTCCTTTACAAGCACTATGCGTGTACTTTATGTTTTCTAGAAGCAATTGCCGAGAGATGCCATGACTTTCTTCTTCAAAATTCCGTCACTCTCTCTGACAATCTCACTCTGTATATGAGTGCTCATCTGACCTTTCATACACTGTCTATGTAGGGACCACTTTCATAGTTTTTATAATATACTAGCCACTTCCTCTACATATATGTACTACAAGGGCCCATCAATGACTTTCAAGGTTCAGAGTAGAACTGATGTTATAGATGCATACCTCGATGTATTTCCCTGTCAGCGACTGACCTCGCAGAACATAGTCCACTGCTTAGCTTCGCGACAGATGGCAATTGACAGCCCTGCCAAAGCTTATCATCGCCAGCGCTCGCTCTATCAGTGCATCGTGCCAAATCATACAGAATCCAACGTACAGGTACCTCCGGGATATTTAAGAAAATTTAGCCCCAACGGTAAACATTTGGTGGCATTTTCCAGCGATCAGAAGAGCGTACTCATCTATGACTACTTGGGAGTTGGGGCATCAAACAGCTTGTACAGCAGGGATATTACAAGAGAGCAGTTGAAAACAATGTTGTTTGATCAGTTTTTCAAGTTGAAGTACTTTATTTCCGTTTCGGATATCCACGAGAATTTGAATAGGGAATGTAGCTTGTTCACAGAAGAGTGTCAATACGTTATAGTGGGATCATCCGGATATATTCAAGATGACCCTTACCCGTCATTCTACGAGATATTTCGCAGCAACGAAGACATCTCTCCGCAGGGCCAATTTCGCATGGAAGACAATACCTTACACATAGTTGACATGTCTGGGGGATTTGTCACCGACTCCTACCAATTTAAGTGCGATAAGATTCATTTGGCGCACAATCAGGGACTTTCCCTCTGTGGCTCAAAATTGGCAGTTCTTTCCGTTCAACATCAGACTATCCACTTGTTTCAGATCAGCAACGGAACCTTCATTCCTCTTCACCAAGTCGGTCGATTTTGCTTCCCGGACGATAAAATCATATACGATCGGGCGGAGTCAGATTTAAGCGGAAATTATCGACAGGGTACTGGCGAGTCCTTGCATCACCCCTCACACGAAAAATGGTTTAATTCTCTCAAACAGCGGCTACTCTGTTGGCTGCTTAGACGAGCAGAAAGTCTATCAACTCCGACAAATAAAGTACACATGGTGCAATATTTTCAACGATTTGATTATGTTGCCGCTCTACGGATATGGAAGATGCAGTTGCTTAGCAACAGCCAAGTGCTAATCAAGTATGCGAGAGAAGAAACTATCACGAACAAGTTTAACAACGACCCGATATCACATCCAGCTATGATTGTCATCTATAACTTAGAAACAACAGACATCGAAGCAGTTTACGAGAATACGTCCGAGGAACTATTAGGAATTTATGAACGTCACGCGGACAGTTTTCGAGTTCCTATATCACATCCACTAAGTTACGATATTAGCTCGGTTTCGAATAACACTCACGCTCGCTCTCTGCACATGAAATTTAAGGACACTATCACTAATGCAAAGTATGGAGGAAGGAGGGAGGCAGTGAGAAGGCTACTAGGTCAGCTACCAATCTCCTGTCAGTGTCACTCGAGTAGTCCCTACCTGGACTTGGCATTGTTTAGCTATGATGATAAGTGGGTGTCGGCTGTGGAGAGACCCAAGCCGTGTGGGGACAACCCTGTCAAGTAAGTGTTATTATTAATTTTCTACTGGGGTATTCATGTGCTTTAATTGTAAATTATCATGTTTCAGCATGACATTGTGTCATGTAAGTAATCTGGTGTGATGACCCTTTACCTAAATAATATTGTTTAATTTCTCTTCTCCCTCCCTCTCTCTCTCTTCCTCCCTCTTTCTCTTCTTCCTTTCCTGCTGTATATCTCTCCCAGATTTTTCACTCGTAATGGTGGTTTCCTCAGCTTCACCCTGGACACTAGCCTGCCTGTGAGCACCCTACAGTACTCCCTCCCCCAGGCGAGAAGACTGGTAGCCTACATATTTCATCCATTTGAGCCGTTTGTCATATCCATTCAGAAGACTAGCACTAACGACTATGTTGTGTGTTTCCATATCAGAAATACAATATCCTAGCATCAGTTTGCATTCAGTTTATATGGCATGCATAGTTGTATTTTTGTGTAGTATGGCATTATTATTATGCGATACCCAGACCACCAGAGCATAGTGATAATAACTGCCTTAATTGTGTGTCACACTTCACACGTAACCAATTTTTATCAGAATTATGTATTATAATAATTATAATATATAATGTTGCATACATGCGTGCAATACAGCTCCCCCCCCCCCCCCCCCCGTACATTAGTTTTTTTGGTCATCACCTAGCAACCAAAGTTTTTACAGGCAAAAAATAATAACTGGCTATCAGAGGGATGGGTGATCATACGGTAGGCCACTGTTGCATAATAATTATTATGAGGGAGGTCATGGGCCAACAAAAAATTTTATAGTTCAAGTGTTAGACCTTAATTATTGGTATAATAGCCTCATCCCCAGGCCACTCCCACGTTTTCAATGCCTCCATTCTAGATCTGGCACCCTGAACCTCCACACTCGTCAGTGGGAGTAGGAGCTTTGGTCTGTGCAACATGATTTCCAGTAGTCTGCGGCTGTGTAAAAAGTTATATATATAATATACTTACTAGGGGTAGGTAAATTATGCCTGTTGATGCCTATAATGCTAGCGTAATTCTCAAAATTTTTTAATGCTTACACATATTACCTATTATGCTCAAAATTATGTGGGCATAATTTTGAAAAATTCTTGGGCACACAATATTGCAAGTAGCTGTTCAACATGAGTAAATTGACTTTCGTCACAGCGCCTGGACTACATAATATTACATACTGGAAAAGGGTTGATCATGCAGTCAACTGGTGCCCACTATTGAATCCGAGTACTAGTATAATAATATAATTATTATGATAAAACTGAAATGGCTGCACCCGGTTTCTGTTAACATTATAGGCAATTCAACTTGAGCATAATGGGAAATAATATATATTGGGAATTATAGGTACACTTCTTGAGCATTATTAGGGATTTTTTGAGCATTTGAAAATAGCATTATAGCCAAAAAAATTAGCCGCATAATTTATCTACTCCTAATACTTACTAAAATCAGCTGAAATTCACCCTTCTGCACACAACTTAATCCAGAATTGTACAATTTTAATGTACTGGTACTGAAAAAGTAGCTATAGTGTGCTGGTATGTACACTGAAAATTAATCATACCAACCAATTCAAGTCCAATTCTCAATCATGATCCCATTTCTCGTACAGGCTATTAGCTCACCCCAATCATAATAATATATGCATGCATGTGTACAGCAATGACTAGTCTGAAATTTATATTTCTGAACTCACTGCCGGACATACACAATAATAGCTAGCTCGAGCTAGAGTGCGGGATGCGGGATGCGGGCTGTGGGCTCCGCATCCCGCAACCCACAAATGCAACCTAGTCTGGCCATAGATATTATAGACTACGTCTATCATAATAATGGTCTGGCATAGCCGACCATCCTCTTCCTGCGAGGGTCGGCTACGCCGCAATCCGCATCCCACGCTCTAGCTCGAGCTAGCTAGTGTATATTATATGTCTGAGTCCATTGCTGTGCATGGTTGGCTGATTCTAGCACTGAAAAAGCTAGCTGTGCTTTCATGATCTTTTAGCCACGCCCCTTTGAATGATATTTAATAACAGTCCTGTATCGTGACAAAACTTGCATGTATTAGAGGCATAATCGCCACTAATACCGTATTTCTTCTAAAAATTCGGCATGAAAATAATAATATTGCTTTAGCTTCGCCGAATTTATAGAGGTTAATATTCATCATTCCGTCTGCGTGCACATTCCATTCCCGTTTATAGCATATACGCATGACGACCTTTGCCGAAAAATTAGAGACTATATTCAATCATTCGGTAAAGGGTGCCGAATAATTAGAAGGGCCGAATTTTTAGAAGAAATACGGTAATCATTTCGTGGCTGCCGGGTAGCTCCACCACAAAACCGTAGTATTATGTAAACGTTAACCTTGTGGGATGCGGGCCCTGGCTCCGCATCCCGCATCCCGCAAGGTAGTTCACTGGGGATGCGGAATGCGGGTTGCGGAATCGAACGAAATTGCCCCTCTCGGATTCCATCATAGTATCCTGATAGCAGTGACAGTACCTCAGATACTGAATCCGACACTGCCAGTAGTACTGACAGTGACGCAGCAGATGTTATGCCATTAATACTAGCCAAATCATACAAATTGCTGTCTGAAATGCAATTTTTGTGCCGGTTAGCAAAACTTGGTAATCATTCTATTAGTATTGCTACAATTATTACATTTTCACCTGGTGTAGTGATCTTCTGTGTGCTACCTTTGCAAGCGCTGACAGACGAACATCTTTGCACATGGTCTGAACCGATAGGTAAGTCACTGGTCAGCGTGCTTGACTTAAAACCAAATTTTAGCTCTCAATAATTTCTTCAGACATATTAAACATTATACTAGTATTGTTCCATGGCCTTAAAGTTTGGGAAAGCCATAACATGGGGGGAGGGGGGCATTGTGACTTAATCTGTGGCTGCAATCTTATGTAGGCACTCCAGTAGAGCTAATTAACTAGCATGAATTCTCTGCCATGGTATGAAGCCCGGGTCATCTTAATTTGCTGAGAGGATCACAAACTATTTGCGGAACACTATCCTGCCTTTAGACTAGGTTGATTCTGTCTCAATAGCAGGCTGGATTTGTCACAACTACTTTAAAATAAAATTTAATAGTGGCAGCATAGTGGGCGTTTAATCTCATGCAGACCATTACATCCAGCCCGAACCCAAACACTTGAATCCTTCTACTAGCATATTAGAGATTAATTACATAATCACACGGAAGCTTATATTATTATTATCATAATTATGAACAGAGGCGTAGGAAGACGATTTGGTGAACGGGTGCTCTGGTGCGTATATTTACACTAATTGATAATAATTAAACACTTCAACGCGAAGTATGACATTGTTTGTGTTTCACTTAGAAATTTCATGGGTGCACCAGCACCCGGTGCACCCATGCTTCCTATGCCAGTGATGAAGAAGCACCTGCTACTATCTACGACCGCTCATGTCAGATTTACATGTATATAGGCATCATAGGCACCTGCAGCTGAGGCTACTAGGGTACTGAAATACTAAGATCAGGCTCGACATAATGTTAAGTAGCATTTGCCCCACCTAAGGATCCACCAAGATATACCGGGAGGCTAAACTAAGACTTTTGTGTGCTATTTTTGGGGTCAAAGGAAACACTCTTTCAACTCTGTAGAGATATCGATGACTATATAAATGTATACAGCAACAGGTAGCCTCGTATCCAGATCATATCCCATGCTTTTCAACGTCAGTTACTAGTGTGTATGCCAAATTGGCCCCCTTACTACGGTACTACAGCCTACAGGGTCGTTAATCGCTCGTTCCATCATTCCAGTATTCCATTGTTCCACCATTCCATTCCGTCGTTCCACGTTCCATTAAATATCGACTTCTTTTACTTCGTACCGGTACCCTAGCTATACACAAGAGATGGCAGCGAGAGCAACATTCACTGGGTTTGATTCCTACAAGCTGACTGGAGTTAGAGTGACGGATCGAGAGCTGGGACATGGCTCCTATGCGACTGTACTAGAACTGGAGTATATGGGATTGAAATGTGCTGGCAAGAAGATCCATGAAGTGCTATTGAAGCAAGGTGACACTAGCTACACTGCTCGTAGATTTGAGGAAGAATGTCGTCTACTCAGTCAAATACACCACCCAAACATCGTCCAGTTTCTGGGAGTCTATTTCCAGCAAGGAGTGCGAGCACCCATCCTAGTCATGGAGTCTCTCCCCACCAACCTCACCTCCTGCATTGAGGAATATGGTGTTCTCCCAAAGGAGATCAGCTACTCCATCCTTCATGACGTGGCTCTGGGCTTGTGCTACCTCCACAGCCAAACTCCTCCTATCATTCACCGAGATCTCTCTTCCAACAATGTCCTCCTCACCCTCAACATGACGGCCAAGATCTCTGATCTGGGTTTGGCAAGGATCCTCAACCTGACCCCTCTACAGGTCAGTCGCATGACTCAGGCTCCTGGCACTCCTGCCTATATGCCACCAGAGGTGATGGTAGCCAACCCCAAATACGACACAAGTGTTGATGAGTTCTCCTACGGCATTATGATGATCCACATTTTCAGTGGTCAGTGGCCAGAGCCGCAGGTTGGTCAAACACGAGTCGAAGGGAGCAAACTGATTCCAGTCACAGAGGCTGAACGACGTGGGGTGTTCTTGAACACAATTAAAGAAAGTCAACCACTGATGGATCTCATTCACATGTGCATCAATAATGACTCCCAGCTGAGACCACATGCTGGTGAGATTATTAGACGAGTTGGTCAGATAGCATTACAGTTTCCAGCCTCCTTTGCCAACCGATTGGAACTGTTGAGACAAATTGAAAGAGATAGAATGGAGAAAAGTGCTTTGACTGAGGAAGGAAAGAGAAAGAATAAGGCCGTTCAAGAAACAAATGATGAAATTTTGACATACAAAACAAAAATTCAAGCCTTGAATGAGGAGGGAGAGAAAAAGGACAGGATTATTCTACAAAAGGAAAACCAAATTTTATCACTCGGAAAAGAAGCTCAGGCCGAGAAGGAACAGAAAACTATAGAAATGGATAGACTAAAGTTTTCTCATTCTACTGAGGTGGAACAGCTTCAGCTTAAATTTAGAGACATGAAAATTCAGAATCAATATACACAAGCTGAAAATGAGGCTGAGATAGTAGAACTCAAAGCTAAATATTGTGCTTTGGAAACTCAGATAGAGAATAAGAACAAGATCCTACATGAAGAAAGAGAGCAATCTGCAAGACAGCTGAGAGAGGAACAAGAACAACACGAGATACAGTTGAGAAAGGAAAGAGAGCAATTACAAAATCAGCTAGCAAAAGAAAAGGAGGAAAATGAACGACTACTAGCAAAGTTTGCTGAAGAGAGAAAAGCAAAGAAAACATTAATTTCAGATGTTCAAGGTTTACAATTGGATTCATCGCGATCAAAATCAGAAAATATCACACTTCAAGATACTGTTTCAAAGCTGCAGTCAGACATCATAGACAAGGATACTGTTATTCAAATAAAAGAAGCTGTTGTCAGACGAAAGGATTCTGAACTTGAAGCCAAGAGCAGAGTTCTAGGAGAGAAAGATGCAACTATCTCAACAATGAGTGAACAAATCACCAAAGCAAGAGAGTACCTGGCTACTACTAAACTACAGGTGAGTACGTACCTACCTTAAGGTGAAAATCATTTGCAAGTAGCTATATATGGAATTAAAAATTTTTATGTGGAAACGATACAGAGTCGACAGTTTTTGATGTCCTCAAAATATGTAAAAAAAAAAAATCCGGGGGCAATGTATCAAACATTAGCACCAATTATTAGATCATGTTTATAATAATAATTATTACAAGGAGTGAGCTCGCTTCGCTCGCTCACTCCTTTATCCTTGTGCTATTATTGTGCATGTGTGGTCGACGACCTTTACCTACGTATTTGTGCGCATGTGCACATCCTGCCTAATCATGTGACTTTGTCAATCACCTAGCTAAAGCATTCGTTACTTGTCTTGCAGCTTCGCTCACAAGGGGTCCCAAGAAAATACGTTTAGAATAGAATCGCCTCCCTCTGGAAAGCACCTATGGGCAACATCGACTCCAGAATGTCACTCTTTCGCATTCTCCAGGCCGCCATATGTAAGTGTACAGTTCAGTCTAAATACTGTCCTGCCGTTTTTTTTAAGCAGCTCACTTTAGTGGCTGCTGGGCCATAGCCAGCCGCCGTTAGTTGGCTGTCTGCTGTATCGTCCCAAGTCCAGTGACGCCCAGAAAGAAAACTTTTTAGCTCGGGTCAAATCACTTCCGGTCACCTCCCGCTCGGACGGACGCACGGACGCACGGACAACTATAATCTTAGTATAATGATAATATACACTACTTCGGGTTATCTATAGATGTCCACCATACTTCAAAGAAGGAATTAAATTATTACGACATTCTGATATACATGTATATAATATTATGATTAATATGATAATTTAGACGCTTCATGCAAGTATCACCTGGAAACAGTGTACTAACCTACCAATCAGATTAAGTCGTACAAAGACTACAGTCATCAATGGCAAGGTCTACTGTGGAGGAGGAGACACTTATGATGACGATGATGAGTACATTGTCTGCTGCTATGACCCACCACAAGATAAGTGGACCACTCTACCGCCACTTCCTGTCCGATGGTTTGGTCTGGGTCAAGTCAATGGCAAGCTAGTAGCTGTTGGAGGAAGGAAGAAGAGTACTCAGAATGAAACAAATGATGTATACACGTATGATGAGCGATCTCAAAAGTGGAAGCAGACAATTCGTCCCTTGCCAACAGCTAGGCGGTCGCCGGGTGTCTTGAGCCTCCGGTCAGCACTTGTAGTGGCCGGTGGAATCACAATATCACCACCATACTACACAGTTGCAGTTGAGATCTTTAAAGCAAACACATCACAGTGGTACAGAGCTGACCCACTACCAACAGCTTGTTGTGACTTATCACTAGTAGCTATTGGTAACACATACTATGCACTAGGAGGATATGGCAGTGACTCATACCTCAATCAAGCACTCTATGCCTCAGTTGGTGATCTCCCTGGAAATGCTGTACCAGCCAACCACACCACCCCCAGTGGTAGCAGTGACACTCAGTCAGCTTGGAAGACACTACCCAACACTCCAACTTATCGACCAGCTGCAGCCGTACTAGGTGGTAACCTTCTTGCTATAGGTGGGTATGCAACATCTGAAGGAGGAACTGCCACGAAGGCAATTTACATGTACTCTTCCTCCACCAACTCCTGGGTCTACGTTAGTGATGTACCTGCTCCACGATCACACACTGCAGTAGCTGTTTTGTCATTAGCAGAGGTCCTAGTGATTGGAGGCCGAGATGATGGTGGCAGAGTGAACAGTGTGTACAAGGGTACACTTACGTTAGTATGACAATTAAAGAAATAATAATGATTGTTAACAATTAATATGACATTTACATGCAAGAGCAGTCTGTTAGAAGTGATACAACCTACAACCATTTTTTGTATGGTATGTTTAGATTATCTTAATTATGATCTCATGGTATACGATATATATATTATTAGCTACATGACGTGTACTATAGGATGACTAGCATGGGCGGCATGCAAAGGTCCCCACGGAATAACTTACTTAAAACACTGTTCCTCCATATTCTCTCAATTCCCCATTCCCTCACCACTCATTTCATACTGGATGCATGTGAGTCTGATGCATCCCGTTTAGGGTACGCAGTATACTTACCTCTTCACTGTAGCTATGTGCTTACGTATTAAATTTTGACATCCTGCACCAATAGTGTACATTGTACGTTCTAAGGGCTGCTTGTAGAGTACGTATACACCTTTAAGTTAAACGGTCCAGTCCTGTAAAGGCAAGGAAAACATTCATAGTTAGCATATAGGTCACTCTCAACCAATACGATATCAGCTTACCCTTATCAACCCTGGGAGGACACTACTTAAATAATTAATTATACAATGTATAATGTCATGATAATTATTATGGTAATCTGATATTCATACTATAATAATTATTATTATTATCATCTATCACAGTTATTAATAGCTATAGTATACTAGTGAACATTGTTGTCTTAATAATGAATACTATACATCCAGTTTTGTGATCATTTTTCCATAGCTTCATAGAGATGTTCTAGCTGCTCATAGGAACTAATAATGGTCTCTAAAATAATGGCATCAGAATCGTCCATTGTTACCAGTAGGTGGCTGTTTTTGAGCCTCTGTAGGGCATACTTAAACTTTGTGAGGCAGTCCATCATTTTATCGAGGCTGGTCTCCACATACACTGACTCACCGCTCTCTAAGCCCTCGATAGCTTCACTGTCACTGGACTCCATGCTGACATTGGCATTATCACTCTGTGGTTGTTGGTCCTTCGGGTCCCTTTGATGACGAGAATTTATAGGTGATGATACTGAAGTACCATCTTCAGATAGATCCAAACAGTCTGGATCTAGCCTAGGCCGCTTTGCTGGTGCCTGCTCTGGATTCAAGGATGGAGGAATATCTTGATCCACATACTCTGAATAACCTTTCATTTCCAATAATACACTTAATATTGGCCTTGATGTGTCAGAATCTGGCATAATAGTTTCCCCTTTTCTGCTGTCCACTTGCTCACATGGTGTTAGGATAGAGTCTACAGCAACACAAGGACTTATAGTTGCCCCTTTTTGACTTAATATTGGGGAACGATCCTTATCCTCCGAGGTGTCTTCAGAATCGGATATTTTAGCATCCGATGGTACGATTTCACTATTCCTATTGTCTAATTCTTCACATGCTCGTACCACAGCCACCCAGTCTCTGGCTGCCAGTCTGAAGTACTCGGATAGGAACAGCCGGAAGGTTGTTGCTGTCTCGGGAGAAATGAAGTAATCGATGAGAATGGAGTGATCAAAGAAGATGAAGGAAGAGAGAAATTCAACGAAGAGGGTGTGGATGTGTACCAGTCTCAGACATGTGCTCAGCACTGGGTGAACAGAAGGCGATATCAAAGATGATCTGTGGGATGATATAGACCATTAGTAGTAAACCACTACAGAAAGTTTATGCATTACATGTAAGCCACTCAGCTTGTTTGAACTAACCCGACTGACTGAAGCATCCAATAGCTGAGTTTACTACAGGCTTTTAATAGGAGTGTCTTAAAAATGTATTTTTAAGCTGACACTTATAATTAAAATTAAATTATCATCTGTCCGACAGACAGACCCTACTATTTTGTGGTCATGTTAGTTCAAACAAACAATAATTATTCTGTGTGGCCTTAACACATATTATAAGATAAATAATATTATTTTGACCTCTGTTCATCATTGGCCTACTTTATGATGATCCAACCCCTTCCCATAGCCGGCAAATTGCCTATAAAAACTTTGGTTGCTAAGCAACTACCAACAAGTATATAATAATACACACACCAAACACACCAATATGCACATGCATACGTGTGCACAGCATGGGCACATAGAGCAGGCTTAGTAATGTTTTAGGAAACAATCTTATGCTGAATTACAAACAATGATCATACATTATCTTGAGAGATTTGGTGATCCTGCAGCTGAGCATGAGTCCCTCTATCAAGCAGCCATCTTGCTCTGACAGCAGTTCCAGTAGCTGCCTCTGAGCTTCAGCCATCACAGATGGAGAAGCCAGATCCACAGCAGTCGAGAGATCAAGCAGTCGTGATACTAAAGAGACTAATTCTTCTAACTGAATAAAACCTACAAAGGAAGGAAGGATTTGTACAACACTTACAGGCATACTTCACATACATGTGTACACAAATGTATGTACCCTTATTACACACTCCCCCACCCAGTATAAATTAATTATTGTCCCTACTATAATACGTCACTTTACCTGCTGTCAGTTCTTGAGTAGGACTAGTGACTACCTGGTCAGGTGTCAGTACTGATACCAGATAGTGCAGAATCAGCAGAACTTCCTTTCTGATCACGATGCTAATTAGATTGGATTTAAGGGTCAAACCCTGCTCATACTGGATGCATGTGAGTCTGATGCATCCCGTTTAGGGTACGCAGTATACTTACCTCTTCACTGTAGCTATGTGCTTACGTATTAAATTTTGACATCCTGCACCAATAGTGTACATTGTACGTTCTAAGGGCTGCTTGTAGAGTACGTATACACCTTTAAGTTAAACGGTCCAGTCCTGTAAAGGCAAGGAAAACATTCATAGTTAGCATATAGGTCACTCTCAACCAATACGATATCAGCTTACCCTTATCAACCCTGGGAGGACACTACTTAAATAATTAATTATACAATGTATAATGTCATGATAATTATTATGGTAATCTGATATTCATACTATAATAATTATTATTATTATCATCTATCACAGTTATTAATAGCTATAGTATACTAGTGAACATTGTTGTCTTAATAATGAATACTATACATCCAGTTTTGTGATCATTTTTCCATAGCTTCATAGAGATGTTCTAGCTGCTCATAGGAACTAATAATGGTCTCTAAAATAATGGCATCAGAATCGTCCATTGTTACCAGTAGGTGGCTGTTTTTGAGCCTCTGTAGGGCATACTTAAACTTTGTGAGGCAGTCCATCATTTTATCGAGGCTGGTCTCCACATACACTGACTCACCGCTCTCTAAGCCCTCGATAGCTTCACTGTCACTGGACTCCATGCTGACATTGGCATTATCACTCTGTGGTTGTTGGTCCTTCGGGTCCCTTTGATGACGAGAATTTATAGGTGATGATACTGAAGTACCATCTTCAGATAGATCCAAACAGTCTGGATCTAGCCTAGGCCGCTTTGCTGGTGCCTGCTCTGGATTCAAGGATGGAGGAATATCTTGATCCACATACTCTGAATAACCTTTCATTTCCAATAATACACTTAATATTGGCCTTGATGTGTCAGAATCTGGCATAATAGTTTCCCCTTTTCTGCTGTCCACTTGCTCACATGGTGTTAGGATAGAGTCTACAGCAACACAAGGACTTATAGTTGCCCCTTTTTGACTTAATATTGGGGAACGATCCTTATCCTCCGAGGTGTCTTCAGAATCGGATATTTTAGCATCCGATGGTACGATTTCACTATTCCTATTGTCTAATTCTTCACATGCTCGTACCACAGCCACCCAGTCTCTGGCTGCCAGTCTGAAGTACTCGGATAGGAACAGCCGGAAGGTTGTTGCTGTCTCGGGAGAAATGAAGTAATCGATGAGAATGGAGTGATCAAAGAAGATGAAGGAAGAGAGAAATTCAACGAAGAGGGTGTGGATGTGTACCAGTCTCAGACATGTGCTCAGCACTGGGTGAACAGAAGGCGATATCAAAGATGATCTGTGGGATGATATAGACCATTAGTAGTAAACCACTACAGAAAGTTTATGCATTACATGTAAGCCACTCAGCTTGTTTGAACTAACCCGACTGACTGAAGCATCCAATAGCTGAGTTTACTACAGGCTTTTAATAGGAGTGTCTTAAAAATGTATTTTTAAGCTGACACTTATAATTAAAATTAAATTATCATCTGTCCGACAGACAGACCCTACTATTTTGTGGTCATGTTAGTTCAAACAAACAATAATTATTCTGTGTGGCCTTAACACATATTATAAGATAAATAATATTATTTTGACCTCTGTTCATCATTGGCCTACTTTATGATGATCCAACCCCTTCCCATAGCCGGCAAATTGCCTATAAAAACTTTGGTTGCTAAGCAACTACCAACAAGTATATAATAATACACACACCAAACACACCAATATGCACATGCATACGTGTGCACAGCATGGGCACATAGAGCAGGCTTAGTAATGTTTTAGGAAACAATCTTATGCTGAATTACAAACAATGATCATACATTATCTTGAGAGATTTGGTGATCCTGCAGCTGAGCATGAGTCCCTCTATCAAGCAGCCATCTTGCTCTGACAGCAGTTCCAGTAGCTGCCTCTGAGCTTCAGCCATCACAGATGGAGAAGCCAGATCCACAGCAGTCGAGAGATCAAGCAGTCGTGATACTAAAGAGACTAATTCTTCTAACTGAATAAAACCTACAAAGGAAGGAAGGATTTGTACAACACTTACAGGCATACTTCACATACATGTGTACACAAATGTATGTACCCTTATTACACACTCCCCCACCCAGTATAAATTAATTATTGTCCCTACTATAATACGTCACTTTACCTGCTGTCAGTTCTTGAGTAGGACTAGTGACTACCTGGTCAGGTGTCAGTACTGATACCAGATAGTGCAGAATCAGCAGAACTTCCTTTCTGATCACGATGCTAATTAGATTGGATTTAAGGGTCAAACCCTGCTCATTAACTTCAGTCACACTAGAGTGACCTGCTACAGCTGAATCGAGGGTTTGTACACCTGCATCTACATGGCATTGTACTTTCGTAGGGTTCACTGAGCTAGAGAGACTACCAAGCCAAGATTGAGCACTCTTAACAAAGATGTCATTTTGAAATAGTTTTAGCAGTGAGCTGTGAATAAGCAATGACTCACATCTCTCAGGGAATGAACAGGTGAGAAGTTTTTGGTGCAAACGTACCAATTCCTTCAGTATGTAGATGGATTGTGAGCAGTCCAGAAATGATGTGAACTCCAAAAGATTGTGGTAGATGAGATCTCGACATTTAGTCATGTGATCAGGACTTGTGATCACATGACAAACACTTATGGTCATGTGATCAGCATTTGAGTATAAATGATGTAGTGTTTCAATACACAAAAAGAGAAGAGCATCCACTGAAAGCTCCACCCACTTTATTCGGCACTTCCTATCGTTCTTCTCTGTCCCTTTGAGTTGCTTGTAGAGCTCTTTTGCTTCCACTACAAGCTGCAATGAGTGCTTTAATACTCCATTAACACACACCCAGAGAGAGGCAGCTGGTCCTACTATTATACGTGGGGGTGGAAAGAAACCAATTTGTGGCTAAATACAAATGGAGAAGCTTTTATCAACTTTGGTCTACATTGTAAGTTTCAGTTAGCACACAATCCCATCGAGTAGTTAATCAAATATAACGCATGATCCAATTTAATGCAGCATTTTACGAATTTATTATATGGAGCGACTGATGACCTTTATCAGAAAAACATATGTTTATCAAAATTGAAATTATTTTAAGTACGGTACTTGTTTAAATTAATACAAATTCATTTCTCCCTCCACACCAAAATTAATTGTGATATATTAGTTTATAGAAAGGCCTTCTAGTTGAATCATGTCTAGCTACATGTCACACATACCTTGTGTTTCAATGCTGCTCTTTCGCACTGCCTTTAGCACATCAGTCAACGCCTGCAGGGTGTACACTGCCACTGCATTGGTGAGAGGACATGCCGCACAGAATTGATGTAAATACAAAAGTAGAGAGAGGTATACTAGTGAGTGAGCTTACCATGAGTCTGAAATGTCTCCACTGTGATGAGGTGGATAATCCATTTTAACAATATTTCAAATGTCATTGACTGAAATCAAATTGACAAGAAAAGAATATACATGTTTCCACTGATATCATTAGTTATTGGGTATACATGCATACCGTGTAGTCGGAAATTTGGCGGTTTGCTGGTCTATATTATAACCGCCAAATTAAAATCTGCCAAAATTTCCTACTCGCATTATACATGGATACGTATGGCGATCCAAATTTAAACATGCCAATATTCTTGCAATAGTGATTTTGGGCTCAACTGCCAAATTTAATTCCCGCCAATAATTATTTCCGGCTATATGTGTTCCACACAGAGGCCAGTCGTATGGGACCCAACCACCACATAGTTCCAGCTATGCAGTATTCCACTGTAGTCGTACATACCTGAGAATCTGTAACGATGTAGATGTACATGATGAATGACGTGAGTGCCTTACTGGCAGCAAAGCTCACAAACTGGTCATCAGACATCAAATATCCACTCTGACAGGAGAAAATAAAATAAAACTTGGCCTGAAATACACGTCATAAGCACTAGTCTATAGTACATAAAGTGTCAATAGAGAGGTGTCATAGTGTCTCAGGTAAGCACCCATGGGCGCTTAAACATACATCACGATTTTGGCCTGCATGGACGCTTATATTATACCCAGGACATAACTTCTATACGTTTGTATAGAAGCTGCTACATTGACCCCTTAAAATGAGGTACATGGGCGCTTACCCGGGAGTAGGCACTTGCACGGGACACTAGGTGTATACACTGTAGATTTGACCCCAAATCCCATCCCCATTCACCTCATCACCACCCCCCTCCCGCCCCCTTCACATGGCAAAGCAAAACATGCTATGGAATTCCAAAGTTCGTTCACATCTCACCACTATGTTTATCACTGATTCTGCCTCCATTGCGAGACGTCTGCACAGTCCTGGTCTACACGACTCCACAGTGTGCGTGATGACTGTCTCAGTTGTCTGATGATCATAATTTGGGTCTTCCAGCTCATATTGATTGCAACCAATATTTGAAAGGCTAAACAATCTTCGGTAGATAGAGAGCTGTAGTAGCACACTAGGTCTATCTTCTTGCTGCAAAATTAGTCAAAATTCATTCAATTTATGTAGTCACCACATACAAAGCTTGTTTACCTTTTGAAGCAACACTTTAGGATACTGCTGAGTATTTCCGCGACAAGGAGGAGCTGTTTCATCACTTTGGTGAGCAAAAAGACTACTGTACACATCAGCCAATTTCTCCATCACAACTGCTGATGACCATTACCAATTGAGCTGAGTCACCTAGTATCGAGCCCCACCCCCTATTTCCGGGTACTCGCACCATGTCGAGTATTCCGTAGCGATCCTTACCATACAACACGTGAGGGGCTTAATGATGATCTGTACCATCATCTTCCTCTCTCTGTATGGATCAATAACATTCACTGGGCTATTCTATCTCGAAAACAAATATGGACGAACCCTATCGACGTTTAAAGCAAGAAAAGAAGCAATGGAAAGGATCCTGGATATTGTAAATTTCATCAATGCTGTCACAGCCACCATTCTAAGTTCTATCGTACTCTGTACCATGGATAGCAGTGAGAGGACAGATATGAGAGGAAGAACACACAGCAAACTAGCAACTTGGACAATTGAGAGTGTCTGTGCATACTTAATCGTTGAGATGACTTTGTTTACCGTATCCAGCTTCCGATTGTCCAAGTCCTCCTGGAATTGGGTGAAGGAGTGTTACAAAGAAACGGTGGCTTTTCATATTGTGGCTTTTCTAGGGCTTATCTCTGTCTTACTGACAGGAGTTGGCTATTCCGTAGCTATGTGGGTGATATGGTCAGAATTGACAAGCGTCTTCCTCGGACTTCAGGCGTTTCTTGAAGTGTACAGATTGCATCGCACAAGGGCTTACTATATCATAGAGCAGTGTGGCTCTTTGATATTCATTTTTCAAAGAGTACTGATATTTTTGTATTTATTGTGGCTCTGCTTGTTGCAGTTCACTACAGAGTTTCTATTTATTGTCCAATTTATCATTCTCGTAGCTGGAACCATTCTCAACATAGTATTAGCATTCAGTTTGTATTATTAGCCCTTCAAAGTGACAAAGTCATAATATTATAATACTTCATTATTACGTGGTCTGATATATGAAGGGGACCATGTGAAGAAGATAATAGTGAGAAATAATGCCAGATTGGTGTAATGCAATCTAGCTAGCCACTCTCGTTTGGCTTATCAATAATATCATGACGAACATCCAATCAAGAAGTTGGCTGAAAGGATAATAGTATGAATCAAAAATTTAGCTACAGGGGTAATTACATGTATCTTTTAAACGTATATAATATACATAATATAGCTGAATATCCGATTTCCATCTAGTTTTCAAGAGAGCAAACCACAAACCTAACGATCAGAGCAGAGCTTTATGTTAATTTTAAATAATTGTACCCTGCACCACACACACACACACACACACACACACACCAGGTATGTACATAATATAATATGGCACACACACCCGTGCACCCGTACTTGACATAGCTATGAAGAGATAAATCTAGCTACTGACTTTGCTGGACTTGTTCACAATGGTCCCATACATAGCTACCAGTTTGATTTCCTATAGCTAGTGTCATACAGTATTTGCTGTATTCCAGATACCTAAAGCAGTATCTGGCAGGGCCTAGAATAATTCTCTGGATGAAAATCAGATGTGTGTCATTGAAATACATGCTCAGTAGTTGATACAGTACTAAATAGCATAATATGGGTGTGGTTGGTAGGCATGGCCAAATTTAAGCACTTGTAAGACTTAGTACACTTCCTGCATTTGAGACTGAGCAGTTCAAATCAATCAAATGTCGTTTGAAATTTCTCTCTTTCTAGTCTAAACCAAGTCAGTCCGTGTGCCTCAACCATAGCAATCAATGATGGCTCGAGCTCCTGCTGCAATATTGACCAGCAGTCTGATAGTAATCAATTTATATTTATTAGGTGAGTTCAAGTGTATTTCTGATCAGACTAACTTATTATTATCAACTAGAATAACTTACTCAAAGTTGGTTTACCATTACATGCATGTAATTCCTGGCGAATTAACTTCTAACATAGACTCGATATTATTTTAATCATATACGTATGCCTTGCATGTTGGCTATCACGATGTTGGATGATCTTCATATATTTTATAAAATTAATGAGTGGTGGCCGTATTCAGTAGGGATAGGTAAATTATGCTAATTTTTTGGCCTATAATGCTATTCTCAAAGGCTCAAAAAATCCCTAATAATGATCAAGAAGTGTACCTATAATTCGATCCCAATACATTCCCATTATTCTCAAGTTGAACTGACTATAATGTTAAGGTACCATTTAATTGCGTGGGCGTGAGCGTCAGGATTGGCTAATTCAATTAGCGAATCGTGAAGGGGCGTGGCCGAAGAGGCCATACGAGTGCTTTTGGTCGAAGGTGGGCGTGTCCAGAATCGGCCAGGGATGATTATGCGCGTGTAATTAGCGACCGGAAATGGTCCCTGAAGAAAACACCGGTAATTGCCCACATCAAAGCAAGATCAAAGCATTCTTTCTTAACTATTAACCGCAACGACAAAAAAAAAAAAAAAAAAAAGCCTTATTAGGCCTAATTAAGCATGTGGGCGTGTTCCTGGCACTGTGTGGAGTGTGTGCGTGTGCGTTAATGCAGGTTTTATTGCTTCCGATTGGGCGTGGCTTCACGGACCAGTGCTTGGATATCGGCGCCTGGGACTTGGCCTCGGCGATAGGTGGGCGTGTCCCGGAAGCCGTGGTGACCTTTGAACCCCGCGAGGAGGCTTGGGGGGCGTGGCAGGAGGTCAAAGGTGAGGCCATGTCTGTTAATGAGGCACTGTACGCCGGTGCGATGGAGGGGACCGTACGGCTGGACGGAAGCTGACGATGGTTTGAAGCGGATGTGGTTGCGATGACGTGTTGTTACTCCGCCCACACAGGAAATGAGGTGAGCTCTTGTGTGGGCGGTGTGGCAGAACGGCCTCCAAGTGTTTGTGTGTGTTTTGGCCTTGAGGAAGCTGTGTGTTTTAATTGGGATTGATTGTGGGCTTCCGGTGGACATCCGGTGGTTAGTAGGCACTTGATTGAGAATGGTGGTCCTTGGGGAACAGGGTGGGGCTGTTTTGGGCGTGGCCTGGCCCCTCCCTTCCGGCTCGGCTTCCGGTCCATGGAGGATATTAAATGAACACTTCCGGCTCTAGCAGCCACACCCCTGAGACCTGTGCAATTAAAAGGGCATGGTTACCCAACATGCACCTCACTAATGACTTTGATGTGGTTTAGGTGTCATATCCCCACCTCACGCCCACGCAATTAAATGGTACCTTAACAAAACCAACATGAGACATGAGGAGACTCAGTTACACTATCGTCGAATGTAGCCATTTCAGTTTCACATGTGTTCGGATTTGAAAGTGGGCACCAGCTGATTGATCAACCCTTTACCAGTCCATGATAGGTAGTCCAGGCGCGTTGTGACAAAGGTCGATTAACAGCTACTTGCAATTTTGTACACTAAAATTCTCAAAACTATACCAGTTGATGCCTATAATGCTAGCATAATAATATTATTCTCAAATGCTTACATACACCTATTATGCTCAAGATTATGCTGGCATAATTAAAATTTTCCCTACTCAGTGGTATGATAGTATAAACTAGGAGATTCCCCTGCTATAGGATCAAACTGAAAATTTAATTTTGATGCTATTAGAATTATGCTAGATTATGAACTTTTTCCCCGTGAATTATCGATCAAAGAGCTGACCTTCACTTAAAGTACATTGCATGTACACTAATTAAAATCAATACAGTTTACAGATGTTGTGCTGATATGTAGCTAACTAGAAAGCAGAATGACAATATCTTTTTCTGCTTTTATTTTCACTGAATTATGGATAATAATTAATCCAGTAATACATCATTCAGTCTATCCGCTAGACACTGATATTCAATAGTTGAGAGATGCTCAATGAGTGTGCTCCAAGTTGCTGGTCCACACTTGAAACCTTCTGATCCATCCAGCCACTCTCCAAGTATGTGACATACAGCATTCACAGGATCTCTGTGTGTTGTGTTGTTTACCAGCTCTATATCACTGTGCTCGTAGCCCATTGCCATTGCTAGTTCAATCCACTTGGGAGCTATGGTCTTAATGATTCTGATGTTTGTACATCCACTGGTCAGGCAATACAATTGATTCAGTGTTGGCTTATCACCTACAATATTATTATTGTTATGATAGTGTAATAGTAGAATTGATCAAAATAGATTTAGAGTTAATCTTACTTTTGTGCGGAAGACTATTAGAGGTTCGTTTCCATCCATTGTTACGTATCCGTGCAAGTGGGCTGCTTGGTGATCCAGCTGGATAGATATTAAAGTTTAAAAAAACCAGTACTTATAGGATTGCAATTATTTATGAATGGAACCATTCTCAACATAGTATTAGCATTCAATTTGTATTATTAGCCCTTCAAACTGACAATGTCATAATAATAATTAATATAATAATAATTATATTATTATGTGGTCTGATATAATTATGAAAGGGACCAAGTGAAGAAGACAATAGTGAGAAATAATGCCAGATTGGTGTAATGCGATCTAGCTAGCTACTCTCGCTTGGCTTATCAATACAATGACAAACACCCAATCAAGAAGTTGGCTGAAAGATAACAGTGTGAATCAAAATATGTACCTGGATTATCTTAGCTAATAAATGTATTTTCTATGAAGAGATAGCAAGCTACTGATTCAAGTTCGCTGGACTTGTTCATAACGTCCCATACTGCGCAGGCCCCAGCTCAGGCTCCCCCTTCTCGGGGAGCCTGGATGTCGAGGCTATACTATAGCTAGCTACTTCACCAGTGGCTATATTAGCTAGCTACATGTTGTCAATAACTAAGTTTGTATATAGATTATATATTCCCCTCCTATAATCTATGATTTGTAGCTAGATAGCTACCAGTTTAATTTCCTATAGCTAGTATCATGCATATAATATTATACAGTAGCTATTAGCTAGCTGTATTCCAGACACCTATAGCAGTATCAGGGCCTAGAGTAATTCTCTGGATGAAAATCAGATGTGTGATGGTCATTCAAATACCATGATGGGCTCAGTAGTTGATACAATACTACGTAGTATAATATGGGTGTGGTTGGTAGGCATGGCCAAATTTAAGCACTTGGTATATAATAATACTTCCTGCATTTGAGACTGAGCAGTTCAAATCAATCTAAGACTTTAAGTGCCGATCTAAAATTCTCACTTTCAGTGCTAGCTAGTCTATATGTACAGATCCAGTCTGTGTGCCTCAACAGCAACCAATGATGCCTCCTGCTATAATATTGACCAGCAGTCTGATGGTAATCAATTTATATTTATTAGGTGAGTTCAAGGGTTGAATCATTGTATCCGATCAGATATCGATTAACTTATTAATTGTTATTATTATCAACTGGTACCTATCAGAATAACATAGCTGGTTTACCATGTAACCTTACATGTATAATTCCTGACTAACTATTATTTCTAACATAGATTTGATACTTATTTTAATCACATGCATGCGTACATGCATATGCCTTGCATGTTGGCTATCACAATTATTACTTTTGTTACTGAGAAATTTAATGTGGGCCGGGGAATGTCAATGTCTATAATTAATGTAATAAATATGCACGCTGATCACTAAAACACTGACACCCACGACTGCATGGATTAAGTTTGATCATGCATATGTTGGGGCCTGATCGCTCCAAGGTGACTGACTTCCATGATTGATTTCACAAGAAGCCAGTTTGATAGCTTGACCAGCGAGGCCCTTTCTTGATAGAATTAGCTAGTTTACAGAGGTGAACACTCATTATGGAAAGGATGGATTAAAATCACTAATCATTAAAATAAAAGTACTATAATAGCCAACTATATTCATCAGCTGGTAGCTAGTAGCTATACAGCTACTAGTATTAAAACATCTGCTTTTGTGGTGTAGAATTTGACACTGAAAAATGTTGGATGAACGAGTGGTGGTCGTGTGCAGTGGTATGATACATGCTGTATAAACTAGGAGATCCCCTGCATGCTGTACAGCACTCTATGCAGGTGCAGCTCTGGTTAACGTTGGTATTGGTTTGCACACAAGTCTTTTTCCTGGTATAGCAAGTTGAACTAATTATTCGAGGAATTCCCATTAATTTTATAGTAGCATGACATGATCATGAAACCAAGAATAAGTGTTGATGATAAAAAGTACATATCCATTAAAATACTTTTGCCATCCTCAGCTGAACTGTTCTGCACTTCATAATTAGTTTTCCCTCGTAGCTAGCTATCTAATGAAGTCTTAGTCTTTAGCTTCCTCAAATCTATAGCTTTAGTTTCCTCAAATCTATAGACTGACAGGAATAATCCATCATGGAAGTCAGTACCTACGTAGGAGTGATCAAGCCCCAATAATATATTAAGTGATCAAACTTAGTGGGTATCAGTATTAGTGACCTGCATGTAATGTCTATGTGTCATTCATCACTAAAGTATGGAAGCTGAGAAGTGCAATTTAGCTACCGCACAACGCCCATTTAATTTCCGCATACAGAGGCACTGGCTGGCTCTCTGCATATGTAGGAGATGCTTCCGCATGCGGAAATTAAATGGGTGTCATGCGGTAGCTAAATTGCACTTCTCGGCTTCCATACTTACGCAAGTGATGGCTCCAAAAAGTATTGTACCCATGGCATGTAAGTGCACCTTGGATTGCTTTGCTGATATAATAGCTATTATTAGCTACAACTTTAGCCACTACACTGTGGATGAAGGCTGACCCTTAGTATTGAATTTGAATCCGAACAGCTTAATTACATCTGATTTGCCCATAGGCTCGTTAATTAGCTAGCTATATAGACACAGACTGCTTGAATTATAATTAGCCAATGCATTTAATTCATGCAGTTTTGGGCCATGCTCAAGAGTATCCTGACTTTACTCCCACTGGTCACATCCGACACACAATTATGGATCAGAGTCAGTGTCCACACGTGGGAACTAAACCAGATTGTTCTGGTTGTCCACCGCCAGATAAGTTCCATGCTCCAGCGTGTGATAACATCGTTCAGTGCGAGACTGCAGACCCAGATGAGTACCATAAAGCTGCCTTTCAGTACAACACTGCACAGCCAGAGAACCCAGATCCCTGTATAATAGTCATGGCAAACACAGCAGAGTGCCTTCAAGAAGTGGTGAAAAGTGTGACAGAGATAAGACTCAACCTAATGATGGACTTTCAGAACTTACGGATTGCCATCCGTGGTGGTCGCCACAGCTACATTGGTGCCAGCACCGTCAGTAAAGGAGTTGTCGTAGATGTGAGCAGATTTGATTATGTAAAACAGCACAATAACAATGGATCAATGACGGTTGGAGCAGGAATTACTCTCGTAAAGCTATACTATGAGCTCTGGAATTCTACACCGAACAGACTGCTTTATCCTGGAGGCACATGTCCAACGGTTGGTCTTTCTGGTCTTACGCTAGGAGGTGGACAAGGAATTATTGGGCGTAAGTATGGATTATCTTTGGATCAGGTGATAGAGATTAAGCTGGTGAATTCGACAGGAGGGATTTTGACCATTAATGATAGGAGTCAAGAAGATCTGTTTTGGGCTTTAAGGGGTGGTGGAAATGGAAATTTTGGAATTGTGTATGAATTCACCCTCAAGCGATACAATATCCCAGATGGGAATAAAGACTACCTTATCTACTTTCATAACTCCTCTGATTGGCATACCATCATTAGCAAATGGCAGAGCTATATCACATCTTCCAACTTCCAGAATGATTTTAACATTTGGTCTCAGTTGACTGTCACACCAACCTTTTTATTGGTAGCTTTTCATATTGCTAGTGATGATTTGAAACAAGCCAGTATGAGAGAGATTGAAGAATTTACTAATGTACCCCAGACATCTCCAAGTGGTTACTATCCCGAGGATTCCATCATAGAATGTTTCTATACACCAGAAAACTATTCTGGCTGCATTGCATTCTGGGCAGGATGCACCAAAGATAACAAGTGTGGAAGTATGCAGGACTTACAGGAGTGTATCAAGCTACCTACAGACTGTGGGGGTGAACCCTTTCGTATGAATTCCGCCTACCAAAGGGGGAGGCTCACATCGGAAGGAATTCAAACTATCATAAGTAATATTCTTCAAATAAAGAATAAGACTGGTTGCCTAAATGCTTCAGTACAGCTAGATACGCTTGGTGGAAAGATCAATGAAGTTTCGCCAAATTCCACAGCCTTTCCTCATCGCGATAGCACTTTGACATACCAGTTCCTATCCTATTTTGCTGAGAACTGCAACAAGACAGCAATGATCGAATGGCAGGATGCTTTTCATAGTAGTATGCTAAACAGTACTGGCATGACTGAAGGTGCTTATCGTAACTACGCCAATCTCAACTTGACCTTCTTCAATGAGCGTTACTTCATGCAAAATCTCCATAGGCTGGTGGATATCAAGAGGCGATACGATCCACACAATCTCTTTAATTATTCTCAGAGCATTCCTCTGTCTCTTGAGAGACGAGTTGAGTTGATTGTCATTCGCTTTTGGCCATTGTTTGTCCTTGCTGGCTGTGTCATCATTCTGATTATTATTTGTAAGATTCGTGGCACCAGTACTGATCATGAGCACAAAGAGTAGCAGTAATACTGTTGCCTTGGTGGAGGACATGCACTATGTTTAGCTAGTAATACAATAATAATAATATTATTAGTTATAGGAACTGAATATTTGATGCCATTAGAATTATAGTATGCTAAATTATGAACATTAATGAATTTTTCCCCATGAATTACTATTATTATCGATCAAAGAGCTGACCTTTGAAGTACATTGCATATACACTAATTACAGATGTCGTGCTGATATAACATAATATTATGTAGCTAAATAGAAAGCAGAATAACAATGTCATATTCAGCTTTTATTATCACTGAATTATGGATCATAATTAATCCAGCAATACATCATTCAGTCTATCCGCTAGACACTGATATTCAATGGTTGAGAGATGCTCAATGAGTGTGCTCCAAGTTGCTGGTCCACACTTGAAACCTTCTGATCCATCCAGCCACTGTCCAAGTATGTGGCGTACAGCATTCAAAGGATCTCTGTGCGTTGTGATGTTTACCAGCTCTATATCACTGTGCTCGTAGCCCATTGCCATTGCTAGTTCAATCCACTTGGGAGCTATGGTCTTAATGATTCTGATGTTTGTACATCCACTGGTCAGGCAATACAGTTGATTCAGTGTTGGCTTGTCACCTACAATAATATTATTATTATTGTTATGATAAAGTAATATTATAGTAGAATCGATCAAAAGAGTAAATTTACTTTTGTGCGGAAGACTATTAGAGGTCCTTTTCCATCCACTGTTACGTATCCGTGCAAGTGGGATGCTTGGTGAACCAACTGGATAGATATAAAAATAATATTTAATAATAATACTTAGGATTTATGAATCTCATACTGCTCTTGTGTAGGCTTAGTGCTGATTCATTTTCCAAGGCAGTTCTTGTCACTGGTTTGTGGCCTAATGCATAAATTAATAGCATGTGGCGATACACTCTGGCCTGTAATTGATTTTACCAATTGGGAGAATAAGCTGAAATGTTGGAGACATGTAATCATCAACACATCCGTCAAAGTTAGCCGAGAGAATTACCCTCTGTGCCTCATCCAGAGCCTTCAGCTGGACTGTCATTTCCAGCTGTGGTGGGTACTGCTTCTCCTTATGCAAGAGCTTTAATAAATTCTCTTCATAGTTGCTTTCCCAAAAATCAACTGATGATACACAAATCTGATTTAAAAAGTACATTTTATCAACACTACATTATCGGATTAATAGACTACTACATTAACTGTTACACTACGGATCAGCAAAAGTTTTGCATACCTTTCCATTTTTGGAAATGGCAACAGTAACAACATCATCTTTTTCGAAGTTTGTTGAATGTTTTAGTTGAATATATTCATGCGATTGCTTCATGGTGAACCTCTGTGGTGTGTGAATTCGGTGGATTAGCTCTCCGTCACTGTTGCACAGGGGAAATTGCTCCTCCACAGCCTGTATAACAATAAATGGGCATAAATAACTGATCCATGACCTAAGATATCGAGGCTCTTGGTTGAGTAATAGATACTAATTCGCATAGGAAGTATATATTATTATTATTATTCTATTCTGCCAGTGTTGGTGTAACAAGAACGAGCGTATACTTGCTATGCGAATTAGTGATCCATGACTGTCAAGGAAATATTGTCAGGTATAATCAGCAGCTGTACCTTTCTGCAAGTTTCCAAAAAGAAAGATACGCAGAAATGGATAATTTCTCTTGGTGGTGAGACAAGGTATGGTGACTGCAAGCTCTCAACACAGTGCAAGTAATACCCCATCTTTACTGCCATTTGGTGAGCCACCTCAGGAGTTGTGCTCCCCAGTTTATTCATCTCTATGCATATAAAACAAAAGTGATCCGTTTTGATTGTTATGTAATCTCTTTCTTTGGTTGATTTAAGTCCCAATGCCGAACCGTGAGGCCTGAAAATGTACTTTCTTTTCCCTTCCAATGTTGTGACGTACTCTTGGTGGTCTGCTTTCACTGGCTGTATTCCAAAGTTTGTGATATCCTCTTGTGTTAGATTAACAAGGATGTGAGGCAGCACTACGCTGATCGGCTTTGTCAATGCTACGTTTTCTTGAGGGCATAGCCAAAGAATTGGTGATATTGGTCGTTTTCCATCAGTGAAATGAAATGGACCGTAAAGTGCTACAGCCACTTCCATGTGGACTACCTCCCCTTGTGGGACTGCCCCTTCTGGTACAGCCAGAGTGATGTCATGGTAAATGTTTTTGTACTCATCACCAGAATCGTCAAATTCTATGACTGATACGTGATCTTGGAATGGAACTGAAGCTATGTTTTGAGAACAGTGAAGGTACTGCTTTATCATGTGTTGTCTGTTATGACAGAAGCAACCACCTGAAAAGTATACAGAAGCATTATTATTGTAATAAAAATTAGTGTTTATCTAAACCTTTTTCTGTGTGTGATATTTCTCTTAGTAGCACAATAAACATCACAGTCTTGAGTACAACAGTTTTTACTCGGTGAGCATTTGTTGTCACTATCATCATTTGTAGGTTTGTTTTGAGTAGGTGGATAATTTTTGGTTTCATGATAAACATCAGTGTTGGAGGTTACTTGAATTGAATCAAAATTTTTTGACTCAATTTTGCTTAGATTTGGCTCAAAAGACTCGTTTCTCTCGGAGGAATTTCTTGAGACTAAGTCACTGTGCTGGTAGAATGATCTTGAATCTTGCTCGATCGATGCACAACTTGAGGTTGTTAGGCACGATGCTGATGATATTCCACTATCAGTCGAAGGCCATTTAGCCCTCAGGCCACTAGAAGCATAGGTCCCAGCAGTAGCTAAGCTTGCATTATCGCTGAGAGATATCCGAAGTGTACCATGACTAGACGGCTGATAACCTAACGATTTAAGGTAAGCTGCGACTGAGAATGGATCGAGATCCAAATTTGGTAGATAGTGCTGAATTTGTGACCAAGGTATCTCACTCATATCAGTCATGTGACTTAGTTCGATGCCTGAGACCTGATGTGAGGTTAGAAGCTGACGAGCGAAAGTGTTAATTAGAGCATCGGTATCAAAAATTATCAAGCCTTTCTCTGGGATGGCAGAATTTGGCAGAAACACGATCTTATTTTGTTCACTAAGTGATTCCGCTAGCTGACAGAGATGAGATACCACATTGGAACCCAAGGCATAATCTTTGAACGTGGAAGAGGCTTTCTCGATGATATCTGCTACAGTGCAGGACGCCTTGCCTTGGAATTCCTTGATCAGGAAGATGTTCAAAATGTTACCACAAGCATTGAAGTGGTCTCTTTGTAGGGCATCACAGCTTCTCTTCAATTCCTTGTGAAGTGCTTCTTGACATTTTGTATCCCTATTGAAATAATTATATATTAATAGTCAATTAGGCACTGCCATGCGCTAATTTATTATACAAACTATAATATAATTTTAGTACCGTAAAATTTAATTATTATGGTATGACAAGTCTATGCATTCTTACTTGTAGTCAATCGCAATCAACCCATCATAGCAAAGCTTGGATGACTGTAGCCCACTTTGTATATGATTCTTTATGGTGGAGACCAGACTATTGAACTTTTTTTGGTGCTTTCTTTGTAGAGCATTGCTATCATGTGATCCAACAACGAGAACATGAGGGTGGTTGATACTAGGAGGACACTGCTCATGAAGGAGGGAGAGCCAATGGTCAATGCTCCTATAGGAATGGAAAAATAATGATTCAGAAGTATTAGGTATATTATACTCACGCATGGGCTGGAGCCAAATAGTATTATATAGCTATGCAGCCTGCTGAAACCGGTATAGTAAAGTGAGTGGAACCGCCCCTGAAATGAGGATCTCCCTAAAGTTAATCAGGACACTATATTATATTATGTGTGGTCTCTGCTAATAGAAAAGTGTACAAACTGCTCCTAAAATGTCTTAACCAGGAATCTTCAAGCTGCCCCAAGTGTATCCAGACTCGGTTCTACTAAGATACACATGCATAATGCCATGTACGTGATAATTAGCTACTAATCTTTTGTTCAACTTAGGTTACCTTTTCAGCTCTTCCAGTTCTGAATCATCTTTGAGGTTGATAATTACCACAAACAACAGTGTTGACAATGAGGTCGAGGTGGCATGCATCACATTGTGCTTCAGGAAGTCGGGTTGTCCAACATATCGATATTCATGGACAAGCAACTGGTGATTCTGAATTTTGAGCTCGATATTCATTCCACAATTGCAGGGATTGTAGTGTGTAACTATAGGATTCTCAGAGGCCAATGCTTGTAGCATTTGAGCAAGATTTCCCCTTTCTCCTTGCGAAGACCCTATCAAAAATGTCTGTACCAGCCTTTCGCCTTGTGGTGTCTCTGCTAACACGTCTATCATTTTTCCAATAGGCTTTGCTCCTCTTTCAACCAGGCACTTAATCGTATCTTGATTTCGAGCTAATTTGATAGGAACATCCCCGCTCGAGTTGGGAAGATTGGGATCCACTTTGCCAGAGTCCAAAACTACTCTTACAACATCGTTTCTCTGGTACCGACAGGCTAGGTGAAATGGATTATTTCCTGAGCTATCTCTTAGTGAGACATCACATCTCTGATCTTCAAAGATAAGGTATCGAACTACCTCTGTGTGACCATTTCGACACGCACTGTGTAAGGGAGATGAATGCAAATCATTGACAGCATTGCTATCGCATTTATGCTTTTCGATTAAGTATCGTGCAACTGGTAAGTGCCCTTTACCACAAGCAAAGTGTAGAGGCGTTTCGTTGAATCCACTTCGAATCTCTGGATTAAGGCCATACTTTGAGATAAGGCACTTTACCACAACCAAGTGACCATTGCCACTAGCTTTGTGAAGCAGGCTCTCCCCTTTCTCTGTGACAACCATTGGGTCACATTTAAACTCATCAATGAGCATCACCATAACTTCTAGGCGGCCGTTATTGGTGGCAGCAACAAGTGGAGAGACTTTGAACTTATTCTGCTGATTCGGGTTAACTTTTTGGACCAAAGCGAGGTACCTGACTATGGAAGAGTGCCCTCTGGCACACGCTAAGTATAGTAAGGTGTCTCTTCTTTCTGTCATGTAGTGTGGATCACATCCGTACTTCTCAATCAGCTCCTTGAGTACCTCGAGTTGACCGTGCACCGTTGTCCAGTAAACTAGCGGTTTGTGTGATTTTTCTAATGCTTTGAATGGGAAAAAACGTTGTTTAACGATGGGCATGTATTTATCAACTTGATGCATCTTGCCTTCGATGCAGGCCTCTCTGAGTTTGTTCATAGTGACTCTCTGATATTCCCTATTGCTTGCCATAGTATAATAATATTATTATAGTTCTCACTATAGAATAGTCTACTTGTGTGCACACTAGCTTGCTAATCTCTCGTCAAGAACTACAATGTCATGTAAAATGAATAGCTAGCTGTATCAGCTATGACTTTGCTCAACTGTTAAACTGAAAGCCACACGCCGGTTTATTGTTATCGTATTATTTAACTGATCTACTCCAGTGTATGTATACATCATACTATCATGATAGCCACCACGTAAACAGTATTAATACATTTACAGCTTGGCTATCGGTATGCAAGATCAAAATGAGTATCTTGCACCGAAGAAGCTATATATAGTAACTGTGATTCAGAAAGATTCCCTGTAAGCAATCCATACATAGCATAAAATTAACGTTATGCTATAGCTAGTATCACAATAATTATGTTTAGCTACTGCCCTGGTGGCAGCTGGGCATGACATGTGTTTTCATCCCAAAGGAGTTAAATTAATATGTGAGGATCGATGATCTTAAAGGCATGCACAAAATTGATGACTGTTCTAAGACTGCAATCATAATGTCAATTGTGACAGTTAGCTATAGCTACTATAGTCTAAGACAGTAGGTGTGCAATAAGAATAATATAAAGAGTACCATGTGACTCAAACATCCTAGAGAAGGTTCTAGAATCTGATCACACGTACAGCTCTAATGATTCTTAAGCTAGTTAATTTAATTTGCTATACCTACAGGTGAATGACAGAAATTTAAGGATCCCTATTAGCTAGGTTCGACTACCCAGCGTCTAATGTTCACTTTGATATGATTCCCAAGGAACAGTAACAGAATATTTGGCCCTGGAGAATTTCAATCTGTACTATATTACACTAAATCCCACATTTCTGTGGAAGCCATTATAGTAGTGATTCTGAAGAATGTTAATCTGTACACTAGCTATCTCCCAGATGATTTAACTTCTGAGAGTGCATGCATGTGCATGTATCAAGCTAGGTTGCAAATTAATATTAATTTCACTTGTTTGGAACTATCGTGGGATGTACATTTATAACTCATTTCCCAAGGGCACACCACAGATACATTCCACAGTAAATTTAAAGAATCTGATGATATAGACGAAATTTTGTGTGACAGTAGCCACCATGTTGTTATATAGTTTAAATTCTGTCACGTTTCAACGTCATTTAATTAATATCATGTCATTTAATTAATAGCTAAGAGTTTAGAGGTACCTGTGTTACAGTGGGATCACATAGTTTATTTATGATCCTAAGTAGCCAATTATAGTAATTCTCATGCAGTGTGTTGATAGGTTAAATTAGCTAATCCCCAATTGCTCTTTAGTGCATATATAGACCGCAATGAAATTGTGTAGCTGGCTAATTATTGAGAAATTCAAACAATTCTGCACTTGTTTTTAATGTTTAGATAATAATTACATCCCACTTTAAATTAAATTCGTGTATGTGAATTCCTCCTCATGCTTGTCACGTTCAATCTCATCCCCCTCACTCATGTATACAATGTCATGCATTTCCAGCTTTTGGGATACGACATGTTTTTACTGAAATCCTACAGAGGAAATCTGATATTCTTTTCCTAGAGTGACTAAATTGCATGGAAACCATGTATTATAGCTAATTGATGATTTCAGCTATCTTGCTACATAGTTACAGTAATTAACTCTAAATTAAATAATAAATGATAATGGGATAACTGACAGTACATGACATTGTGCCTTTAATTGATTGTGGAACTTGTACACATGTCAAATGCTGCGGTCTGGGTGCCCACAGATCACTGTAACTTAAGCTGCTATTTTTGTATAAAAAAAGAGCTATCATAGCAGTTGATCAAACAGCACCCTCGCAGTCTATAACCAACTTCTTCAATCATCGTCGACAGCCAACAAAGAAAATATTTCAGCAGTGAAGATCAAGATGAAGCTGTGTTGGAGTGTTGTACTAAGTCTTGTGTTTGTTGGTTTGGCAGCTGCTGGACCATATGCACTGCAGGAACACTTGAGCAGATTTCTGGGTGAAGAGGTATGTCACTGTTACAGTATACTATACAATCATATTGTTAGGCTACAATATCGATGCATGCATAATAATACCGGAATAAATTATCAACACATAGTGGTAACCAATGCATTGTATGTGCATGTCATCTAATTCTGCAGTTGAGTCAAGTCCAGTGGACTACATGTCGAAGTGAAACTCACAAGGTGAAATTATTTCTTGGTGGCGAAGAGTATAACTACAAGTACAAGGCATGCAGAAACCGTAAGTCTTAGAGTGCTACAATGAATTATTAGTGACTATAATGAGTAAGGCAGCCACCTCCTTAATAAAATTAATGATATTCAGAGTTCAATTCCAATTGCAATTTGTTAAAAAAAAAACTTCATGATTAGAACATTAATGATAGCTAGCTATAATAATATTTATATATATATAATGATGTCACCCTTTTAAAGCTGTCACTAGATAATTGATTATCAGCCCACTTTCGGCTCTATAGATGACAATAGATATTCATCATTGACTTTGTAGATCGCAATGGGATGACGTGCGTGGATAGATCCCAAGACCTTCCCCCTCCTTGCGAAGATCTCGACGAAATAACTAGCTGTGTTGAATTCGAGTGGTATGTGGGTCGACAAAAGTCTACTTTTGCAATGACATCTGTGAAGGTATGATGAAAGTTTTATAATTACAACTGTTAGTTATAATTTCTTTATTAATAGACTGGGGTAAACCATGCCAGAAACCAATAGCTGGTTTCCCGCTAACTAATAGCAAAGGCAATTGTGATCGTCGTGCTGCTATTCAAAGCCAGGTTACGATATGTGAGGAGAAACCAGATGGAACAGAGGACTGTACTGGACCAGCAATCATGACAGCAAATGAAGGTCAGTAGCTATATTATAATATTGCTATAGAATAGTGAAATAATAGTAATTTTTAAATTAATGAGCAGAGAACCAAAAGTGGGATAACCCACAAATTAATGTTATGATTAAATAGGCCCCCCTAGCCTCTCGAGTCTGGTTTTATATTAATTAAATATTTCCATAATGGATTCCAGCATCTTGGACAGCTACCAAACATTATTTACAAATGATTTCTTGTTCTCATCATTGCAGCTGCTGACAATTCTGATGAGGATTGTTTCTGTATCAAGCCCAAAGATGGACCGAAAACGTGCAAAGGAAATTGTCACACTACGAAATAATTCTTCTGATACTCTGCTATTAATTTTGTGAACAAAACATGGACAATATTATTATTATAGTTAGCGAATAGTTTTTTTTTATGCCAAACTTTAAGCCGTAGTTGTACAGGATTTAGATTCTTGCAGTAGAATGACATTATATTTTTAAGAATAGCTATAAGTCTTTTATGCTGTGTGTATATGGATTTACAGAAAATTAATATCAAATAATACTTCTTTCTGAGAAAAATAATATGCTTGCATTGATTGCAATACTGTGTATATTATATACATGCACTGCAGTATTGTATGAACAAACGAAGATTCTTTGTGGACAACTTAACTGTTTGGCAAAACTTACCAAAGTTTCGACTAGATGCTCTAGTCATCCTCAGCACTTTTGCCCTGAGGATGACTAGAGAATCTTGTGAAAACGTCAGCAAGCTTTATCGAGCAGTAATAAGTTGTCCGCAAATAGGCCTGGGCCAAATATTCGTGATAATAGGCAACTTCTTGAAGAATTTGAATAATGGGCTTCTCAATTGCTCAAGGTAGTAGCTAGTGCGCATACACAATGTGTGCTTAAAATAGAAAACTTTGTGTCATGTGATATGAGTCTGTGATTAGCTAAATGGAGGAAGCATTTGAGCAAACAGCTCAGACAACTAACTATATAGTGGTCAATCATTTTTGGGAGTGCTAAAGGTTCCTTTAGCCTCAGAACTTACAATAAAGAGAAAATTTTCATGTAATCCAGTACTTGTGAGCCTAAATGTATATATATGTACATTCTGGTCATATTCATGTTTTATTAAATTTTGAATCTTGTCAGCCTTTTTTAAGAATAATAGGTAACTTTCTCCAAATTTCCAAATCATGTAGAAATCTCCTATGTCTATTATAGTTAATTCTGATCATATATAGATTGTCTGTATGTGAGATAATCCTAGAGTTTACGTGAATATCATGTGAATTACTCAGCTTTAAGTTGTTATAGCTGCCGTGCTTCTATGCTTGCAATGCATCTGTCGCTGACCACCAGAAATTTTTAGGTTTGATTACCCATGCATGCAGTGTCTATATCCTGCATGTTCACTTTGATACAAATAATATCGTACAATTAAATTTAGAATTCACTTCCACAAATCACCCACTATGATATCAAGTCCAATAAATTAGCCAGGTATAGCTAGTCTAAGATCGATCCCATGCAGCAGTCTAGCTATTATTATTGAAACTGTGCTAATATTTATAGCCTATATAGGGGATTTCTGTGGAAGCCAATGCCAGTAATGTTAATATAATTCCCACTTGACTAATTCCCTGAGAGTATGCACGCATGTAGGTTGCTAAAAATTAAATGGGACTATTATATATTACTGTGGGATGACATTGAACTCGTTAGGGATATTATATAAATTCCATATCAATCATGTAGAGGAAATATAGTAGTCTAAGACTAACACTATCAGTAGCGACCACGTCATTATTAGTGACAGATTACTCACTTTTCAATTTGAACTATAGCAGCAACTACAAGGATGTGAATTAATTAGCTAAGGAATTTCCAAAACAATCACATAGTACAGTGGGATGGCCAGTACAAAGTACGACTACATGAGATTGTATAGCTATAGCTAATTGAGAAATTCAAGAAATGCTGCAATTCTTTTAAATGTTTAGACAATAATTACATCCCACTTTTATCACGTGAATTCCTCTTCATGTGTACGTGCTACGATTAAACCCCATCCCCCTCACTCGTACATGCATTCTCAACTTTCAGGATACAACATATTTTTACTGAAATCCTACAGGGAAAGTGGCTCCAGAAATAATATAATTTTTTTCTGGAGTGACTAATTTAAAGCATGGAAGCCATGTAGCTATAATTATTAGGTAATTGATGATTTAATTCTCGTTCATCAGCTATTAATCAATTCCGTAGAAACTATACATGCAGCAACAATACCCGGGCTGGTAAATGAATCTATGCACTCTAAGTATATAATATTATTATACATGATTTATAGCATGGGATCAGTATTTTGTGTCTATGGCTACTTTTAATTGATTATGGAATCTGTACAGGTGCCAAACTATGCCATCTGGGTGCCGAGAGAGCTCACTGTAACTTTAGCTGCTACTTTTGTATATAAATAGAGCTGTCACAGTACGTAGAGGTTACGTAGTCAGAAGATCGAGCAGCTTTGCAACCAGCCTCTTCAATCATCATCGACAGCCAATATTTCAGCAGTGAAGATCAAGCTATAGACTACATATTGTGTAAATCATTCAAAATGAAGCTGTGTTGGAGTGTTCTACTAAGTCTAGTGTTTGTTGGTTTGGCAGCTGCTGGACCACATGCACTGCAAGGACAATTCAGCAGATTTATGGGTGGAGAGGTATGTATACAATAATATTACTGTTTTAGCTACAGTCTGGAGTAACTGTTGCTGATGTACAATATAAAGTTGCTTATGGAAAGCCAGGATTGTCTGCAAACTTATGCATGGACTTCTATATATAGCAGCTAGAACTAGAGCTATAGGATGGCCAATATTACTTAGTTCAGGGTGTATGCTCGCTTTGCTATTCATGTATTCTTTGCCAATATGTGCAAGAATTGTTATAGAAAACAAAAAAATATTGAAATCATTAATTGTCACCACGACAGTGATAATTATATATTATTATATATATGTAACAAGCTCTATAATGCCAGGATAATAAGCTATATACTTATGTATCATTAATTCTGCAGTTGACGCTGAGTCAAGTCCAGTACAGTAACACTCAGTGTGAAGCAAGAGCTCACACGTTGCTCATTCATCTTGGTGGCAAATCATATGAGTACAAGTACAGGCTGTGTACAAACCGTAAGTGCAATTATTAGTCACTATTATAGTATGTAAGGCAGCCACCTCCTTAATTATATTACTCTTACCATAGATATTATATTATATCGACTATGTAACCTTGTCTATATGATTTATGCTTTAACAGTGACTAAATGACATAATTAATCAAATTCCCATCTCAAATTTCTATAATAATATTATTCATCATTGACCTTGTATAGGCATTACTCAGAAGAAGTGTTTGGATAGTACCCAATCGCTTCCTGTTCCTTGTCCAAAATTCGACTATCTAACAGACTGTATCAAATTCAAGTGGTATGTGGGTCGACCAACGTTGGCAGTATTTGAAATCTGTGATGGTATGATAAACCTATTTATTGTCATAAATGCATATTAATACTTTTTGTTAATAGACTGGGGTGTGCCATGCCAAAGAGAAATAAGTGGTTTAGGGCGAACTAATTTAAAGGGCGATTGTAATTATCGCGGTGGTATTCATTGGGTTACGCTATGTGAGGAGAAAGATGGAACAAGTGACTGTACTGAAACTGCAATAATGACATCAAATGAAGGTCGGTGTATAATAAAAATAATCATACCATGCTGATAAACCAAAATTAATGGGCTGAGAACCGGCCAATAGGGGGATGATTATTAATATTGCGACTAATAGCCCCATGCACCTCCTGAATCATATGTTTTATGCAGCCTCCCTCAAGTCTATAGCTATTAGTTAGCTAGCTACATAAATAATTAGCTGCAGCTATAGTTAGCTATGTCAGTGCACAAATAATCATTATTTCTTATTCTCATCATAGCTGATAATTCTGAATCAGATGAGGATTGTTTCTGTGTCAAGCCCAAAAATGGAGAGGAAACGTGCAAAGGAAATTGTCGCACTACAAAATAATGCTCCGCTCTTAGCATTAATTTTGTAAACAAAATAAGGACAATAATTAATGTTGTATAAGCTAATAGCTATTATAGTTCATTTACAATGTCATAGCTAGTTGTATAATGTTTATCAGTTTATTTCCTACATCGAGGCCAAATTTCATGTAATTAAATTTGCTCTATAATGACATTATTACATTTCCTACAGATTTCCTTAATATCAATAAACTTATTAGTTTTATTATTATGGGAAACCTTATTTCATTGCTGTGTATATTATAATATACAATAACAACAATATTAATTAGTAGCACCACTTATAGTTATTAAATGCTCATGCATAATTATAATGCAGACTCTGATCATGAGTTGTATGCAACTAAATTTATCAACGTTAACTCTGATGATTAATTATGATTTTTATTATAGCTATAATATTATTATAATATACACGTTTGAATCTTCCTTAGCTACATACGTACTAGGGGATCATGTCACCTGTTCATAGATTGCAGGCTGACTAGATACTGACACTCCATACACCTCATTTGGTTTGGTCACAATGCCGTCACTGGTCAGACCATACATTGAGTTGGGCTTCATCTCAATGTCCAGTGTTCCTTGATTCACACCTCCTTCGAATTCATTCACAGCACTGGAGGATTGAACTGGCAGTGAGGGAGAACTTGCTCTGATTTTAGCGACCAAAACCACCGCAACGATGATTAAGAAGATGTTTAATATCACTGATAATCCAAGTATACCTCCGAAAATAGCTGTAACAGTCATAAATCAATGCAATATTATAATATTATATGGCTAGTGCAAGTCCTTACGTAAACAACCGTCACAGGTGTTTGAGTGTTTTACTTGGCAATGCATTGGCTGGACATGATAAAATTAATAAATAATATAGCCATGCATACACTCATGTATTGTAGTAGTGTGTGTACCCAATATAATAATCAGGAAGATTATTACATAATAATAATATTATAAAGGTCAGAAAGTTTCGTGAGTAACAATTAAGCTATTTGACATGTGTATCCACAAGGAAAGAAGCTACAATTATAAAGCTATAGGTCCATAGTGATACTTTTAATAATAGCAGCTGCACCTTACTTAAGTGCCGGAGCTCCATGGTCCCTAATTGATAGAACCTTCATACTAGGAAAGCTATACATGTCTAGCTCATTCAGTATCAGGTGGCTTTTAAATCTGTAATATTCTAGCACTGCTCAGATGTCTGAGTAAAAAAATTAATATAGAACAAATAATGACTGTCACAGTCAGGTTTTAATTAATAACTCTACATCACATTGTTTCAATTTTGATGATCCATGGTTTTTCTTGTCTTCTGGCCTAATAATATAATATACAGTACCTATATATACTGATAGAGCTCTCTTTGCAGCTCAAACTAGGCTTGCCCCATTAGTACTTGTAGGCACTGCATGATGCCAGTATACTTACCCGGTAATGTTGGTTGACACTGATCGTTAAGAAGACATTCTGTGCTATTGGTTGAGGGATCACAGCCGGGTGCTAGATAAGTAGCACAGTTTGGACCGTAGTAGTTCTCAGAACACTGCACTCTGAAGCTCATATCAAATCCTAGACCAGATATGTTATAGATACCAGTGTATGTTGTTCTCTCAGTGAAAGCCGCTCCAAGTTTAAGCTCAAGATCGATGAGGAAATGATTGATGGGGTAAGTTAGGTCTTCTGGCCCATGTGATTCTACCCTGTCTAAGGCTTTAATATAGAACTGTATCCTTCCCTGTGTGTATGTAGTAGGTGAATATCACATAATGTTAGATATAAGCAAGTGGTGGTAGTAGTATAAAAATTAATACTCTTACCGTCCATTCACTTCTATTAGTGATAGTAAAAGGATTAGAAAGAGCAAAAAATCCACTAGGGCCTTCGTTGAAAGTGGCACTGTTGCCACCATTTCCAGGAGTGAAATGGGGAAACACTACAGTCCGGTCGACGTTTACACTACCAAATCGTCTCAGCAAGAACACAAATTCGGTGATACAAGGTCGCGAATCGGCACAGTCCTCCGAGTTTTGTTTTGCATCATCACAGCAGGATGGTAGTCCACCTACTTCACATACCTCACACTTTAGTCCAAGGGGGTTACGAAACTCATAGAAACGAACAATGAAGTCATAACTGGCCTCAGTGATGGACACCTGTATCATCAACATGAAAATGCATGATTAATTTATTGTACTGGCTTTTCCATTGATACACTCCCACAGAAGAGCCATAATTATTTCTGAGGGGTCTAAATCTATGCCATTTTAATGAGTTCTTGATGGGCTTTTAATAAAATATTGATGGGTAAGTACCTGATTTTAATGAAATCTATAGATAGTTACCATGAAGGCAATAATGGGTTATCATACGAATACTATTGCATCTTGTTGCATTTTAATGAGCCTTGGAGGGAACAAGATCGATTCTTGATTGTTAATTAGGCTTCTTGAGGGGATAAATCAAATGTATATAGTCCTCCATGGGGTTGTATCTTTGGAATAGTCTATTATAGGAAATAAATGAAGTAGCTAGACTCTAGCTATAGATCCACTTACACTATTTATTAGGAGTAGGAGGAGGGGTAGACACGATGGAAGAGACATCCTTAAGTTTTCACTCGTTACCAGCAGTTGAGCTATAAAGGCTAGTTTAATAATTATCTCTCCTGCGCATGCGCAGTAAGGGCCGGCCTGCGTCTGCGTACGGAGGACAAACCATGCACAAATGAAAACCGTACTGTCAAGTTTCGCCTAGATGGCTTCTCTTTTGATCGTATAAGGAAGTGTTTATCTTATTACTCAGACATCTGAGCAGTGCTGGAGTTGGTACAAATTTGAAGGTCACCAATCAGAAAGCAGCCAGTAGGTGGAGCTATACAAAAGGGGGTTAATTAATTCTAGTGCTGAATATAATTATCATCAATATTCTATCACACTTCAATCGTGAAAAGGTCTACAGTAGCTATGACATAATAACTTTGAATCTTCCTTAGCTATAGGTTCACATTAAGTATTCACAGGTCTCAGGCTAGCTTGATTCAGCAGGCACCGGCACTCCATACACATCCACATCATTGATTTGGTTTGATCACAATACTATTGTCACTGATCAAACCATACAGTGACGGTCAATTCTCGAACAATCCTGTCTTCTACCACCTATATGGGTAGAGGTGCATAAACAAAATGAATTTCCAACACAGTGCATGTTGTAACCGGATGTCTTCATGCTCAGACACAGGATTGTTCACGGATCAGCGTTGCATTGTACATGGTTTCGTCTGTTACTAATCAGTGTACAAAGCAACCACCTGTATATAAAAATAAATACACACATATTATTGTTGTTAAAATAGAGTGTCTATTAATTTTACTAGAAGTGATGGTAGCTACTACTTAGTGTTGATTGACCCCCCAAAAATGGATACCCTCCCAGAAGAATGGACTACCCTCAAATGGAATGGATGGCTACCCCTCCCTAAACAGTACTCTACACTCTTCATAATTATGGCACTAATATATCGCCATATATAAGTGTGGTTTCCAACTACGGGATGTCATAGTAATAACATTATGATAGTATACAGGATGTATTGTACTTACGTATATACACTCCTTTTTGACCGGCTGGTTTGAGATAGCTAAGCTATAGCCTGATCTTTCTACTTTCTTTACTTGGTGTGCTGACTAATCATGAGTGCAGTTAGACGAGCAACATTCACTGGGTTTGATCCCTACAAGCTGACTGGAGTTAGAGTGACAGATCGAAAGCTGGGACATGGCTCCTATGCTACTGTGCTAGAACTGGAGTACATGGGACTGAAATGTGCTGGCAAAAAGATCCATGAACTGCTACTAGAACAGGGAGATGCCAGCTACACTATTCGCAGATTTGAGGAAGAATGTCGTCTACTCAGTCAAGTACGCCACCCCAACATTGTCCAGTTTCTGGGAGTCTATTTCCAGCAAAGAGTGCGAGCACCCATCCTAGTCATGGAGTTTCTTCCCACCAACCTCACCTCCTGCATTGAGCGATATGGCATTCTCCCAAAGGAGATCAGCTATTCCATCCTTCATGACGTGGCTCTGGGCTTGTGCTACCTCCACAGCCAAACTCCTCCCATCATTCACCGAGATCTCTCTTCCAACAATGTCCTCCTCACCCCCAACATGACGGCCAAGATCTCTGATCTGGGTGTAGCCAGGATCCTCAACCTGACCCCTCTACAGGTCAGTCGCATGACTCAGACTCCTGGCACCCCTGCCTACATGCCACCAGAGGTGATGGTAGCCAACCCCAAATACGACACAAGTGTTGATGAGTTCTCGTACGGCATTATGATGATCCACATATTCAGTAGTCAGTGGCCAGAGCCACAGGTTAGTCAAATTCGTGTTAAAGCTGGTGGAAAAATGATTCCAGTATCAGAAGCTGAGCGACGTGAGGTGTTCCTTCGAGCCATTGGAAATGATCATCCTCTGATGGACCTAATCCTTAAGTGTATCGACAACTATGCCCAAGCAAGGGCTCATGCCAGTGAGATTGTGGGGCGACTAGCGGAGATGATGTTACGGTTTCCTTCCTCCTTTGCCAACCGACTGGATGAAGCACTGAGACAAAACGAAGTACTGAGTAGAGAGATTAGAAAACTGAGAGAAGAAAACAGACGAACTGATAAAGAGATTCAAGATCTGCAAAGAGCGTTTGGAGATGTGAAACAAGAAAAGAGATTATTGAGGGAAGAGATAGAGAGAAAAGATGGAGAGATACGGGAACTTAGAACTAAAATTGAACTGCTAAAGATTGAAAATAAAGCTGCTGGGCTTAATCTACGAGATTTTTCTCCTTCTCGGGTGAGTCTTTTATCATACATAGTCATAGTAGCTAGTACATGCACAAGGTGTAAATCTGTCAGTCTGTTTATTATTGCCATCATAACAAAATTGCTAGGGAACAATACTAAAGCCCCCCAAGATATTAATCATACATGTATGCGCCATTAACTATTGAAAATGGTGGCTTAGCACTGGCTACATGTAGCTATGAGCATTATAATACACATTTTTTAGCCACTCCTATACAAATGCAACCGACCATATGCTTAGCCTTTTTTGCCTGTGGGCATAAATCAAAAGTAAGCAGGTAAGGTCATAGAAATTCAATATTAAAATGCCAAATTATATGTAAAACCTTGCCAAAATCCCTGCCCATACTGGATAATTGTCACCTTGACATGCACTATACAGGTTAGTATCACCTGGAAACAGTGTGCTGAACTGCCTACAGGAATGAACTATGGAAAGACTACTGTCATCAATGGCAAGGTCTACTGTGGAGGAGGAGGGACTAATGATAGTAATGATAGTTACATTATCTACTGCTATGACCCATCACAAGACAAGTGGACCACTCTACCACCACTTCCTGTCAGAGGGTTTGGTCTGGGACAAGTCAACGGCAAGCTTGTAGCTGTTGGGGGAGTGAAGAAGGGTATCTGGAATGTTACTAATGATGTATGCACATATTATGAGCGATCTCAAAAGTGGAAGCAGACCATTCCTCCCATGCCAACAGCTAGATCTTTCCTAAGTGTCTTGAGCCTCCAGTCAGCACTTGTAGTGGCAGGTGGAGTCACATCAATATTCAGTGATACAGTTGAGATCTTCAAACCAGACACATCACAGTGGTGCAGAACTGACCCACTACCGAGAGCTTGTAATACCATATCACTGGTCGCTATTGGCAACGCTTGCTATGCACTAGGAGGATGGAATGGCTCACGCCTCAATCAAGCACTCTATGCCTCAGTTGATGAACTCCTTGGCAATGCTGTACCAGCCAACCACAGTGGTAGCAGTGACACTCAGTCAGCTTGGAAGACACTACCCAACACTCCAAGATATCGACCAGCTGCAGCCGTGCTAGCTGGCAACCTTCTTGCTATAGGAGGACAGGAAACATCTAGAGGAGTTGACATGAAGGAAGTCTACATGTACTCTCCCTCCACCAACTCCTGGATCTATATCAGTGATCTACCTGCTCCACGAGCACGCACTATAGTTGCTATTTTATCATCAACAGAGATCCTAGTGATTGGAGGCTGTGATAGTGGCAGAGTGAACACTGTGTACAAGGGTACACAGCATCGAAAAACGTAAAAAAATTTTTTCCTTATTTTCTAATTGATAGCTACCAATAAATAAAATTATCCAAAATATGCTCGAATAATATGGTATGGGTTTTTGATGTGAAAATGTTTCATTTAATCTTATTTAATTATTTTTTTGGCATACCTTCCTCTTGCTCCAACATTGCTGATGTCAGCAACTCTATAGTGGATCTGTTTGGCATACTGACCGTAAAACTATCTCTGAGATGAGGACACTGCACTAAGTAAGGTCCTAGCAACATGGAAAAGTATAGTATACCCCTGAAATGAGGACACCTCCTTTAAGCTCTCTAAAAGCTTATAACTAAGTTACCATTTAATATGGAGAAGTTAGGAATATAGCTACAATGTCATGACATTATAGGAAAGAGGTTAGCTGGAGAGCTGGATCATCAATTGCTGCTATATCATAATACGGTATTGGGTAATTATCACCTTGATATACACAATACAGGTTAGTATCACCTGGAAATAGTGTGCTGAACTGCCTACCAGAATGGGTAACTTGTGGGAAGACTACAGTCATCAATGGCAAGGTCTACTGTGGAGGAGGGACTACTGATCATGATAGTCCTGATGATCAGTATAATATTATTGTCTTCTGCTATGACCCATCACAAGATAAGTGGACCACTCTACCACCACTTCCTGTCAGATGGTTATGTCTCGTATTTCACATTGAGCATTTGCTAGTGGACTTAAACAAAGACTTGAAGACCAGTAGCTAGCTAGCTACATCCATGTTTGGTCCAGTGAGCTTCAAGCTAACTCAGGGAAGCTTAGAACATAGCTACAAGCTCATTAAACATGAATTCAAAATGGAAGAGTACCTCAATCTTCCTCCCCATTTACGAGTCCCAACTTCAAGACTAAGAATAAGCGCCCATTCCCTAAGAATTGAAACTGGAAGATACAACCTTCCGACCCCAATTCCAGCTAATGAGCACTTTTACAGCTTGTTGAAGATGAACTACATTTCCTATTCGACTTCCACCTCTACAAGCCGATGCCAGAAAACGTAGATATTATAATACGCGAGTACTAAATGAATCTGAGGTCATGTAGGTGAGTAGAGCAGGTGTGTCTACCAGCTGCACTAAGCTGCAGTCTGTGTTTATATAACACCCACTTAAAGTACAACTAAAGTACAGGATGTGGCAGCCTTGATTACAATTTGCCTGCCGGAACGCTATTACTATGTTTGTACTGTAGTTCAACACTCCTATATTATATCTGATCTACTCCTGCTAAACTAATAGCTAGAGCACTGTACAAGTCTAAACCAATCCTTTGCCTTTCTGTCCAACTTGGATAAAATTGAAATTCACCTCGTTTGCCGAACAGCCCAAAACCATATTTTTATTTTGCAAATTTGTTGCCTCAGCCCTAGAAACTCAAAAGACCACTGTATACATGTTGATTAGCTATTATCACCTATAAATAATATTATCACTATGACCAATTTTTACTATTTGTGCACTCTAGTATAGCTATATATTATATTTTCAGACTAATGGGCCTCCTGTCCTTCATTTTCTATATAATAATACTAGCTATTGAGTAGTTTTACTCAAGTCCTAGCTACACTGCAGTATTGACTAACTTTTTATTGCGAAAAACAATTCTGATTGCTAGCAATCATACACAGTAATATAGCTAGCACAACTGACAAACTGACAACACCTCGACTGTTTCTGATAAAACTCAATTATAATAGTATTATCTCAAATTTAAATACACATAAGACCAGTATAAAATCAACAGCCTGAAGCTGAACTGGTTCTTCTAAGTTCTACTGGGCTATACTGGTTAGTCCTGATAAGTAAGGGGATGGGAAGGTAGCTACAGAAATCATAAAGCATATGCTAATTATATTAATTAAACTTTACAATCAAAACAAGTAAACATTACATAACAAGTGCGCACACACGTACACATACATGATTGTTTCCAACACTTTCTACATAATAATATACCCCAGATATTACTAGTTTAGTTTATGTATTCATAGGTTGCGAGCTGACTTGGTACTGAGTCAGACACTCCATACACCTCATTTGGTATGGTCGCAATGCTCTCACTGCCACTGGTCAGACCATAGAGTGAGTTGGGATTCATCTCAATGTCTAGTGTTCCTTGATTCCCTCCTCCTTCATTCACAGCACTGGAGGGTGGAACTGGCAGTGAGGGAGAACTTGCTCTGTTTTTAGCAACCAAAATCACCACTAAAAAGGTAATTAATATCACTGACAATCCAAGTAGACTTCCGAGAACAGCTGGTATTACTAAAGCTGTATACCAAAGAGCTGTAATAATCAGAAATTGTTAACAATTTTCTTACTTAAACAGCCATCACAGATGCTTGAATTCTGTAGTGTTTGACTAGGATCATCTGCTGAATATAAAAATAAAATTATTACCCTCACAATGTAGTAGTGTGTATTAACGTTGTCGGAGTGCTGCCTGTCCCCCCATGTACAGTGTCCCCCCAGACACTCTGCACTAGAGCCATGTGTCGCCCCGGACATGCAGCCCCAGAATCGAATGTCCTCTCCAGTGTTACACGTCCTCACACGGAGTAATATGTGGGGGGATCCGAGGGGGGAGGTGTGAGCCAGCCCTGTAAAGCTAAGCTCCCTTTTTTGTATTCCATTACACTATCAAACTATTCTCATAAGCACTTGCTGCATTAGGGTCAAAAATGTCAAATTGTCATGTGGGAGCATGCCCGAGCCTTCACATGTACAGCAGCCTCCACCCTTGTCAAAGATGATCACAGCCGTTGAAGGGGAAAATTGGAAGAGAGACCAAGAGAGTATATACCTTGTTGTGTGTACTACCTATGACAAAGGAGTCCCCTGGCCTGGTCAAATGGAATTTCATCAATTCACCAATTTATTATATTTGAATGTTGACAACAACCAATCAGCAATTTTTATGATTCCTGCTTAACTAGCTGCCATGAAGGCTGAAGTTTATTGACACTATAATATGGGTCCGAGATTAGGCTGTGGGGGACACATGGTCCTAGAAAGGACACATGGCTCTAGTGTCCAAATATCCTAAGGAGACACCCTACTCTAGTGAAGTACGTCCCCAAGGACATAATGCCCTAGGGTACAGTGTCCAGGGGGACAACTTTAGAGGGAGTCATGTGACACTATGATAACGTACTTGAGGTGGCAGCAGTGGCGGTCTGTGTTGTAGCAGTCACAGTCCGAGGCTGTGTTGACTGACACTGCATGTTAGGAAGACATTCCATGCAGTTGGTTGAGGGATCATAGCCAGGTACTAGACATTCAGTACAGTTAGTGCTCACATCTCGACCAGTCAGACATTGAGTGCAGTTGGTGTGGGGATCATAGAAGGAAGATATGCAAGTAGTACAACGTGTGGCTGGATTTTGTCCATTATGGATGCAAGCAATTCTCCCTTCACTGTCACATATATACAAATCATCCATTGGTGCACAAAATGTAGCACAGTTTGGATCATAGTAGCTCTCAGAGCACTGCACTCTGAAACTCATGTCAAATCCTAGACTAGCTATGTTATAGATACCAGTATACGTTGTTCTCTCAGTGAAAGCCGCTCCAAGTACAAGCTCAAGATCGATGGGGAAACGATCGATGAGGACTTCAGTTTCATTAATTTGTGCAGCTCCGTCTAAGGCATCAATAAAGAATTGTATCCTTCCCTGCGTGGAAAAACAAGATGCATATCACTGTCACACAATAGATACTCTGCATTTGCTTACTGTCCATTCACTTGTACTAGTGAAAGTGAAAGGGTTGGGACGACCAAGAAATCCAAACATGTCTTCTCTGAATGTCACCCTGTTGCCACCAAAAAAAAGAGTGAAATAGGGAAACCCTCCAGTCGGTGCTGTCTCCACTGATGCTCCAAATGGTCTCAATAAGAACCTAAACTTGGTATCACATCTGCGTGGACCAACAAAGGAAACCTCTTGGATACAGTTATATGTTCGTTGCACATCATCACAGCAGACTGGTTGTCCTCCATTCCCACATTCACCACACTGTACTCCAAGGAGGTTGCGAAACTCATAAAAACGAATAGTGAACTCATAATTTGCCTCACTGATGGACACCTGCATCAACATCAAACTTCAACAATCTAGCTACTTGAATTTTCTTACTGGAATCTACTTACACTAAAATTGAATGCGAAGAGGACGAGGACTAGACACGATGAAAGAGACATCATTTTCGTCGTCATTAGCTACCTCATTGGTTGGCCGAATTCTTTTTTGTTGATTGGAACTCGGGATGTAATGATCGAAGTTTCAGGGATCATAACTATTCAGCACTAGTACACTGAAGTGTTTGGTTGTAACTACTTCCGGCATTGCAGGGCTTCAGGGAAACTCCATATACTCAACTTTTGTGGCACACAAACATTGCTAATGGATAACTTCACTTTGCTCCATGTTGCTCATTTGTCCAGGGTAGCTATTTTATGCTTCTAGGGGTAACTCAAGGTGCTGATTTCAAATTTTTTTAGTAGTTTCAACCATTTTTGAACTGTTTGGTTGAAAAGAGCTCAATAAGCATTTTACTTTGTGTAAATTACGTACATACGTACATAATATTATGAGAAAGTGTGAGAAATGAAATTTACTATCCTTTAAGTTATCTAGACTATTCAAAAAGTATGTCATATAGAAAGTGTATATAATATTATGCACTTTAAACTCTTTGTTGCTTCTCAAGAACTCAGGGCTTATCTTACACTTCCAAGAATAGATTCCACTTCAGAAAGCAATATTAATAGCCAGAATGGCTGAGGCTGCGCAGCAGCCAAAGGCTATTCTAGATTATGTAAATGTTATAAGGAACGTATAACATTAGGATGTATTGCCTCATTAATTGCACGAATTAGACAGCAAGGCAAATTCACAGGTCAATAGCAAACAAAAAGAAGATGTAGCTAATAGGCTGCCACCAGCCCTCACAGATCCAGTCTTTCTTTGATTTGCAAAAATTAATTATAGTAATACTGAACCAGAGATAAGGGTGGGAAAGTTAAGTTAATTTAATCAGAGCAAAAACAATCAAACTCTCGGGTGGGATACTTAGATATCCTAATGTTCCTTACAACATTTACATAATCTAGCCTTCGGCTGCTGCACAGCCTCGGCCATTCTGGCTATTATGCAACATGTCTCCAGTCACATTAGGATGTAGCTATGTTCGTAGCTTAAAACAGCTTTCGTAAGATTCTTTGGATCTGGCTGTATTTCCTTCTGATAATATTTAATTTACTCAAAAACAGACTTAGAATGCCAACCTGCTGCAGTGCGGGAATATAGTGAACTCATAATTTGCCTCACTGATGGACACCTGCATCAACATCAAACTTCAACAATATCGGATTTCTAGCTACTTGAATTTCTTACTAGAATCTATACTTAATTGAATGCGAAGAGGACGAGGACTAGACACGATGAAAGAGACGTTATCAAGGTTCTCACACCGGATGTTAAAGGTACAACCGAAATTTCGCAGCAGGGCGGCGGGAGTCTAGATGAAGTTTGAATCGTTTGATATGCTTACATTTTACGATGCCTGGACTGACCGACCGGCTAACTTATAGCACGCGCGGTGCGCGCATAACACGCAGCTTACAGTTCGCGCGCGAAACCTGACCTTTAACGTTAGATAATCACGCGACCAGCATCAAACAATACACTTATTAGCAAAAACACGCTTAACTGAGCTGTTTATCTTTCGCCATGGTTGATGTTACTTTAGGATGTAACTGTTTATGTATCCTCACGCCAAGGGCTTATAGACCCCAAAGGGGGAGAGGGCATATTATTTATATAGCTAACGCCATACAAGATAGTGTACCTAGCATCAATAATAATAATATTTATAGTAACAGCTGCTGTCTGGATTGCATTAGTGCTATGGATCGATAATGTGGATTTTACTATTTTTTAGCCTATGGATTTGAATTTTGCCAGGTACCAGTTACCATGCCCCTCCCCCTTTGGGGTCTATAAGCCCTTGCTCATGCTTATTTAACAATACACGCATTACTAATAATAATCTAATTTGGGTTGCCTCAGTTGCACCCACTACGCATGTGTACCTGCCAGTGATGGTATCCCATAATAGTTCTCATGCAGTTGATTAAAACTACTATAGATATCAGTATGCCAGATATTGAATAATAAACTGGTGTACAGTTGCATGCATACTACATATCACATTATATAGATTATCCCCATGACCATACAGGAGACAGAGGGGCATTATTTATGACAGGTGCATAAACAAAATGAATTTCCAAAGTAGCTAGCTAATAGCCAAACAGTATACTTGTTAAAGTATTATAGCTAGTCTTATGAACTCCTTATTGATCAAGAGTTTAATTAAAACTTCTTACTATAGCCTAGACACTAGGGGTTTACGTATTCATAGGTTGCAGGCTGACTTGGCACTGACACTCTATACACCTCATTTGGTTTGGTCACAATGCTCTCACTGCCACTGGTCAGACCATACAGTGAGTTGGGCTTCATCTCAATATCCAGTGTTCCTTGATTCCCTCCTCCTTCATTCATAGCACTGGAGGATGGAACTGGCAGTGAGGGAGAGGTTGCTCTATTTTTAACGATCAAAACCACCACAACGATGATTAAGATGTTGTTAATAGCACTGAAAGTCCAAGAACACCTCTGACAATAGCTACTAAAGAATAATAATTATACCAAAAAGCTGTAACAATCAGGATTAAGTTAGAGCAATAATGTTCTTATTATTTAGAATTTATTGCTTCTTTCCTGTAAATATCTGCACTGAACCAAAATTAAGACTTCCTTATGTCATGCTTACCAAAACATGAGCTTTCCCACATGTTTGGCAGAGGATACACAATGCATATAGGGCAGAATTTTTGTAAAATAAACGAAATGTGTAGAAAATTTTGCTATGAAATCCATATTTTTGTCTAGTGGCTGATTGGTCAATAAGAGGTAACTAAGTAGCTATAGTTTAGTCAGCTACTTGTAGGTTTACTTTGTTTGTAAAATTAATTTTGGCCAATAGGATCCATGGTAGCTATTGTGAGAGCTCCAAGGCAAATAGCTGTACTACTATAGCAACAGTTGTAAACTTTATACTGTTTAACTAGTATTTTCTGCTGAATAAGAATATTGTTGCACTCATAATGTACATTATGTGATAGTATAGCTAGCGTGTGTAATTACGTACTTGAAGTGGTGGTAATAGTTTGTATTGACTGGCACTGAATGTTAGGAAGACATTCCATGCAGTCAGTCGGGGGATCATAGCCAGGTACTAGACATTCAGTACAGTTGGTGCTCACATCTCGGCCAGCGAGACATTCTGTGCAGTTAGTGTGAGGATCATAGCCGGGTAGTAGACATGTGGTACAGTTGGTGTTTGCATCTCGATCAGTGAGACATTGAGCACAGTTGGCGTGGGGATCATAGCCGGGTACTAGACAAGTAGCACAGTTTGGACCAGAGTAGTTCTCAGAGCACTGCACTCTGAAGCTCACGTCAAATCCTAGACCAGATATGTTAAAGATACCAGTAGCTATATGTTGTTCTCTCAGTGAAAGCTGCTCCAAGTTTAAGCCCAAGATTGATGAGGAATCCGATTGATGAGGTCTTCAGCTTCACCACTTTGCTGAGCTCTGTCTAAGGCATCAATAAAAAAACTGTATCCTTCCCTGGATATATGCATCAGGAAAAAAAATGTTCTGAACCAGAGATTGTGATCGTATACATTCTAACTTACTGCCCATTCACCGTTTGTACTGGTTATAGTGAAAGGGTTAGGACTACCAACAAATCCACCAGGACCTTCGTTGAATATCTGACTGTTGCCACCATTTGAAGGAGTGAACTAGGGAAACCCTCTAGTTGGTGCTGTCTCAGCTGATGCTCCAAATGGTCTCAATAAAAATCTAAACCTGGTGTCACAGGTGTGGGGTGCTACCGCATTGTCACAGTTCTCATTTCGTTGTACATCATCACAGCAGGCTGGGAGTCCATCACTCCCACATTCACCACACTGTAGTCCAAGAGGGTTACGAAATTCACAGCAAACTCATGATTTGCCTCACTGATGGATACCTGAATCATCACATCAACATTAATTTTATAGAGTCATCGGATTTCTATATACTTAAATTTAAATTTTTCTTACTGGAATCTACTTACACTAAAATTTAATGCGAAGAGGACTCAGACTAGACATGATGAAAGAGACATCATAAGTTCTCACCGGATGTTAGCTAACTATTAAAAAAATTCGTGGCCACGCCCCAGACCCCACCCCGAAGGATGGGATCTGGGAATTGGGGACTGGGAACGAGACCGGCATTGGGTTGATCCTGCCCATTATTTCTCAGTATCGCGTATAGCTACGGGCTTTATTGACGACCTCTTACCGTATTGAGGGTTAAACTCATATATAGAATGCTAATTTTCTTGTCCTAATTAAGTCTTGCGTTTAATCGGCATAATTATATAAACATGGTAGACTGCACTGAGCTGTTTATCTTCCGCCATGGTTGATGTTATTTTAGGTTTATGTATCCTCATGCATGCTTGTTTTAATAATAATACACTGTCATGAGTCATCAGGATCACCACTGAAGTGGTTAATATCTTTGACTGAACACAAAAATATTAATATTGAGGTAAGTACAATAATTATTATGTATAATATGCTTATCAATATAATGTATTATTACCTTAAGGACACTTTTGTTTGCGGGTACTAAATTTAGTGAAACTAGTGATTTTCACTAATATTTGTACCGTGAATATTAAAATTATCAACATTTTTTTGAATAAAATTAATAGGATGTTATTAATTATTTTGAAAATCGCTAAAATGAGTAGCCTACCCGCTAAATGCACTATTTCCAAAATCCGCTAAGATTTGTACCCGCAAATAATCGTAGCCTGAATGTATGCCTTTCTACATAGCTATATAGTACCCTAAGGCCTGTACTGGCAAAGGTACGTGGGAGTTTGACTCTTTTTGCCCCACCCATGGAGCAAGTATAAATAAGCTTTTTGTTTTCCAAGGTGATATCATCCACTTCAGATCTTTTGATGCAGACTCACTCTAGATCATCTCTACTTGTCCATAGACCTTTTGCCAGGACAAATTCCCTTTTTCATTCATTAATTTTGTGCCCCACATTACTTCATTGTGGAATTGTTTGCCTGTTGTGAGTTGTACATCCTTTCAAACGTTCTTTAAAGCTTTTTACATCCTCCTACGCATTCTAAGACTTAGTATTTATGTGTATGTATATATAATATCGAGTATAATATTAATTCTTTTTATCTAACTCATGCACTTAATTATTAGCTGTTGTTATGCTATTTCATGTGCTCTTAATAATTATCTTTGCGTAAATTTATTTTCGAGTCAAAACAGTAGTGTAATTTGAAGACAGCTAAATTGTTTTCTCCAGCTCAAAGATTTATGAAAATCCAAAGCTCCACCCCTAGGGCGTCACATGTGGTGAAGAAGTCAATCCCCCAAACAATCTCATCCTCTCTCACCTAGCTATCCACCCATATATACAGGGAGCAGAGGGGCATAATTTTTGACAGGTGCATAAACAAAATGAATTTCCAACATAGTAGCTGAACAGTACTTGTTTAATATACGCTGTTACATTATAGCTAGTCTTGTACCATGGTTGTAAATTCTGACCAATCAGATTTCTCCATATGGGGTTGATAAATCACTTATCAAACCTTGTATTTATATACAAGGTCTGATAACTACCTCAGGGCACACTAGTAGGACTGTACTCACTGTTCTACGCAATTGCGTTGTGATAGTACTATGCGTATGTACTAAAGTATTATACTATGGTGAGGTTGAAGGTTAATTGCCATAAGTGGGCGGAGTAATTGGATGCTGAGTCGGCGAATCTTGGAGCTCGGGGAAGATCCCGGCTATATAGGAAGGCACATTTTGTGAAGTTTAGTACTACACTGTCCAACAAGAAAGCTATCGTTGTAAAATTTCGAAGCATCTTAGTCTTCTTGAAGGCCTGCCGGGCCATGAGCTGACGGTAGGTGTATTAAATACTAGACGACTTTCACGGTCATGACGGCGATTCGAAAATTTTTTTTCGCTGTGTTGCTAGGTGCTGCTCGAGCCGACTTTTATAGCCAGCGCTGTCGTTGCTATCATGAGGATGCGTCGTCAGGGCCACGTAACCCATGGTACAAGTCCGTTATACACCTCGGTTCGGTCTCTACGCGATTTACACAGCCTCGGGCCTTCGGCCCTCGGTTGTGTAAATAGCGTAGAGACCTGCACCTCGGTATATAACCTATACTTATGAACTCCTCATTGATCAAGAGTTTAAATCTTCTTACTATAGCCTACTGAGACACTAGGGGTTTATGTATTCATAGATTGCAGGCTGACTTGGCACTGAGTCAGACACTCCCGGATGATACACCTCATTTGATTTGGTCACAATATTGTCACTGGTGAGACCATACAGTGAATTGGGCTTCATCTCAATGTCTAGTGTTCCTTGATTCCCCCCTCCTTCATTCTGAATCACAGCACTGGAGGGTGGAACTGGTAGCTATAGTGAGAGAGAACTTGCTCTGTTTTTAACAATCAAAACCACCACAATGATGATTAAGAAGATGTTTAATATCACTGAAAGTCCAAGAACACCTCCGAGAATAGCTGGTGTTACTAAAGGATATAATTATACCAAAAACCTGTAACAATCAGAATTATTAAGTTAGAGAATGTTCTTATTTAGACGTTTTTGCCACTTTCCTGTAATCTGCACTGAACCAAAATTAAGATTTCCTTATGTCATGCTTACCAAACATGAGCTTTCCCACATGTTTGGCAGAGGATATATAGGGCAGAATTTTTGTAAAATAAATGAAATGTGTAGAAAGTTTTGCCGTGAAATCCATATTTTTGTTTGATTGGTCAATATAGGAGGTTACTAGCTTAGTTAGCTACTTGTAGGTTTAGTTAATTTAAATTTTGGCCAATAGGATCCATGGTATTGTGACAGCTCCAAGGCAAATAGCTGTACTACTATAGCAACAGTTGTAAAACTCTATATAACTAAGCTCACCTCGGCCAATGGGATCTATAGTATTTAACATCCCTCTGTCCCCTTAGTAACACCCTCACTACGCTTGGATGTCACACCTCAGGTCCATCAGGATGCTAAACACTGTAGATCCCTTGTCCTCATGATCAGTGCCTAACTATTATTTAAACAGCTGTCGCAGGTGCTTAAAATAATTCTGTAGTGTTTGACTAGTATTATCTGCTAAATATGAATTCAAAATGGTGAATATTGTTGCACTCATATATAATGTACATAGTATAGCGTATGTAATTACGTACTTGAAGTGGCAGTAGTAGTTTGTGTTGACTGATATTGAATGTTAGGAAGACATTCCGTGCAGTCAGTTGAAGGATCACAACCAGGTGCTAGACATTCAGCACACTTAGTGCTCGTATCTCGACCAGTCAGACATTCTGTGCAGTTAGTGTGGGGATCATAGCCAGGTAAACATGTGGTACAGTTAGTGCTCACATCTCGATCAGTCAGACATTGAGTACAGTTGGTGTGGGGGTCATAGAAGGAAGATAAGCAGGTAGCGCAGTTTGTTTCAGGGTCCATTTCAGTAATGCATGTAGCACAGTCTGTGGCTGGATCCCGACCACTATGGAAGCAGATTCTACTTCCTCCATGCACTGTCACATGTATACAAATCCTTAATTGGTTCACAAAGTGTGGCACAGTTTGGACCATAGTAGTTCTCAGAGCACTGCACTCTGAAGCTCATATCAAATCCTAGATCGGATATGTTATAGACACCGTGTACGTTGTTCTCTCAGTGAAAGCCACTCCAATTTTAAGCTCATTGCAAGATCAATAGGGAAACGATTGATAATGACATCAATCTCACCACTTCGTACATCGCTGTCTAAGGCATCAATAAAGAGCTGTATTCTTCCCTGCATGCATGCATATGTCAGGAAAAACATGCACATCACACAATAGATTTTTAGAGGTTGATATTCATCATTCTGTCTGCGTGCGCATTCCATTCCTGTTTATAGCATATACAATTAGCAAATCGTATTATGAGTAAGATATTATCTGAGGATGGATTGACAGAGAACCAGCAGATATCTGAACATGTGCAGGCTGCTCCACCTTATCCACTGCAATGAGGATGTTTTACTCTAGAACCATTGAAACTGAAAGAAAATGCTGCTTATTGTTTTGTCACTGTCAGTGGATTATGAGGTCAAGAATGTGATAATAAATCCTAATCTGATTACTAACAAGGTCTTAGTCATCATGTAATGAATTGAACTTGTTGCTACATGCAATAATAATAATAACGGTTTTGTATTGTTTGTGTGTATCAGGTTATTTGTGCTAATGTTATGTTATTCATGCCTTGATTTGTGGTTATCATACTTTATTATGAATGTTGCTTTCTTGTGTATCACTATCATAATTATTGTTGTTGATTTATGTAGTTGCATTATACTTTGTGAACCTAGCCCGCCATACAGGGCTCAGGTGATCGTCATATGACAGTATTCCTGACCTGAGTTGTGCTGATTCATACTGTGTGTTGTGTGCTACCAATATAATCGTGTTGTGAAGTGTCTATGAACATTGAACTCCGTGAACTAAGTACGGGGATAGCGACAACTCTAGCGGCACGGGTTGATTCATTACAATCAAATAACTGAACTTTATTGATACATGATATTATTAAGAACCAGCTTTTTTATAAAATGGTATCTTTGGTCCAATTCAAGGGGCTTGCAGCATAGTCTGGCATGATTTTTGCTAGATTTTGTGCTCTATAATTATGGATCTCTGTCAACACACCTTTGCTTTGGTGGTATTATAGTAGTTTAATCCCCACAGCATCTCTAAATCTCATCTAAGATTTACATACCGGTAATAATATTATTATTGTGAATCCTGTACCTTATAGCCTATATCAGGGTTAATTCATGACGACAGTGTGATTGGACAGGAAGTATATAGCAATTAGTGAATATGAGAGCCGGCATTAGTGAATCGTAAACCCACTATATTGACGACCTTTACCACATACATCACTGAGTGCAATTAAAATGAACACCACTGGTGCAAAACCCTCGGCGCTGTGAGATTTATTGCACTATTAAAGAAATAGTAGTGACAGAGCTAGAGTACAGCTAGGCTAGTCTACATGTTGCAAATTTGTAAGCCAGCAACACTGTTGGTATTGTAGAGAGTAACCACAAGAATGCACTGATATGGATTGCACAGCATTACATAATAGTACCACGTGCATGCCAATGTCTATACAGTATAATGTATACGGTAGCATGATTTACGTGTAAATAGAAACGAGTGCATTGGCAAGAAAGTCAAGAAGCTTAGCAGTTACTTCGCAGACTATTGGCAGGCAGGCAGTACCTTCACAGGAGTTGTAGCTGGAACTACTTATTTTGTATCTTGAAAAAAGTCTACTGTTGTTCATTCTGTCCATGGAAAAGCTGCCAGGGTGCGTGGAAGGTAGTGGTCTTGAGCAAATGTCGCCAGAACTGGAGAACAAAGCGTTTTCAGCGAAATCCACACAATACATGGCTTTGAAACGTCATAAGGAATCATATAACACCGAGGTTGAGACTCGCAAACGAGGTATGTAGCAGTTACAGAGTTAACAGATAGACAGACTGACAGACACACACACAGAACGACTACAGTAACCCTCGCGCATGCGCCGAGGGTTAATTATTGGTAAGCATTAATTTCTACTCCTATAGATCCATTGACTTGTCAAAATCACTATAGTGCTATACTATTTAATATACTTGCAGAGGTAATTATGATTATTGCAATTACAATAAAGCAAGTCTTCAAGTGAGCCTTAATTAATATTTAGCTAGTTACAGTTATGATTTCTTAATTTGAACTTGTGAAATTATGATCGATCAAAGAATCACAGTTATTATCCTGAGTAAAGGCTCCAACATGAAGATAATCAGCCTGCTTCTCAAGTGACTTGGAGAGAGTGTTCACTAGTGTAGAGAATGACGGCCTCTTATCTGGCTTCATCTTCCAACACCACTGCATCATAGAATACCTGAACAATTTCGTCAAAAAAAATATATTTCTAATTCCACCTTGTACTACACGAAGATTGTGTTATTATTAAAATAGTATATAGGCTAATTTAAGCTCCATCTTTAAAAATTTACTCAATCTGATTTTCACTAAGATAATTAGACTTGTTTTTGCTATTAGGAGAACGTTAAAATTGTATGTCTTACAAATCATCATTGCAAGCCAGGTTGTTTGGTATTGCCAGTCTTTCTCCTCTCTGAAGAAAAGAGTGCAGTGTAGATGGTCTCACTCCAGGATAAGGTGTTTGGGCTCCTGTGAATATCTCCCAGCAAGTTATGCCATAACTCCACTGTAGTTAGAACAGGCAAGAGAGAAGTGAAGTTAATGGATAGAGAAAAAAAATCTCAGGATCCAGCCGGGATTTGAACCCAGGACCTGGCCTTCTGATATCTAGTCAGACACTCTTCCTAGTCCCTTGTAACATGATACTTAATCACTTGAGAAATTATTAGTAATTCATGCAATTATGTAAATCCTATAATAACAAGTAGGATCTAATGACAGGTATGAACAGACCTCGTCTCTCGCTTCGCTCGAGGCTCGGTGGCTAGCGCCAGCGCTAGCGCCTGCTTAGCAGGCCTTTCGAAACGCGCGGCGCTTCGCGCCGATCATTCGATCGACAATGCGTCGCTAGCTGTAGCTATGGCCCGAGGCATCAACGCTACTCTTCTTTGTGCACACGGCCCTACGTACAGTTCTGACCAATCCTGAGCCTTGTAGTGCGGCTCGTTCATAGCAATCGGGCGCTTCCAAGACGTGTATCCATGCCCTCATGTAATGACACGGACTATATAAGAAAATTGTCGCTCTGAAAAATATTTTCGTTGTATATATATAATTATTGCTGTTTTCCTGGGTTAATGACTATTGCATTTTACCACATCGGACATTTCAGAGAACACATAGTCTGCCAGACTCTCTGGTGCCATCCACTTCACTGGTAGTTTGGTATCCATATGATTTGTGAGGCGATAATATTCCTTGGCACCCATGTTCACTGATAAGCCAAAATCTGCAACCTTGATGATCATATTAATGTCAATCCTATATTGTATAAATATTAAATAATTATTATCATTAATTTTAGTAATAATTATTGTTGTACATGCAATTTCTTGCTGCCAAATCTCTGTGGACAATTTTTTCACTGGCAAGATACTCCATTCCTTTGGCCACCTGTAGGCACATGTCCATTAGCCTCTTCCTCATAAATAGCACCTAGTGAAATATACGACCATACACCAAGCTCGTGATCCTCAGATTTTGTACATGTATGCTTATGTATATTAAGGAACTAACTTGAGCTGAGACTTCTGAGTCAGTAGTGACGTCTGATGTACTATTATCTTTCACCATGACAAGATTTTTCCTCTCCTTCTTGAGATAGGCTGCTAAGCTGCCATTGGCCATGTAGGGTAGAACAATGAAGGGCATAGGTCCTCCATCAAGGCATACTCCTTTAAGGCTCAACACATGTAAGTTGGCAAAATTCTTCATTTTGGCACACTCACTAAGAAGCTCTTGTACAGCATTAGCATCAATGAAACCTGCATTTGATGTGTTAAGAACATCAGTAAGTCCATGTACTGGAGTGCAGGCTTTCAATAGGTAGCATGGATGTAAGACAGTGATCATGAGCTCACCTTTTAAAGTCTTAACAGCAACAATTTTATCAGTGGATTGTTCAGTAAGATAGCCTTTGTAAACTATACCAAATTCACCTGAATTTTATAATTTGATTATGTAGCTAGGCCACGATTTATTAATCTTCTTGTGCTTTGAGTGAAAGGAATAATTTAAATTACCTTGGCCAATTGGATCTAAGATTCTGAGATTTGCTGACTTGATGACAAGCATTGGTGGAAGCTTTGATTTTAGCGAGCTTCTAACCACCAAGTTTCTTTCAGCTGTAGGGCTTGTTTCTGGAGCCTCACAAGAATTAATCATTACTTCAAAATTAGTAATATCTCTGAGCTCGCGATGTTGATCATCGGATACATCTCTATTACTGTAGCCAGCAGAAGTGGTAAGTATCAGATAAATTTTGTAATATTAATTTTACTTTTGATGACTTGCTCTGGTAACTTGAGTAAACTTCTTTGAACGTCTACCAATAATTTTAACACTTCCAGTGATGATCAAAATTAGACATATTCCCACTAGCAACAACCCAGCAGCGACACTAGTTCCAATGATTACTGTTGTTTCAGAAACTGAAAAGGTTGTTTATATAGTATACAAATTATGCATATTAATGACATTATATTATTATTCACCAAATTTGAGAGGTGCATCATTTATAAGAATTTTCCTAATCAATTTCAACAACTAATATCTAAGAACACAAGTATGTTTAATGTCACAATCATGGGATAATGTGGCTAGCATGCATGATCATCTGTTAATAGTTACATGCTCACAAAACATAGAGACATAGTTTATGCACAAACAGTATACCGTAAAGTCTGGTTAATAAGCGCATGCGCTTATCACTCTCGGTGGTAAGGAAATATGCGCCTATTAGACCATGTGCGCATGCGCTTAATAGAGAGTGAAGTTTTGCCCCCGCCCACTGCCAGCACGTTCGAGCACTCAATGACATACTATAGCTAGCAAGTTATGAACACAGTATTTCTTGGACTAAGCTCTGTAATAGTTCATGGGAGTATGATCGGAAGCCATCGCTGGAAGAAAACCATGGAAAAATAGCCGATTTCTTTGGCATTCGCTTCGGTCAAGGCAGAGGCATGAGAGGTCAAGAGTCCGAACCCGTCTCAGTGGAACATCGAAGTGTTGAGTATAGCCGATCTCATGCAGCTGGCTATCGGAAAATTGGTTAGTAAATTAGTTCTAGCCATGTAGAGCATGGAACACTCTTGATCGAACGATGACTATTACTGTCGTCTTAATTGGGCGCATGCGCTTATTAGACGATACTTAGTAACAGGAAGGAAGCATGCGCTTAATAAGCATGTGCGCTTATTAACCAGACTTTACGGTATCCTGCCTGGGCAAGAGTGCCCATTAGTACCGTGCGCATGCACAGATGGAAGCGGTTGCAGAGGCCACACCCCTCAAAGCAAGCAGCTCCAACTATTAAGTGTGCTATGGCGACCTCCTCGCTCTGCTCGAACGTTGCTACTGGACTACTGATGGGTATAAACAGACCTCGCCTCTCGCTTTGCTCGAGGCTCGGTGGCTAGCGCCAGCGCCTGCTTAGCAGGCTTTTCGAAACGCGCGGCGCTTTCGCGCCGATCGTTCGACAATGCGTCTCTAGCTGTAGCTTTGGCCCGAGGCATTAACCAATTATACGCGGAATGTAGATGACGTCCTTACCCATAACTAGGCCTTGCCCAATTATGCTAGCATAATTTTGAGACTAATAGGTAACACTGAGCATTGAGAATAATGCCAGACCGATAGGCACAATTTTTCCCAAAACAGGAGTGTTATGACCTTTGCATCTGTGCACATGGCAAAAAATTTGCTAAATAGCTACCAGGAGATACACCAGTTGCGGATTCTACTGCCATTTTTGTATCTAGCACCAAGTCAATTCTTGGAAGCCCTCAATTATCTGACTTAGCTAGAAATTGATCACACAAAGGCATAATTTTGTCATTTTCATCGTTAAAGCATTTCAAGATATTTACTTTGAGATTAATAGGTGGAGCTTTGAGACTAATACGTGACAAACATGAGACTTGTAGACTAGACTAATAGGTAAAATTTTGAGCATAATTGGGCAAGGCCTACCCGTAACTGCTAAATTAATTTATGCAAAAATAGTGTACTAGCTATTAGTCTTTGTACAGCGTCCTAGAACAGTTGTCATAGCTATGGACGCTTTATTCACATGAAGGAGTCATTGTACAACCTTCGTAGTTAGTTACTTTAGCTTCGTATGTATATATAGTACGCTATTTCTGAACATAAAAGCTTAAAAGCTTAGCTACTTACCTCCAAACCGTCGCCGTCTCAAGTCCATCCGTGGTTAGTAGAACTCTTCATCTCACTTTGTCTACACAGTAAGGTAGACATAGACCTAGTCTAACTGTATATGTCTGTACTGCACGTACTGTGGCAGAAAACAAGGCTACTTCTACGCTTAGGTCGATCGTGGCCGGTCATGCAGACAATGGCATAATATAGGAATTTTTATCTTGCTGTACTAAGGAGACTTTTATGCCAATCCCTGCTTGCTGCATCAAGGGAAAATTTTATGCCAAGTCTGCCTTGCTGTACAGCAAGGGAAGCCTTTATGCCGGTGATGTTGGCATAAAATTACCTCATGCATACGATTTAGCTTATTCTATTAAAGGGGAAATTTTATGCCAAGGTAATGAACTATCATAACTAGAGCTCTGTAGAGCACATACCTCGCGTGCTCTGTAGCCACTGTAGCATAGTATTACAACACTCGACTCTGAGGCAAAGTTGTTTGCTGACTTGACGACCCTTTCCAATACTGAGCTTCGAGCATACTAAAAGAGTGGGTGTGGTCGATTAACCACAGGCATGCTGAACAGAAAAAGCACGATTTGTAGCACTACTAAGCCTTTTTGAGCAATTCGAAGCCCGTACAAACCATTTTTTTACCGGTATCTACCGAATGGTTGTACTTACAGCACGCATAGATGCCTAGAACGTGAGATCTGGCGATTTTCGTGCCGACGACGACGACTCTAAGACAACAATAGACGGACAAACCGATCAGTGCTTTACCCCTTGCACATGTGCGCGGGGTAATAAAAGGAGCATCCTCAACCTGGGTATAGGTATGTAGCTATTTGCATAAAATTTTACCATAGTGTTACTTCACAATGAAAATGCTTTATGCCAATATCCAAATTTGTAGCTATAGTACTCGGTCATGCAATAATTGATCATGTATGAGCATTTACTCAGCCTTCTCCTCAGTATTCAGATAATTATCTCCAAATTAACAGAATAATTATTACACTGTGTCTACCGTACCGGCACCATTACCCAAGATTTAGTGCTTGGAGTACCGGCAACTCTAAGGGGGCTGCCGGGATCTATAGCTATACTAATACTGAGTGCTAGATGGCTAGTGAGTAGCTAGCGGGGGATTGGGTTTTGGTAATCGGTTAGTGATGAGGGATTTGGGTTTAGGCTATGGTTGTTGACGAAGGGTTAGAATTATAGTGATAAGGTGTATAAAGGTGGAAAAAAACGGCATCCAGCAGCAGCGAGCTGCGTTGGCTAAGCGGACTAGGGCTGGGTTTGGGTTTGGGTTTGGGTTTTTGGTGGGCTAGTTTGCCGGTACTCGAAGCGCTAAATTTTATGCCAAATAGCTACATACCTATACCAAGGTTGAGGATGCTCCTTTAATTATGATAGTTAATTACCTTGGCATAAAATTTCCCCTTGAATAGAATAAGCTAAGTCTTATACATGAGGTAATTTTATGCCAACATCACCAGCATAAAGGCCTCCCCTGCTGTACAGCAAGGCAGACTTGGCATAAACTTCTCCCTTGATGCAGCAAGCAGGGATTGGCATAAAAATCTCCCTTGGTAGCTATAGCAAGAATATGTCTTCAATTTTATGCTAAATTATGTAAGGCCATCTCGATCTTGATAAGTAATCTCATTAGTACTTCCTTTCTGAAGGTCAACAAGTGACCTCGAAGCCACACTGGAGTAAGGTATTTCCTGTACTAACCTCAGACAGGATGCCAAGCCCAAACTGTGGAATGATGGGCATGGGCAATAATGGCACTTGCGCCTTACTCGCGCTTAATGACATGCACGCGCATGTGCCTTAAGGCGCATCTCGCGTATAATCGGTTAACTTAAAGCCATGCACTCTTCTTTGTGCACACGGCCCAGGGCCTACAGTTCTGACCAATCCTGAGCCTTGTAGAATAAGTCGTATACACGAGGTAATTTTATGCCAACATCACCAGCATAAAGGCCTCCCTTGCTGTACAGTAAGGCAGACTTGGCATAAAATTATCTCTTGATGCAGCAAGCAGGGATTGGCATAAAAATCTCCCTTGGTACAGCAAGAAAATTTTTTCAATTTTACGCTAAATTGTGTACAATCCACTGGAGTAAGGTATTTCCTGTACTAACCTCAGACAGGATGCCAAGCCCAAACTAATCTACTATGGAATGATGGGCGTGGCTATTATTATTATTATTATTATTATTATTATTATTGATTTGAAAAGACACAACACAACAGGTGCAGTATAGCACAGCAATAATGGCCCTTGCGCCTTACTCCCACTTAATGACATGCACGCACATGTGCCTTAAGGCGCATCTGGCCTATAATCGGTTAAAGCCACTCTTCTTTGTGCACACGGCCCTACAGTTCTGACCAATCCTGAGCCTTGTAGTGCGGCTCATTCATAGCAACCGGGCGCATCCAAGACACGTATCCATGCCCTCATAGAAAAATGACCGTCTGAAAAATATTTTTCGTTGTATATATATAACCATCACAGGTGCTTGAATTCTGTAGAGTATTTGACTATCATCAGATTCTGCTATTATGAAAATGAATATTGTTGCACTAATAATGCAGTAGCTTATGTATTGATTAATTTACGTACTTGAAGTGGTGGCAGTCGTTTGTGTTGACTGGCACTGAATGTTAGGAAGACATTCCATGCAGTTGGTTGAAGGATCATAGCCAGGTACTAGACATTCAGTACAGTTAGTGCTCACATCTCGACCAGTCAGACATTCTGTGCAGTTAGTGTTGAGATCATAGAAGGAAGATATGCAAGTATTGCAGTTTGTTTCTGGGTCCCATTCAGGAAGGCATTTAGTACAATTTGTGGCTGGATCTCGACCACTTTGCAAGCAGATTCTACTTCCTCTACTGTCACATGTACGCAAATTCTGTTCTGATTCACAAAATGTGGCACAGTTTGGACCATAGTAGTTCTCAGAGCACTGCACTCTGAAGCTCATGTCAAATCCTAGACCAGATATGTTATAGATACCAGTGTACGTTGTTCTCTCAGTGAAAGCCGTTCCAAGTTCAAGCTCAAGATCAATGGGGAAACGATTGATGATGACTTCAATCTCACCACTTCGTACAGCAGTATCTAAGGTATCAATAAAGAACTGTATCCTTCCCTGCGTGCATGTGTCAGGAAAAAATTAATAAGATGCACATCATATAATAAATACTAGTACTCTGCATGCATGTATACTACTTACTGTCCATTCACTTGTATTGGTGATAGTGAAAGGGTTAGAAAGAATAAGAAATCCACCAGGACCTTCATTGAATGTTTCACTGTTGCCACCATTTGAAGGAGTGAAATGAGGAAACCCTCTAGTCGGTGCTGTCTCCACTGATGCTCCGAATGGTCTCAACAAGAACCTAAATCTGGTATCACAGCTGAATGGAGATACATAAGTACAGTTCTCCTTTCGTTGTACATCATCACAGCAGGCTGGGGGTCCACCACTCCCACATTCATCACACTGTAGTCCAAGAGGGTTACGAAACTCATAGAAACGAACAGTGAACTCATAATTTGCCTCACTGATGGACACCTGTATCAACATCAAATTTCAACAATATCGGATTTCTAGCTACTTGAATTTCTTACTGGAATCTACTTACACTAAAATTGATTGCAAAGAGGATGAGGACTAGATACGATGAACGAGACATCATTAAGTTCTCACACCGGATGTTAAGATATACAACTGAAAGTTTGCAGCAGGGCGGCGGGAGTCTAGATGCGGAATGGGTTTGGTTAATACTTTCACGTCGTTTGATGTGCTTACGTCACACGACGATCAGACCATAGATTATTATATTCCCCTCCCCAGACCATGTACCGGAATACCAACCAGCTAATTAACTTAGCACGCGCGGCGCGCGCATATGACGCAGCTCGAAGTTCGCGCGCGCGAACCTGACCTTTGACGTTAGATAATCACGCGACCAACAGCAAACGATGGGGAAAGTAATAGTGAAATTACATTTATTAGCATAAACACGGTAAACTGAGCTGTTTATCTTTCGTCATGCATATGTTTGTTGTTACTTTAGGATGTAACTGTTTATGTATCCTCACGCTACGGTTAATAATAATACAGTCATGAGTAAAATTTAATTACAAGCATCGCAGAGGATCACTACTGAAGTGGTTAATATCTTTGACTGAACACTAAATTAAATATTCATAATTATGCCTATCAATTATAATAATAATTATTATGCTTCTCTATACCCCAACACAGCAAATTTAAACAAGTGGATCACTTTAATCTAATTTGAGTTGTCTCAGTTGTACCCACTACGTACGTATGTGTACCTGCCAGCGATGGTATCCCATAATAGTTCCCATAATCCAGTTAATTAAAACTACTATCAGTATGCCAGATATTGAATAACAAACTGGTATGTAGTTGCACATACTACTTGTTCAGAGTTCTCCTGTTTACAGTTTCTACATACCTTCTACATGCATCATTAATCATAGAATTCCGTATAATAATGCATAATGGGAGAAATATTATGATTACTGAGTTGTTCATAAACTGGCATGTTTGACATACTGGTAGTATATTATGGTTGTAATTATTAATAACTGGATTATGAAAACTATGATGGGAAGAGGAGTGTGTGCAAATTCAGAGGCAACCCACACTAGATTAATGTGAACCACTTGTTTTTTGCTGTGAAGGCCTGCATGCATGTACTAGCCACGGAGCAATAATATTTTCGAGTCAAAACACTAAGTATAGCTAATTTAAAGACAGCTAGCTAAATTGTTTACTTTAGCTCAAAGATTTATGAAATCAAATGCTCCACCCCTAGGACGTCACATGTGGCAAAGAAGTCAATTCCCCAAACAATCTTGTCCTCTCTCACCTACCTATGCCCATGCATACAGGAGACAGAGGGGCATCATTTTTGACAGGTGCATATATAAACAAAAACAATTTCCAATGTAGCTAATAGCTAAACAGAGTATACTTGTTATAAGTTATTACTAGTCTTATGAACTCCTCATTGATCCAAGAGTCTAAAACTTCTTACTATAGCCTAGACACTAGGGGTTTACGTATTCATAGGTTGCAGGCTGACTTGGCACTGACACTCTATACACCTCATTTGGTTTGGTCACAATGCTCTCACTGCCACTGGTCAGACCATAGAGTGAGTTAGGCTTCATCTCAATGTCTAGTGTTCCTTGATTCCCTCCTCCTTCATTCACAGCACTGGAGGGTGGAACTGGCAATGAGGGAGAATTTGCTCTATTTTTAGCAACCAAAACCACTAAAATGATGATCAAGAAGATGTTTAATATCACTGACAATCCAAGTACACCTCCGAGAATAGCTGGTGTTACTACAGGATATTAATCATATCAAAGAGCTGTAACAATCAGAATTAAGTTAAAGCAACAATGTTCTTACGTAGATCTGCTGAATATGAATTTGAAATGAATACTGTTGCACTCATAATGTACATAGTAGCGTGTGTATTTACGTACTTGAAGTGGTGGTAGTAGTTTGTGTTGACTGACATTGAATGTTGGGAAGACATTCCGTGCAGTTGGTTGAGGGATCATAGCCAGGTACTAGACATTCAGTACAGTTAGTGCTCACATCTCGACCAGACAGACATTGAGTACAGTTGGTGTGGGGGTCATAGAAGGAAGATAAGCAGGTAGTGCAGTTAGTTTCAGGGTCCATTTCAGTAATGCATGTAGCACAATTTGTGGCTGGATCCCGACCACTTTGCAAGCAGATTGTACTTCCTCCACTGCCACATGTATACAAATTCTGTACTGATTTACAAAATGTGGCACAGTTTGGACCGTAGTAGTTCTCAGAACACTGCACTCTGAAATTCATGTCAAATCCTAGACCAGATATGTTATGGATACCAGTGTATGTTGTTCTCTCAGTGAAAGCTGCTCCAAGTTCAAGCTCAAGATCGATGGGGAAACGATTGATGAGGACTTGAGTCTCACCACTTTGTGCAGCTCTGTCCAAAGCATCAATAAACAGCTGTATCCTTCCCTGTGCATGCATCAGGAAACACAAGATGCACATCACACAATAGATACTTCTCAGGAACAAAGCAAAGTTCACGAAGAAGTAGCTCAGTTGCAACAGCAAGTGAAAACCCTACAAAATATGGTGCAAGCGTCTTCACGTGCTTTAAGGGAGATTCAAGAGACTCCATCTCGGAAGCGTACAGCCAAACACTATTCGATGCGACACAAGAAACGAATTAAGAAGCTGCGTGCAGAACAATGTACAGCTACACTATCTTGGCTAGAGGATGAAGGGCTAACCCCAGTGAGTGTGACTGTGGTAAATAATGAGATGAGTGAGCTACAAACGATTTGTATGAAGAAAGATCTTGAGCAGGCCCTGAATTTGGATGGTGAAGAACTGAATGAGGATGAAATTGATCTGGTGTCGATGATGTTATACGTGAAAGATAGATACAATGTGTCTGGAAGTGCGTATCATGAAATGGCCTCCCTGTGTTCTACCATGCCAAGGCACTACCGTTTGAAAGAAAAGATTTCTCAACTGAATAAGAATTGGAATATTTCACCTACTCCAGAAGGAACTGTGGGAGTGCAGCAGTCCTTGGAAGAACGTCTAGTTATGTGTGTGGAACGGCTGGTAAGCATGTATTTGGGTCCGCTTTCACTAGAGATATATGAATTTAGTTCGCAACCCCCTTCCTCTCCCCCCACCCCCCCCCCCCCCCCCCGTCCTTCCGTACAATACATGTAAGTTTAGTCTCCCCCCCCCACACCCCCAACATCCTTCTATACTACACACGTATGTGTCAGTTGAGCCTCGTGTTTCTTCCCCATCCATATCATATCCTCTCTCAATATAGTTAACGCTCTCTCTCCCACTTTCCCCCTCACACCCCTTCTCTATCTCTGTCTCCCACACTGTCTCTCTCTCTCTCTCCCTCTTTTCCCCTCCTACATCTGTCTCTGTCTCCCCCCTCCTATCTCTGTGTTTCTCTCCCTCTTTCCCCCTCCTATCTTTCCTCCCTCTTTCCATTCTCCCTTTCTCTCTTCACTCTGTCTATCTCTATCTCTCACCCATCCACAGATTGATACTTCTCCATCTGATGCACCATTTAAGCGAGATAAGACCCTAAAAGTGAAGCTGACTGGTGATGGAACAAACATTGGAAAACATCTTCACGTTGTTAACTTTGCTTTCACCCTCCTCGATGAAGGTGATGCAGCCTATAGTGCATCAGGAAACCATTGTATTGCCATTTTAAAAGAGAGCGAAGACTACGATTCACTAAAGGTGGGTCTCCGTGATATTGTAAAGGAGGTTGAGAAATTGCACAAACTATCGGTCCGCAATCTCGACTTGAATGTGACCTTTTTTCTGGGGGGTGACTGGAAGTTTTTAGCTACCATTACTGGTATCGATGCTGCGACGAGTACACATGCTTGCATATGGTGCAAGTGCCCCGCTATAGAGCGACACGACTCCACGCAGGTCTGGTCCATCAGCGACATCAATTACGGTGCTAGAACACTAGAAGAGAACATATCAATTGGATCTTCACGGTCGAAGAAATACAATGTTTCTCATCCTCCTATCTTTCAAACCATACCCCTTACTCGTGTAATCGTTGACAACTTACACATGTTTTTAAGAGTTGCCGACACGTTGATCGACTTATTATTATTAGAACTAAGAAGATTAGATAAAATAGAGAAATGTACCAAACTTAGGAGCATCGATCAACTACAGTACATCAAGAGGTATGAATGTACACTCAAAATGTTGGGAATTCCTGGATTTACATTCTGGTTAGGAAAGGAATCGAAAAAGCTGAAGTGGCGAACTCTTACTGGTCCTGAAAAGCTTAAACTTTTTCAAAAGCTTAATATTCCAGAAACGTTCCCAGAGATTCCTGATAGTGAGGATGTTCAAGTGCTATGGAGTAAACTGCTAGATATCAACCACCTCCTATCTGTACGACCAGAAGATTTAACCACGGAGAAGGTGTCTGAGTTTGAATCACAATCTAAGGAATTTGTTCGTGCCTTCACGGAACTCTACCCCGCTAAGCATGTGACACCTTACATGCATTGCATGATGCAGCACGTTGGAGAGTTTATGACGATATATATATCCGGAGCGCTTTTACCATTTACTCAGCAGGGACTCGAAAAGTATAATGACACAATGACCAAAGATTACTTTCGTTCTACGTCCCATAGAGGTCAAGAGTGCTTATCACAAATGCTGCAAAAGCAAAATCGTCTTGAACACTTGGAACATGTAGGAGCCAAACGAAGCAAGAAGTTTGAAATACGGTGTAGCAACTGCAATGGTCAAGGACATAACAGGCTTTCATGTGTCAAATCATGCAATACATGTGGCACTATACCTTACTGCGGGCACCTTGTGAGCAAAGAAGGGAAGAAAGTTCCAAGATGTCAAAATTAGTCATTCATAATACAGTATACAATTCAGTATAATATTATTAATTTTATTTATTATATTATTTATTATTATGCTTTAAATGAAGTCCATTAGTTTCTTTTTGTTGCCATCACCTCGCACAAACTTAAATACAAGTGAATTACTTTGTTCAATGTAAGTTGGTAAAAAATCTAAAGTATTGTCAGTTTTCTTTACAACCTCATACTCTAGAATAGGCCGTGCTTTCGATAGGTGAAATGAGATGGTTGCAAGGATGGCATAAGAGAAATCTCCAGCTGAATTAACAATCCTTAGGTACCAATTTTCTCCAAGGATCTCATCCAGATCATGATAGTCATTTATCCCATACTTCTCTGCACCCCTACCTTCACTGCGGATGACCCCAACTTCTCGAAGTGCCTGGAATGACTCGTCATCACAGGGGACCTGTATGCGGACCTCTGGATCCTCAGATCGGCTTGGTTGTAGGTGCTTCTTTATTGCACAGGCAAGATCAGTGATGGGTGAGTATTGCTGGTTGGAAGGGGAAAATGAGGGCTTAGTGTACACCACCTCACTCCGTGGCTTCCATTCATCGTATTCAGGACCATAGCCACAGTAATGCACCTTCACTTGTGATCCATTCTCTTCTACCACCTCAATGTCATATAGTTTGTTCTTGCTCACTCTCTTCTGGGGTCTGAAGTGGGAGGGGCTGATAGTACTAGCAGCTGCTTCAGCACTTTTAGCAGATCCAGCTCGAGAACGATTCTTAATGGCGTCGATGCACTGAAGTGTTGCTTCTTGAGTAGACATACTGGTGCTCCTTTCCTTATAGTACAATGCCATAATCATGCCAGAGCTGGCAGCTTTATACTAGAGCATGGCGTATCAGAGCACATCAAAAGTGCGAAGGTGATATCCTGTCGTTAGTAAAGGGCCAAAGGTGACGACCTATAGGCCTCTTTGATCTTAAAATTTAATAGCAACAGCTTGTGGACCTAATCAAGATGATGCCTCGAAGGTTAGCTATTCTATTGGTCACAAAGGGGTGCATATGGTGTGAATTCTCACACTAGTAAGGCGGTCTCGCTGGTTAGCACCCTAGCATATCAAAGGTGGTGTGAATTGCACCATCACTGTAGAAATGTCCCCACTCTAATGTATTACTTCTTGATATGCAGTGCTGCCAAAGATTAGGATTTTATCCTAATATTAGGATTTTTGAACATCAATTTTGCTTCATCAGCATATGCAAATCAGGGATATTAGGATTTTTTAGCCTTCTTCTCCCATAAGGTACAGTGTTTTCCATAATTATCTCAGGATTTAGGGTATGTTCCTTAGGATTTATTGTCAAAAGATTATGGCAGCCATGGATATGTTTAGCTACTTACTGTCCATTCATTTGTATTAGTGATAGTGAAAGGGTTAGAAAGAGCAAGAAATCCACCAGGGCCTTCGTTGAATGTCTGACTGTTGCCACCATGTGAAGGAGTGAAATGAGGAAACCCTCTAGTCGGTGCTGTCTCCACTGATGCTCCGAATGGTCTCAACAAGAACCTAAATCTGGTATCACATCTGCGTGGACCAACAGAGGCATCTTCATTTTCACAGTTCTCATTTCGTTGCACATCATCACAGCAGGCTGGGGGTCCACCACTCCCACATTCACCACACTGTAGTCCAAGTGGGTTACGAAACTCATAGAAACGAACAGAAAACTCATAATTTGCCTCACTGATGGACACCTGTATCAACATTAAACTTCAACAATATTGGATTTCTAGCTACTTGAATTTCTTACTAGAATCTATACTTACACTAAAATTGAATGCGAAGAGGACGAGGACTACATACGATGAAAGAGACATCATTAAGTTCTCACACCGGATGTTAAAGGTACAACCGAAAGTTCGCAGCAGGGCAGCGGGAGTCTAGATGAAGTTTGAATCGTTTGATGTGCTTACGTTTTACGATGCCTGGACTGACCGATCGGCTAACTTAGCACGCGTGGCGCGCGCATAATGCGCAGCTTACAGTTCGCACGCGAAACCTGACCTTTGACGTTAGATAATCACGCGACCAACATCAAACAAAGGGAAAGTAATAGTGGAATTACATGTATTAGCAAAAATACGCTTAACTGAGCTGTTTATCTTTCGCCATGGTTGATGTTACTTTAGGATGTAACTGTTTAGCTATATGTATCCTCACGCCAATTAAGGGCTTATAGATCCCAAAGGTGTAGTGGGCATATAGCTAACGCCATACAAGATAGTGTACCTAGCAAAATTCAATAATAATTTATAGTAACAGCTGCTGTCTGGATTGCATTAGTGCTATGGACTGATAATGTGGATTTTACTTTAGCCTATGGATTTGAATTTTGCCAGGTGCCAGTTACAATCCCTCTCCCCCTTTGGGGTCTATATAAGCCCTTGCTCATGCTTAACAATACACGCATTAATAATAATCTAATTTGGGTTGCCTCAGTTGTACCCACTACGCATGTGTACCTGCCAGTGATGGTGTCCCAGTATGCCAGATATTATCTCCCCAGTAGCAATTTACTTTTCTGTGGTTATGTTGAATAACAAACTCAGCTGGTGTGCAGTTGCATATGCATACTATACTACGTGTCCCATTAATTTATATAGATTATCCCTATGACCATACAGGAGACAGAGGGGCATTATTTTTGACAGGTGCATAAACAAAATGAATTTCCAAAGTAGCTAATAGCTAAACAGTATACTTGTATACGATAGCTAGTCTTATGAACTCCTCATTGATCAAGAGTTGAAACTTCTTACTATAGCCTGGAGACTATAGGAGTTTACATATTCATAGCTTGCAGGCTGATTTGGCACTGACACTCCATACACCTCATTTGGTTTGGTCACTGTGACAATGCTCTCACTGCCACTGGTCAGACCATACAGTGAGTTGGGCTTCATCTCAATGTCCAGTGTTCCTTGATTCCCTCCTCCTTCATTCACATGCAGCACTGGAGGATTGAACTCCGGGCAGTGAGGGAGAACTTTCTCTGTTTTTAACGATCAAAACCCCCACAACGATGATTAAGAAGATATTTAATAGCACTGAAAGTCCAAGAACACCTCCGAGAATAGCTACTAAAGGATAGAATATATTACACAAAAGAGCTGTAACAATCAGGATTAAGTTAGAGCAATAATGTTCTTATTATTTTAGAATTTATTGCCACTTTCCTGTAAATAAATCTGCACTGAACCAAAATTAAGATTTCCTTATGCCATGCTTACCAAAACATGAGCTTTCCCACATGTTTGGCAGAGGATACACAATGCATATAGGGCAGAATTTTTGTAAAATAAACGAAATGTGTAGAAAATTTTGCTATGAAATCCATATTTTTGTCTAGTGGCTGATTGGTCAATAAGAGGTAACTAAGTAGCTATAGTTTAGTCAGCTACTTGTAGGTTTACTTTGTTTGTAAAATTAATTTTGGCCAATAGGATCCATGGTAGCTATTGTGAGAGCTCCAAGGCAAATAGCTGTACTACTATAGCAACAGTTGTAAACTTTATACTGTTTAACTAGTATTTTCTGCTGAATAAGAATATTGTTGCACTCATAATGTACATTATGTGATAGTATAGCTAGCGTGTGTAATTACGTACTTAAAGTGGCGGTAATAGTTTGTATTGACTGGCACTGAATGTTAGGAAGACATTCCATGCAGTCAGTCGAGGGATCATAGCCAGGTACTAGACATTCAGTACAGTTGGTGCTCACATCTCGGCCAGCGAGACATTCTGTGCAGTTAGTGTGAGGATCATAGCCGGGTAGTAGACATGTGGTACAGTTTGTGTTTGCATCTCGATCAGTGAGACATTGAGCACAGTTGGCGTGGGGATCATAGCCGGGTACTAGACAAGTAGCACAGTTTGGACCAGAGTAGTTCTCAGAGCACTGCACTCTGAAGCTCATGTCAAATCTTAGACCAGATATGTTAAAGATACCAGTATATGTTGTTCTCTCAGTGAAAGCTGCTCCAAGTTTAAGCCCAAGATTGATGAGGAATCCGATTGATGAGGTCTTCAGCTTCACCACTTTGCTGAGCTCTGTCTAAGGCATCAATAAAAAAACTGTATCCTTCCCTGGATATATGCATCAGGAAAAAAAATGTTCTGAACCAGAGATTGTGATCGTATACATTCTAACTTACTGCCCATTCACCGTTTGTACTGGTTATAGTGAAAGGGTTAGGACTACCAACAAATCCACCAGGACCTTCGTTGAATATCTGACTGTTGCCACCATTTGAAGGAGTGAACTAGGGAAACCCTCTAGTTGGTGCTATCTCAGCTGATGCTCCAAATGGTCTCAATAAAAATCTAAACCTGGTGTCACAGGTGTGGGGTGCTACATTGTCACAGTTCTCATTTCGTTGTACATCATCACAGCAGGCTGGGAGTCCATCACTCCCACATTCACCACACTGTAGTCCAAGAGGGTTACGAAATTCACAGCAAACTCATGATTTGCTCTCACTGATGGATACCTGAATCATCACATCAACATTAATTTTATAGAGTCATCGGATTTCTATATACTTAAATTTAAATTTTTCTTACTGGAATCTACTTACACTAAAATTTAATGCGAAGAGGACTCAGACTAGACATGATGAAAGAGACATCATAAGTTCTCACCGGATGTTAGCTAACTATTAAAAAAATTCGTGGCCACGCCCCAGACCCCACCCCGAAGGATGGGATCTGGGAATTGGGGACTGGGAACGAGACCGGCATTGGGTTGATCCTGCCCATTATTTCTCAGTATCGCGTATAGCTACGGGCTTTATTGACGACCTCTTACCGTATTGAGGGTTAAGGTACCATTAAATTGCGTGGGCGTGAGGTGGGGGATATGACACCTAAACCACATCAAAGTCATTAGTGAGGTGCATGTTGTGTAACCACGCCCTTTTAATTGCACAGGTCTCAGGGGTGTGGCTGCTAGAGCCGGAAGTGTTCATTTAATATCCTCCATGGACCGGAAGCCGAGCCGGAAGGGAGGGGCCAGGCCACGCCCAAAACAGCCCCACCCTGTTCCCCAAGGACCACCATTCTCAATCAAGTGCCTACTAACCACCGGATGTCCACCGGAAGCCCACAATCAATCCCAATTAAAACACACAGCTTCCTCAAGGCCAAAACACACACAAACACTTGGAGGCCGTTCTGCCACACCGCCCACGCAAGAGCTCACCTCATTTCCTGTGTGGGCGGAGTAACAACACGTCATCGCAACCACATCCGCTTCAAACCATCGTCAGCTCCCGTCCGGCCGTACAGGCCCCTCGATCGCACCGCCGTACAGTGCCTCATTAACAGACATGGCCTCACCTTTGACCTCCTGCCACGCCCCAAAAGCCTCCTGGCGGGGTTCAAAGGTCACCACCGCATCCGGGACACGCCCACCTATCGCCGAGGTCAAGTCTTAGGCGCCGATATCCAAGCACTGGCCCGTGAAGCCACGCCCAATCGGAAGCAATAAAACCTGCATTAACGCACACGCACACACTCCACACTGTGCCAGGAACACGCCCACATGCTTAATTAGGCCTAATAAGCTTTTTTTTTTTTTTTTTTTTTTTTCAAGGCGACCTGAACACTAAGCAGAAAAAAAAAATTCACCATATAATCGAGCTGGGTGCATAGTGGAACGATACAATGCAAGCAGGCAGCCTAAATTTCAATTTTGTCAAAAGATAGGTAAAGGTCGTCACGTTACTGTGCGCGCGTGGCCCCGCCCCTCACGTAGCGCGTGGGCGGAAACATTGCAAACGCATGGCTTCCCTGTACAAACATATGGGGAAACTTCAAAGGGCCGTAACTTTGATTCTAAGACGTGAATCAAAATTCCCCAAGGTCAAATCTCTAGTTTCGACCCATTCTGCGTGCCCATGTAAAAATTATCTCCCCAAGTACTCCCCAACCCCCCAAACATTAATTAATTATTATATAAATTCTTTTTTTTTTCTACTTAGTGTTTAATTTAAGTCGTTGCGGTTAATAGTTAAGAAAGAATGCTTTGATCTTGCTTTGATGTGGGCAATTACCGGTGTTTTCTTCAGGGGCCACTTCCGGTCGCTAATTACACGCGCATAATCATCCCTGGCCGATTCTGGACACGCCCACCTTCGACCAAAAGCACTCGTATGGCCTCTTCGGCCACGCCCCTTCACGATTCGCTAATTGAATTAGCCATTCCTGACGCTCACGCCCACGCAATTAAATGGTACCTTAAACTCATATATAGAATGCTAATTTTCTTGTCCTAATTAAGTCTTGCGTTTAATCGGCATAATTATATAAACATGGTAGACTGCACTGAGCTGTTTATCTTCCGCCATGGTTGATGTTATTTTAGGTTTATGTATCCTCATGCATGCTTGTTTTAATAATAATACACTGTCATGAGTCATCAGGATCACCACTGAAGTGGTTAATATCTTTGACTGAACACAAAAATATTAATATTGAGATAAGTACAATAATTATTATGTATAATATGCTTATCAATATAATGTATTATTACCTTAAGGACACTTTTGTTTGCGGGTACTAAATTTAGTGAAACTAGTGATTTTCACTAATATTTGTACCCGTGAATATTAAAATTATCAACATTTTTTTGAATAAAATTAATAGGATGTTATTAATTATTTTGAAAATCGCTAAAATGAGTAGCCTACCCGCTAAATGCACTATTTCCAAAATCCGCTAAGATTTGTACCCGCAAATAATCGTAGCCTGAATGTATGCCTTTCTACATATATAGTACCCTAAGGCCTGTACTGGCAAAGGTATATACGTGGGAGTTTGACTCTTTTTGCCCCACCCATGGAGCAAGTATAAATAAGCTTTTTGTTTTCCAAGGTGATATCATCCACTTCAGATCTTTTGATGCAGACTCACTCTAGATCATCTCTACTTGTCCATAGACCTTTGCCAGGACAAATTCCCTTTTTCATTCATTAATTTTGTGCCCCACATTACTTCATTGTGGAATGGTTTGCCTGTTGTGAGTTGTACATCCTTTCAAACGTTCTTTAAAGCTTTTTACATCCTCCTACGCATTCTAAGACTTAGTATTTATGTGTATGTATATATAATATCGAGTATAATATTAATTCTTTTTATCTAACTCATGCACTTAATTATTAGCTGTTGTTATGCTATTTCATGTGCTCTTAATAATTATCTTTGCGTAAATTTATTTTCGAGTCAAAACAGTAGTGTAATTTGAAGACAGCTAAATTGTTTTCTCCAGCTCAAAGATTTATGAAAATCCAAAGCTCCACCCCTAGGGCGTCACATGTGGTGAAGAAGTCAATCCCCCAAACAATCTCATCCTCTCTCACCTAGCTATCCACCCATATATACAGGGGGCAGAGGGGCATAATTTTTGACAGATGCATAAACAAAATAAATTTCCAACATATAGTAGCTGAACAGTACTTGTTATAGGCTCTTGCATTATATATAGCTAGTCTTATGAATTCCTCATTGATCAAGAGTTTAAATCTTCCTAGACACTAGGGGTTAATTTATGTATTCATAGATTGAGTCAGACACTCCATACACCTCATTTGGTTTGGTCATAATATTGTCACTGGTGAGATCATACAGTGAATTGGGCTTCATCTCAATATCCAGTGTTCCTTGATTCCCTCCTCCTTCATTCGGAATCACAGCACTGGAGGGTGGAACTGGTAGTGAGAGAGAACTTGCTCTGTTTTTAACGATCAAAACCACCACAACGATGATTAAGAAGATGTTTAATATCACTGAAAGTCCAAGAACACCTCCGAGAATAGCTGGTGTTACTAAAGGATATAATTATACCAAAAACCTGTAACAATCAGAATTATTAAGTTAGAGAATGTTCTTATTTAGATGTTTTTGCCACTTTCCTGTAATCTGCACTGAACCAAAATTAAGATTTCCTTATGTCATGCTTACCAAACATGAGCTTTCCCACACGTTTGGCAGAGGATATATTATATAGGGCAGAATTTTTGTAAAATAAATGAAAGTTTTGCCGTGAAATCCATATTTTTGTTTAGTGGCTGATTGGTCAATAGGAGGTTACTAGCTTAGTTAGCTACTTGTAGGCTTAGTTAATTTAAATTTTGGCCAATAGGATCCATGGTATTGTGACAGCTCCAAGGCAAATTGCTGTACTACTATAGCAACAGTTGTAAAACTCGAAATAACTTAGCTCACCTTGGCCAATGGGATCTATAGTATTTAGCATCCCTCTGTCCCCTTAGTAACACCCTCGCTATGCTTGGATGTCACACCTCAGGTCCATCAGGATGCTAAACACTGTATAGATCCCTTGTCCTCATGATCAGTGCCTAACTATTATTTAAACAGCCGTCACAGGTGCTTAAAATAATTCTGTAGTATTTGACTAGTATTATCTGCTGAATATGAATTCAAAATGGTGAATATTGTTGCACTCATATATAATGTACATAGTAGCGTTTGTAATTACGTACTTGAAGTGGCAGTAGTAGTTTGTGTTGACTGATATTGAATGATAGGAAGACATTCCATGCAGTCAGTTGAAGGATCATAGCCAGGTACTAGACATTCAGTACAGTTAGTGCTCACATCTCGACCAGTCAGACATTGAGTACAGTTGGTGTGGGGATCATAGAAGGAAGATAAGCAGGTAGTGCAGTTTGTTTTAGGGTCCATTTCAGTAATGCATGTAGCACAATCTGTGGCTGGATCCCAACCACTATGCAAGCAGATTCTACTTCCTCCACTGTCACATGTATACAAATCCTCAATTGGTTCACAAAGTGTGCCACAGTTTGGACCGTAGTAGTTCTCAGAGCACTGCACTCTGAAGCTCATGTCAAATCCTAGACCAGATATGTTATAGATACCAGTATACGTTGTTCTCTCAGTGAAAGCTGCTCCAAGTTCAAGCTCAAGATCGATGGGGAAACGATTGATGAGGACTTTAGTTTCACCACTTTGCTGAGCTCTGTCTAAGGCATCAATAAAGAACTGTATCCTTCCCTGGATATATGCATCAGGAAAAAGAATGTTATGAACCAGAGATCGTGATCGTATACATTCAAACTTACTTTCCATTCACTCGTATTAGTGATAGTTAAAGGGTTAGGAAGAAAAAGAAATCCATGAGGGCCTTCGATGAATGGCACACTGTTGCCACCATTTGAACGAGTGAAATAGGGAAACCCTCCAGTTGGTGCTGTCTCCACTGATGCTCCAAATGGTCTCAACAAGAACCTAAACTTGGTATCACATTTGCGTGGAGCTACATTGATACAATTTTCAGACCGATCCACATCATCACAGCAGGCTGGGGGTCCACCACTCCCACATTCACCACACTGTAGTCCAAGCGGATTACGAAACTTATAGAAACGAATAGTGAACTTATAATCTGCCTCACTGATGGACACCTGTATCAATATCAAACTTCAGTAATATTGAATTTCTAGCTACCTTGATGTGCTTGAAAAATTAGTCTCTTGACCATAATCAGTTGTATTCACGGTTGATACCTCCGGGCTCCCCTTTCCCTAAGACGATCTAATGCTAGGTTAATAATTGGAACATCTATTCAAAATTATCAACAATTTGTGTGACTTTTCTGACCGTGACTCCCATCCAGCAAAGAGATATTGTTTATGTCAACAGGCACACCAATCCCCGGCAGTTAGTCAACATCCATGGCCAGGCTAGAACCAACCAGTTTTATAATTCTTTCTTCCCAAAAACCATTGCTCTCTGGAACTCTCTTCCCTCATCGCTTCTGTCATCTCTCTCCCTAAATCAGGCCTCAGTCGACATTTTAATTGTTAACTCATACATATTTGCACTCCTCCATAGGTTGCATGTTAGTTTTAGCTATCATATCAACCACAGTTCTATTTTTTTGAGCAGAAATTATTAAAAATTTCTTACTGGAATCTACTTACACTAAAATTGAATGCAAAGAGGACGAGGACTAGACACGATGAAAGAGACATCATTAAGTTCTCACACCGGATGTTAAAGGCACAACCCAAAGTTTCATAGCAGAGCGGCGGGAGTCTAGTATCGTTTGATGTGCTTACGTCACACGATGCCTGGACCGGCGCGGCCGGATCGCGGACCGAGTCGACCGACCGGCTAACTTAGCACGCGCGGCGCGCGCATAACACGCAGCTCACAATTCGCGCGCGAAACCTGACCTTTGACGTTAGATAATTACGCGACCGGAAGGGTAGTGTGTGAAATTGAGGTAACCCACACTAGATTATTATGAACCACTTGACAATGTTTTTTGCTGTAAAGGCCTGCAAGTATAGAAAGACAATTAGCTAGCTAGCTAAATTGTTTTCTTTAGCTCAAAGAAATTAAAAGCTCCACCCCTAGGGCGTCACATGCGGTAAAGAAGTCAATTCCCCAAACAATCTCGTCCTCTCTCACCTAGTTATGCCCATACTGGGGACAGAGGGGCATCATTCTGACAGGTGCATAAACAAAAAGAATTTCCAACGTAGCTATAATAGCTAAACAGTATACTTGTTATAAGTTGTTACATTGTAGCTAGTCTTATGAACTCCTCATTGATCAAGAGTTTTTACTATAGCCTGGAGACTGGGGATTTACGTATTTATAGGTTGCGGACTGACTTGGCACTGATACTCCATGCACCTCATTTGGTTTGGTCACAATGCTCTCACTGCCACTGGTCAGACCATGCATACAGTGAGTTGGGCTTCATCTCAATGTCCAGTGTTCCTTGATTCCCTCCTCCTTCATTCACAGCACTGGAGGGTGAAAGTGGCTGTGAGGGAGAGGTTGTTCTGTTTTTAACGATCAAAATCCCCACAACGATGATTAAGAAGACGTTTAATATCACTGACAATCCAAGTACACCTCCGAGAATAGCTGGTGCTACTATGTAAAAGATAATTATTATACCAACGACAGAGGGGTAGGAAGCAATAAACAAATGGGATTAACAAGCAGGATACCACTATACCAGCTCTCCAGGATGGCACCACTCCAGTCACTTCAAATGATGCCAAGGCTGAACTTCTTAATTCTTTCTTCTTTGAATGCTTTAATCACTCGTTCCCTCCCCTCAGTGATCCTGTACCCCTTGATCCAGAAACTTGCCCAGTCTCATTACTTTGCACGGAGGAGGAAGTCTATGATCTTCTATGCACTTTGGATGCTACCAAATCAACCGGCCTTGACGGTATATCTGCTGTTATGCTCAAGCAAACTGCTGTATCGATCACCCCTAGTCTTACTAAGCTCTTCAATTGTTCCATTGCATCTGGCATGTTTCCCTCAGACTGGAAATGTGCAAGAATTACACCTATATTCAAGTCCTCCGATTCTTCTCTCCCAAACAACTATCGGCCCATTTCCATTTTATCCATTGCAAGTAAACTCCTTGAAAAGCATATTCACTCCCTCGTGTTTCAACATCTAAATGATATGCATCCGATTTCAAAATTCCAATGGGGTTTTATGCCTCGTCGCTCGACTACTTCAGCCCTTTGTTCATTAACCCATGAGTGGTTGAAAGAACTCGATGATGGCAATGAGATCTGCTCTATCTTTTTTGACCTGCGAAAGGCTTTCGATAGTGTTCCACACACCCATCTTATTGATCAACTATCCTGTCTAAATCTATGCCCTCACATTCTTCAGTGGATCCACAGTTATCTATCCGATCGATCCCAGGTTGTTGCTATCGGTGGTGAGCTTTCTTCTGTTAAAAAAGTTGTGTCTGGAGTCCCCCAGGGCTCAGTTCTGGGGCCTTTGCTGTTCACTATCTACATCAACGATGTAGTGAATCAAATCTCACCATCCAGTTCTATCTCGCTTTACGCTGACGATATTGCTCTCTACCGCAGCATCCGCTCACCTGCTGACTACGTCATTCTGCAAGCAGACATTACTGCCATCGCTACTTGGGTGGAGGAAGTGAGATTTTTGAAGCTACACGCAGATAAATGCCACTTCATGCTGGTTTCACGCAAGCGTACCTGCTCTATTGCTCCCCCTCCTCTTTTTGCCCAAGCTGGTACCCCACTGCAGCAGGTCAATACTGCCAAGTACTTGGGAGTCTTATTGACATCCGACTTGTCCTGGAATGAGCACATCGCTAGAATCTGCAGTAAAACCAGGAAGCTTATTGGCCTTTTCTACAGACGATTCCACCACTGTAGCCCAGAGTTGTTGCTAACACTTTATAAATCGTTCATCCGTCCACATCTTGAGTATGCCCCACAGGTCTGGGACCCTCACTTGGTCAAAGATATTGATCTCCTTGAAAAAACACAAAAGTTTGCCCTACGAGTGTGCTGCAAAGACTGGTCTGCACCATATTGTGATTTGCTGGACCGCTGCCAGATATCTTCTCTCTCAAGCCGTCGCAGGACAGCCAAACTGTGTCACCTGTACAAAGTCATATATCGACTAGCGGACTGTGAGAATGCTCCAGTCGCTCACAGAGCTCTACAATATAGTTGTCGAAGGAGTAATCAAGCGCAGATACAAACTTTATTTGCACAATCATCACAATACCAGTTTTCATTTTATCCCCATTCAATATCACTATGGAATAGTCTTGTAATAAATAATGAGTCTTTGTCATCTCTTGCCACTTTCAAATATTTTACCACTGCTGTAATGTAACGATAATATAATTGTCATTAGTTTAGTAGGTTACATGTTTTGTATTAGCTTTTTAGCTATTCATGTTAACCTTGTTGCTATAATTGGCATCAGAAATATTATAGACAAAAAAAAAAAAAAAAAAAAAAATGGGGGGCGATGAAGAATAGCTAGGTTGGTGCCGAAGGCCCCTGCTTGCAGCTCTCCTAGGGGGGTCTGGGGGCATGCTTCCCCAGAAAATTTTGAGATTTTATGTATTACCAGATGCTTTCTGAGGCATTTTGGGGACTAAAATTTGATTAGGCTCGTTCAGAGAGTAATAAAATTTACCTCAACAATGCATGGTAGCTATAAAATACACAAGGAAAAATTGGTATTTGATCATGAAAACTTTTGAACTTGCACTTTCAATAACATAAGCCATTATGAATTCCTAAATTAGCTAATTAGTATCAGACTCAAAAAGTGGAGGGGCTATGCCCCCCTGCCCCCACCTGCTCCTACCCCTCTGAACGAGTTGGGAAATAGATTTATAAGTTGAACTCCTTACCTAAATAAATGTCATAGATGTTTGAATTCTGTAGTGTTTGTCTTGTATGAGCTGGATATGAAAAATAATACACGCATAATATTACTGTTGTTAACATAGAGTGTATATTAATTTTACTGGAAGTGGTGATACTACTCAGTATTGGTTGACACTGAGTGTTAGGAAGACATACTGTGCAGTAGGTAGAGGGATCATAGCCAGGTACTAGACATTCAGTACAATTTGTGACTGGATTCAGACCACCGTGCACACAGATTGCACTTCCTTCACTGCCACATGTATACACATCTTCAATTGGTGCACAAAATGTGCCACAGTTTGGACCGTAGTAGGATTTGACATGAGCTTCAGAGTGCAGTGCTCTGAGAACTAGTGTACGTTGTTCTCTCAGTGAAAGCTGCTCCAAGTTCAAGCTCAAGATCGATGGGGAAACGATCGATGAGGACTTCAATCTCACCACTATGTACATCGCTGTCTAAGGCATTAATAAAGAACTGTATTCCTCCCTGGATGTATGCATCATGAAAAACAATGTTATGAACCAGAGATCGTGATCATATACAATAAACTCACTGTCCATTCACTTGTATTAGTGATAGTAAAAGGGTTAGAAATAGCAAGAAATCCACCAGGGCCTTCATTGAATGTCACCCTGTTGCCACCAGTTAAAGGAGTGAAAAGGCGGAACCCTGTAGTTGGTGCTGTCTCCACTGATGCTCTGAATTGTCTCAACAAGAACCTAAATCTGGTATCACATCTGCGTGGACCAACACTCTGATCCTCATTGATACAGTTCTGTGTTCGTTGCACATCATCACAGCAGGCTGGAGGTCCACCACTCCCACATTCACCACACTGTAGTCCAAGGGGGTTGCGAAACTCATAGAAACGAATAGTGAACTCATAATTTGCCTCACTGATGGACACCTGTATCAATATCAAACTTCAACAATATCAGATTTCTAGCTACTTGAATTTCTTACTGGAATCTACTTACACTAAAATTGAATGCGAAGAGGACGAGGACTAGACACGATGAAAAAGACATCATTAAGTTCTCACACCGGATGTTAATTAAAGATACAACCGAAAGTTCACAGCAGGGTGGCGGGAGTCTAGAATAGTGGAATGGTGAACGAGCGATTAACGACCCTGTACCGTTTTTACTCATAAAATGTGAGTGGGCCAATTGCGCATGCGCACTAACAACGCATGGGATGGCCTGGATACAGGTAAGTTACTGTACTGCAGACTGTCCAACCGTCCCGGGTAGACCCTAGCTATACAAATAATTAACTGCTATAGTTAGCTATTAAAGTGCACAAATAACTTCGGGCTCGTAGCTAGCAGGGGGGCGGGGGGGGGGGGCAGTTGCCACCCCAGGCCACGAGAATTATTGCAGGGGCGATCAAGTTTAATAGTATTCATAACTCACAAAAATAAATTACGTATTGTAGTGTGTATATTATTTGAAACACAGCCACATGTAGCTATAGCTATCTAGCCTGCTATAGCCTCCATCATCATGGCACAAATTAGCAGAGCCTACTGCATGACCACTCTACAGAAATCCTACTACATGTAGGTGAGTAATTCAGTGTAATTTTTGATTATCAGCACTAGCTACACTGGACCGATGAAGGATCCATTCCTGAGCATTCACTAGTGTTTATCCACTGGCAAACAGCGGCCAGGTCTGATTCAGAAATTAACTTAAATAGCTAGCTACAATTGATGCAAAGCTATAAAAAAATGCATGCCTATAGGGCTTCCACCTTCGGTGGGAGGAGGTACATATATATATCCTGCATGCACCCACCCCAGATTGGCAAGCTGGCCTAGTATCCTGCTCCCCCCCCCTATGAAAAATTTCTAGCTACGGCCCTGAATTTATTGTCATCATAGCTGATAATTATTCTGATGAGGATTGTTTCTGTATCAGGTCAAAAAATGGTAACTTAGCGAAATTGCTAAGGAAATTGTCGCACTACAAAATAATTCTTTTAATGCTAGCTCTGCTCTTAGCATTTGTGAACAGATCTAGGATAGCTATATAATAATATTAAATTTTATTATGTTAGGCTAAGCTATAATAGATACAGCTACTAATAATAATAGTGGCTGTCATAAAAATTTTAATATTAATCAACATTAATTAACTCTGATGATTGTAACTTTTAATAGCTAGTTAAACATTTGAATCTTCCTATGCTACTATGGGATCGCATATTCGTATTGATTTGGTTCAGCAGGAACTAGCTGACACTCCATACACCCCATTTGCATTAGTTTGATCACAATGCTCTCACTGCCACTGGTCAGAGCATAGAGTGAGTTTGGCTTCATCTCTGATGTCTACTGTTCCTTGAGTGACCCTCTATACTATGATATCGATCTCTATAAATATAATATAGCTATAGATCTACTTATACTAAAATTAATGTTATGAGGAGGAGGATCGAGGGATAGACACGATGGAAGAGACATCATCAATCATAACACTGGAAGTTAAATGGCTATAGGCTCAGTATCAGGACGGTGATGTACCATATAATCCATCACGAAATATTCTAAAAATATTGTTCCATAAATATACGGTCTATAATAACAAATATTGCTCAACAATTATTAGATTTGTTTAGTAAAAATTAATTTTGTAAAATTTGTGCTTCTCCAATAAACTTTAGAGTCTTGAGTATTCCTGGTTCTCCAGTTCTCCACGTAACGTACTCCACGTTTCTCTATGTTCCCTAGCACAATCCTTTTGCCGAATTTTCCAGACTAGTATATTCCTTGTTCTCTAGTTCTCTATGTGCTCTACGTTTTCCACTGTTCTCCAGTACAACTTCACAAATGCAACCCAACTAGTTAGTATTTCACGTTCTCCAGTTCTCCATGTGCTTCATGTTCTCCACTGTTCTCCAGCGAAAATTTCAAATGCAATCCAACTAGCTAGTATTCCATATTCTCCTGTTCTCCATGTGCTCTATGTTCTCCACTGTTCTTCAGCGTTAACCTCAAATGCAATCCAACTAGCTAGTATTCCATGTTCTCCTGTTCTCCATGTGCTCTATGTTCTCCACTGTTCTCCAGCGTGAACCTCAAATGCAATCCAACTAGCTAGTATTCCATGTTCTCCTGTTCTCCATGTGCTCTATGTTCTCCACTGTTCTCCAGCGTTAACCTCATACAACTGATGCAATCCAACTAGCTAGCATTCCATATTCTCCAATTCTCTATGTGCTCTATGTTCTGCACTGTTCTCCAGTACTAACTAGCTATATACTTTGGGTTGCATTTGAAGTTTGTACTGGAGAATTATAGAGAACTGCTACTTGGGTTGCATTTGAGGTCAATACTGGAGAACAGTGGGGAGCATAGAGAACCGGAGAACTAGCTATAGCTAGTTGGGTTGCATTTGAAGCTACGTAGTGCTGGAGAACCAAGAGAACTGAAGAATATGGAGTACTAGCTATAGTTGGAACAGTGGAGAACATAGAGCACATGGAGAACAGGAGAACATGGAATACTAGCTAGTTGGATTGCATTTAAGGTTAACACTGGAGAACAGTGGAGAACATAGAGCACATGGAGAACAGGAGAACATGGAATACTAGCTAGTTTGATTGCATTTGAAATTTTGGCTGGAGAACAGTGGAGAACATGAAGCACATGGAGAACTAAAGAACGTAAAATACTAATTAGTTGGGTTGCATTTGTGAAGTTGTACTGGAGAACAGTGGAAAACGTAGAGCACATAGAGAACTAGAGAACAAGGAATATACTAGACTGGAAAATTCGGCAAAAGGATTGTGCTAGGGAACATAGAGAAACGTGGAGTACGTGGAGAACTGGAGAACCAGGAATACTCAAGACTTGAAAGTTTATTGGAGAAGCACAAATTTTACAAAATTAATTTTTACTATTTTTGTCGAGCAATATTTGTTATTATAGACCGTATATTTATGGAATAGTATTTCTATTTAAAAGAATATTTCGTGATGGATTATATGGTACATCACCCCAGTATCATGCACCCGCCCCCTTTGAGAAATCCTATTATGCCCTTAATTTATGACCTTTACCGTATCCAGTGTGATGTTTAAGTTACTTTAGGATGTTCAATAAACTGTTATGTATCAATCACAAATAAACTAATTTCTGTATGCTTGTTGATAGCATGACAGACTAAGTGAATGCATCATAGACAAGTAAAAGGCATAATATACCTGGCATGATTATACCTGGCATGATTATATTATTTGACAAGCTGTGAGAAAAGGGACTGTACATGTTTGGGATTGTTTTATTTGTACATGTAGTATGTATGTAGCATGCAATGTACTGCTACAGTTGCTGTATGCCTCGAGCTCTGTGTTTATGGCTCAGTAAAGCTACACTGGTCTGCTTCAAGTACACTCACAACTATACATTATATTAGTAGTTTGTAGTATGTAACTTCAAACATATTATTATGTACCATGCATCAAGGGGCATGCAATGTAGCTACTCTAAGTGTAGTGGATTTACTCTATGTTTTTAGTAATAGCTACTCTGGTACAAGTATAATATAATATATACTCACAACAATTTGTAGATGGATATTGAGGTAATAAACAGAAATATCCTTTCTGTTGATTTTCTCAAAATTGAAAATGTGCTTTAAGTTTCTTTTTTATTTGATATTCACGTGTGTGTAGCTAGCTCTATATAATAGCGCTAGCTGTGCATGTGCTTGACATCACGCACTGTATTGCTGATAATATCTAGAGTTAGAGGGGCTGTCACAGTTTATGACAGATGCTAACAAAATGAATAATAATATTATATCAGCTGAACATTGTTGCAGTGAAGTTGTTACATTAGCACAGCAAAATCCTCATAGTATAAACCTTCTTAGCCTTCAGGATGCTAGGGATTTACGTAGTCATAGGTCACGAGCTGACTTGGCACTGATACTCCATACACCTCATTTGGTTTGGTCACAATGCTCTCACTGCCACTGATGAGACCATACGGTGAGTTGGGCTTCATCTCAATGTCCAGTGTTCCTCGAGTCCCTCCTCCTTCATTCTCAGCACTGGAGGATGGAACGCCGGGTAGTGAGGGAGAGGTTGCTCTGTTTTTAATGATCAAAACCACCACAACGATGATTAAGAAGATGTTCAACATCATTGAAAGTCCAAGAACACCTCCGAGAATAGCTGGTGTTACTATAAAGGATATAATTATATCAAAAACCTATAACAATCAGAATTACTAAGTTAGAGAATGTTCTTATTTAGAAGTTTTACCACTTTCCTGCATGTAATCTGCACAATTAAGATTTCCTTATGTCATGCTTACCAAAACATGAGCTTTCCCACACATTTGACTGAGAATATATAGGGCAGATTTTTTGTAAAATAAATGAAATGTGTAGAAAATTTTGCCATGAAATCCATATTTTTGTCTATAGTGGCTGATTGGTCAATAGGAAGTAACTAAGTAGCTATAGCTTAGTCAGCTAGCTAGCTACTTGTAGGTTTACTTTGTTAACGGCCAATAGGATCCATGGTATTGTGAGAACTCTGTACTACTATAGCAACAGTTATAAAACTTAGCTCAGCCAATGCAATGGGATCTACTGTATTCAGCATCCCTCTGTCCCCCTAGCTACTAACACCATCACTACGCTTGAGTGTCACAGCTCAGGGCACAGGATATAAACACTTTTAATTAGATCCCTTGTCCGCGGTGCCTCCCTATTATTTAAACAGCTGTCACAGGTGCTTAAACTCCATACTGTTTAACTAGTGAACTTTATGAATTATATTATTGCACTCATAATGTACATGTAGCGTGTGTATTTACGTACTTGAAATGGTGGTAGTAGTTTGTATTGATTGACACTGAATGTTAGGAAGACATTCCGTGCAGTCAGTTGAAGGATCATAGCCAGGTACTAGACATTCCGTACAGTTAGTGCTCACATCTCGACCAGTCAGACATTGAGTGCAGTTGGTGTGAGGATCATAGAAGGAAGATAAGCAGGTAGTGCAGTTAGTTTCAGGGTCCATTTCAGTAATGCATGTAGCACAGTCTGTGGCTGGATCCCGACCACTTTGCAAGCAGATTCTACTTCCTTCACTGTCACATGTATACAAATTCTGTACTGATTCACAAAATGTGGTACAGTTTGGACCGTAGTAGTTCTCAGAGCACTGCACTCTGAAGCTCATGTCAAATCCTAGACCGGATATGTTATGGATACCAGTGTACGTTATTCTCTCAGTGAAAGCTGCTCCAAGTTCAAGCTCAAGATCGATGGGGAAACGATTGATGAAGACTTCCGTTTCACCCTGATTAGCTCTATCCAAGGCATCAATGAAGAATTGTATCCTTCCCTGCATGCACATGTCAGGAAAAATAAGATACATATCACTATCACACAATAGATACTCTGCACTTAGCTTAAGCTGCCATTTATCGGCATACAATTTTTCCCGATTTGTAACTCCTACCGGGAATGATATGAACATGGTTCTTGCACCGAAAGAAAGCTCATGAAGTAGGCATTCATTAGCTAGCCATTAATAGGTATTTGTGGGTTTTATAGGTGTAACATAGTACACTCTTTGATATTAATTTAGAGGAATGCTATTAAAATTTTACATGTGCTATCATAGCCCCCAAATAGTATACGTTCCCTATCTCCTCTCTCTCTTTTTCTCTTGCTACTCTTCTTTTGGGGGAGAAGCTGAGTGCTTGGGGGGAAGGTTCCCTCTGCACCCCCTATAGATAGAACCCTGGCTAGAATCCAGAGTGGGAGGTATTTGTTGACCCCTGTTAATCACTGAGCTATGAGCGCTAATGCGCAGACATCATAATACCATTCATCATCAACCGGTACATATTATTGGCATGCCTATTCTTTTCCGCAATGGTGAATGCACCATTTATCGGCACCTGGGCCTTCTCGAGCTTTTTACTGCTGCCTTACTGGCCATAAAATTATAGAAAAATATCCCCAGCTACCTCAGAATGTCCTCTCGGATCACTATTATAATATCTGTCTTCTCATATCGATCGCTTGCTTTGCCTTTGAACAGCAGCCGTGAATGTGTTGATACTATGTATACAAGTAAAATCGATATAGCTATACTAGAGCTGTTTCAATCGTCAGTATCAGTGATAAAATCATGAAGGACTAGATGTGTTTTAGGCATCAGGCTCCACCTTAGGACCGACTAAGATAGGAGCTAGCTCTTGCTAGGACACGGTAAAGCCACCATAAGCTGTTTCTCCCTCTAAACCCCAGGTACTTCATGATCCATGCAATTTCGATGAAATTTGCCTTCTTGCTAGTAACATCATCCTTTCTTCCTGTTTACTTTCCTAGCTTAGTGTGTGGTTTCAGGTCCGTAAATGCTTCAGTGATGTTCGAAAAATCCCGTAAAATACGTTGTAAACTAGAGCTCTGTAGAGCACATACCCCGCGCGCTTTGCAATACTCTGCAATATTGCAACTTGGGCAAAGCTGTTTTATGACTTGACGACCCTTTTCAACACTGAGCTTGAGCATGCGCAGTTGCATCAGCATACTAAAAGAGTGGGTGTGGTCGACAAACCACAGGCATACAGAACAGAAAATGCACGATTTGTAGCACTAGTAAGCCTTTTTGAGCAATTCGAAGCGCGTACAAACCAGTTTTTCACCGATATCTATCGATTGGTTGTGCTTACAACACGCACAGACGCCTAGAACTCGAGATCTGGCGATTTTCGTGCCGACGACAACAACAACTACAACAACAACAGACATACAAACCGATTGCTTTACCCCTTGCGCATGCGCGCGGGGTAACTAGATACCGATATTTGACCCAGGGGATGTAGCTACATGCATATATATGGTTGCTTATGCTACTTACTGCCCATTCATTTGTATTAGTGATAGTGAAAGGGTTAGAAAGAGCAAGAAATCCACCAGAACCTTCATTGAAAGTGGCACTGTTGCCAACATTTGAAGGAGTGAAATAGGGAAACCCAGTAGTCGGTGCTGTCTCAACTGATGCTCTGAATGGTCTCAACAAGAACCTGAACCTGGTATCACATCTGCGTGGACCAACAGAGACATCCTCATTGATACAGTTCTCTGTTCGTTGCACATCATCACAGCAGGCTGGAGGTCCACCACTCCCACATTCACCACACTGTAATCCAAGGGGGTTACGAAACTCATAGAAACGAACAATGAACTCATAATTTGCCTCACTGATGGACACCTGTATCATCACATCAACAATAATTTTATATCATCGCTGCCGGGATTTCTAGCTCTATATACCCGGTACTTATATTTTTGTTACTGGAATCTACTTACACTTAAATTTAATGCGAAGAGGACTACAACTAGACACGATGAAAGAGACATCATTAAATTAATTCTCACCGGATGTCGATAATAGGATGGGGTCTGGGGATTGGGGGCTGGGATCCCCGGGAACGAGGAGTTGACCCCGCCCATTCACTGATTAACCCCATACCCACGGAATTACATCTCTGCCCAACGTTTCTTCAACGTGGAGTGGAGTCATGCCCAAGGAGCGTCACCTTCGTCAAAGACTGCGAGACAGCAGTTCTGAAGAGTCTGACAACTCTTCCAAAGGCTCCTCGAGAGAGGGAAGCCCCGTCCAATCAGCTAGAGCCCGCAGGCCCCATCATGCTGCGCAGAGGAGAGACGCGAAAGAGAGAAGGCACCGCCACAGGTCAAGAAGTAGAGAGAGAGAAAGGTATAGAAAACCTTAATATTGTTGGTGTACCTTTAGAGTCATATTTGCTACCTTTTAAAAGCTCTAATAGGATATCATTGATGAAGCAGGACTAGTTTTGAAAATTTTTATCAGATCTGATAGTGGCTGTAGTACTCCTTTTCCATGTGTACCATCGTAGAATATATTATATTTCCCTATGGCACCATGTACATGTACATGTCATGTTGACGTACAGCCTAAAATAATAAATTTTCGTGGTGATCGAATTATTTCTTGCCATAGAATAATTTTTTTAACAGTAATCTTTTGGCCTCTTGATTGATGTACATATGACATTGTACATGTACAATTATAATATTATCTAGCATGTGCCTTGTTTTCTCTATCTGTAGGCGTCATCACTCCCCTGGCTACCAGAGGCGAAAGAGAAGATCTCGATCGCGGGACAGGGAGAGAGAGAGGGAGAGACAGAAGAGAAGGAGATCGCGATCTAGGAGCCGGTCTAGGTGAGAAAGTTTACCCCTCTACTGTTGGATATATCTGCACACACACACATGCACACACTGTGACAGTGACAGATCTACCCTACGTAGGTGTAAATGAGATCTGGTAGTGTCTTGATCTCACAGCACTCTATGTACGTACCTACAAGTACGATATGGGCTGTATGTATGTAATACTCTATCATTGTATATGTACACACACACACACACACACATACACATACATGTACACACACACTTGGGCACACACACAGTGTTCTCCCCAGGCCCTTTCAACATGGTGGCCCGATTCACTTTACTCAGATTTCTTGACCTTGATGTACATGTGCTCATATGTATAAATGTAACCCACAGATGGATAATTATGGTGTTTGCGTACATAAGTTGGGAGTGGTAGTTTTGCTGTATAGTGAAAGAGACACTTCAAGTTAATGGGAGGGGGTGGGGTTGTGTGTTAGTATAAAATATGATAACCATTGGTAATGTGTATCTGTTCTTTCAGGAGTCCTAGTAGGAGAAAAGAGAGACGTTCTCATCGCAGCGAACGATCCGATAAATCTGACCCCTCTTCGAAACCGACGTCTCCCCCTACTGCCGTAACCCACCCTTCAAAGGGAGCCAAACCCAGTAGCAAAGGAGGAGATGCCTCGAACAAGCAAGAAGATTCAAAGAAAGATATTTCCAGGACTCATAATGGCAAAAGTGATGATTCCAAAGAATCGAAAGCTAGCGACAGTAGCGTTGAGGCGGCAAAAGCTGCCCAGCTGAAGATTGAAGAAGAGATGAAAAAGCGTCGGGAAAGGCTAGAAGCTTGGCGCCAGATGAGACAGAAGGAGGAAGAGGAGGAGGCTGCAGCTAAAGATAATGAGGACAATAATGAAGGGGCAGAGGGAGGAGAGGAGGAAGGAGGAGGAGGAGGAGAGAGTGGGGAGGAGGCGACCATGAAAAAGGGGTGGACCCTAGAAGATGATGAGGAGGATGATGAAGATGATGACGTTGTCATGGAGACAGAGGAGAATGGGGAAGCCCCTGGTAATGATGAAGCTAATGAGGCCAAGAAGGAGGAGAAGGGAGTGGACGCTATGGAGCAGGAGGAAGATGTTGATCCACTCGATGCCTTCATGGTCGGCGTGCAGGAGGAAGTAAAGAAGATTTCCATGGACACCCATAAGAAGGCTGGAGCACAGATGTCAGCAGGTACATCTATGAGTGTAATGTAATGTAATGTATTTCCCAAGTAGACATTTAATTTGGTAGTGATCGCATGTACATGTTGTATGTGTGTACATGTACTAAGTAATGTAGCCACTCACATGTACATGTACAGGTAAGCACCCATGGGCATTTGATCATAACTCGGTCATGATTTAAGCCCGCATGGGCGCTTATATCTGGGAGTGGATGTTTGCCTGAGACACTGCGGTAGGTATTATGAGAAAAAGGTGTCATCAATTGCTCATGTACATGTACGTTTCTGCTGAGTACATATAGAAATATATTGTACATGCAAAATTGATGTGCATGTATATTAATTTATGACACATGTACATGTACATGTCTACAGGTAAACGTGGGTCAGCAACAGTGATCACAGTCACAAAGGTGAAGAACGTGGGGGGCACTCTGACGGCCGTCAATGAGAAAGGAGAACTCCTCCACAATAACCAAGACGCCATGGAGTATTCCGAGGAGGAGGACAATGACACGGAAGAGCTGGCATCAGCGCTCAGGAGCATCGCAAAGAAATCGAAAAAGAAAGACCTCCCCGTAGTAGACCACAGAAAAGTCGACTATATGCCGTTCAGGAAGGATTTTTACGTCGAGGTTCCTGAACTGGCTAAAATGACGAAGGTTGAAGTGGACGCTTATCGCAACGAACTGGAGAAGATCAAGATAAAGGGGAAGGAATGTCCGAAGCCTGTCAAGACGTGGGCCCAGTGTGGACTAAGCTCGAAAATCCTCGATGTCATGAAAAAGAACAACTACGAACATCCTACTCCGATTCAAGCACAAGCCATCCCTGCCATCATGTCCGGGAGAGATTTGATCGGTATCGCCAAAACTGGCAGCGGAAAGACGCTAGCATTTGTGCTACCGATGCTTCGCCACGTGCTAGACCAGCCCCCTCTCGACTACAAAGACGGTCCAATTGCCGTCATCCTTACGCCAACTCGAGAGCTCGCTATACAGATCTACAACGAGTGCAAAAAGTTCTGTAAGCCTCTCAAGCTTCACGTAATCTGCGTGTACGGAGGTACGGGGATTAGTGAGCAAATTGCCGATTTGAAGAGAGGAGCCGAGATTGTCGTTTGTACGCCGGGTAGGATGATCGATATGCTCTCGGCTAACAGCGGTCGTGTGACAAATTTCAAACGTACGACATACGTGGTCTTGGACGAAGCTGATCGTATGTTTGATATGGGTTTCGAGCCGCAGGTGATGCGGATCATCGGAAATATTCGCCCAGATCGTCAAACGGTAATGTTTTCTGCCACCTTTCCTCGACAGATGGAGGCTCTTGCAAGAAAAATTCTTTCCAAACCCGTCGAGGTACAGGTCGGGGGTCGAAGTGTGGTGTGCAAGGACGTCGAGCAAAGTGTCATAGTCATCGAAGATCACCAGAAATTCTTCAAGCTTCTTGAACTGCTTGGCATCTATCACGAAAAAGGGAGTACTCTCATTTTCGTGGAGCGGCAGGAAACGGCCGATCAGCTTCTACGAGACTTGATGAAATCTAGCTACCCCTGCCTAGCACTTCATGGAGGCATGGATCAATTCGATCGCGATTCTACAATTTCCGACTTCAAGAATGGTGCTGTGAAGGTCCTAGTTGCCACTTCTGTCGCTGCTCGAGGTCTGGACGTCAAACAGCTAATTCTCGTCATAAACTACGACTGCCCCAATCATTACGAGGACTATGTACATCGCTGCGGACGCACGGGGCGAGCCGGAAACAAGGGAAATGCTTATACCTTCATTACTCCCGAGCAAGAGAGGTATTCTGGTGACATCATCAAAGCCTTGGAGCTATCTGGAGGTAGCGTGCCTTCAGAGTTGGAGGAGCTTTGGACCAAGTATACCGACAAATTGAAAGCAGAGGGGAAGATCAAAGCAGACGTGAAACTCCGTCCTGGAATGAGGAAAAAGAAACAGCTTCTAGCAATCGGTTTTCGAGGGAAAGGGTTTAAGTTTGACGAGAAAGAAGCGGCTAAGGATGCGGAATCGAAGCTGAAACAAAAATCGTCTCTCGGTCTGGCCGACTCTGACGACGAAGACCAATACGCCCTTCTCACAATGGATAAAAAATTAGACAACATTTTCAACAATCCAGTCCAGGTTCGTGACCCCAATGCTCCACTAATTCCCATACAGACTAATAACAAACCCGGTCTCCTCCCCACGCCCCCTGCTTCCGAGCGCCTCGACCTAGCCATGCAGATCGCAAGCAACATCATGTCTGCAAAGAACATAGCCCAACCGCCGGCGCAGATGATTGCCGGGGGTGCCGGGGCGAGCCTTGCCGCACAAGAAGCCGCCAGCTCCGTCATGAAGGGCGGAGAGGTTCAAGTAACTGGAGCCATGCTAGCGTCGCAGATTGCCGCATCGATTAACAAAAAAGTAGGGGCTGGCCCCGCGAAAGCTTCGGATACTATTCTTCCTCTTGGTACTATCGTGCCCGGGCAAGATCCGAGTGATTCTACGGGACCACAGCTCAAGTATTGCGACGAGATTGAGATCAACGATTTCCCACAGCAGATTCGGTTTCGGATCACAACTCGCGAGGTGCTGGACGATATTGGAGATTATTCTGAAGCTTATATCACTGTTAGGGGCATTTACATCCCTGAATCTCGACAACCGATGGAAGGAGAGAGGAGGTTATTTTTATCGGTCGAAGCGAAATCCGAGCGAGCGGTGACGCTGGCTAAGCAGGAGATCAAACGAGTCATCAAGGAAGAAGCACAGAGGATGGCGTCCAGGGTCGGACGACATCAGCACAGTGGACGATATTCCGTGCTGTAGGGGTTAACTTAAAATTTAATTTATTGTCACCATAAGCTTACACAATTTTTTGCACAATGCCTGTTATGTTCATTTATTTTGTCGCATCACATTGTATGTTCACTACTAGGATTCTGCTATTATTGCTGCTATATAATACAATATGCACATATCTTACATAAAGAGATTCTTACTGATAATATTATATGAATTTTGATATTCCTTATCACAATAATGATTTTTGCACAAATTATATTATTAACCATACTCAACCTATAAACTGTGGATTATGAAATTGCGTATTGGAATTAATGCAGTACCTCTGATAGAATCTGAGCCTTCATGCCTACAACCCCTTTCAAATGACACTGTGTTCTAAGTAATATTGATTTTGAGGTTCCATAATCATAATAAGCTTGCAGATTATTTTTTAATTATTTGTGCCTATGTACATGTATGTATACTAAGGTTTTATTGAGTGATACTGTCAAGCATTGCGTAAAAATTATGCATCTCGATCTGACACCAACAAATTTTTCAACATACGACAGCATAGTATGCCATTACATGGAGTACATGTTAATTTTAAGAGTTTTTTTATGTTCTCTTCTCGTTTTGATCACTAGAGGACGGTAACGATGGGGGCAGGTGATATTTCTGATAGTAAGGCATGAAGATGTAGAGGCCACTTAGACAACCAATGATAGTTGCCACTATCACCTGACTGTTCGGGAGAATACGACGCACCATCACACCACCTGGAGGGGAACAAAACTGACGAGGGGAGGGGAGAGAGAGAGAGAGGGAGTAAGGTGGAGATAGAGAGAAATAATATCTTCCACTATATGACGTGCAACTTTAGTAAAATACATGTAGCTATAGCAAGTAACCTTAATATGCATGCACTCTATGTGTGTGCACAATCATAGTGCTTACTACTATTAACAAAAGGGACCAAAAGGCTCTGCTAGTGACATTTTTAGTACACATGGTACAGCCTCATGGGAGTTGGATTCCACTCTCCAAGGTTTACATAAACACAGAAAGACACAAAGGCTATTACTATACAATAAACACAGCTTTTTGCATGCTTTTATCGTACACCACGATATCATTTTCAAAGCAAGAAGCTCACCTGCTTTCTTCTAAATAGAGCACTCCTGACCTTTGGAGCGAGGGGTCAGCAGTTTGACCTTTCACCTTGAGCTTCAGTAAGCAAAGTAGTTTCCGGAGTAGTATACGTACGCACTCCACGTGTCACAACAGGAAACGAGCTAGTGCATGCACGAACCATGAAGAGAAGGGGGTTGCACAGCGAGAAACAGTCTCCTTCCTCAGCCGTTTCCAATGGCGGAGAAGAAAGCTTACAAGCTTCAGGAGCTCCCTCCAAAGAGTCATCCAAGCAGCTAGTTCCAGGATGGAGCTGGGGTCAGCTTGTTTGGGTGCTGGTCATCTTTCGAACAGTGAACGCCTTCCTCAGCTACACTGCCTTTGTCCCTGATGAATACTGGCAGTCTCTGGAGGTGGCTCACAACATGGTCTTTGGATATCCTAATACCTAATTATTGTAACCTGTACCCATATGCACAACATGCATGTACTACAAGTACATGCATGTACATGTGCAATTCTAGGATGCATGAACTGTTATTTATGCAATTATTGGTCTTGCATATAATGGCAGGACTGTACATGTACACATAAGTGTATTCAAATTTCTTCTGACTGCGTAAATTTTACCGTATTCTCCTTGACGACCCCTTACCTATGGCTACCTGACTTGGGAGTGGCATAAGCCTATCCGTGGGTTCACCCATCCTCTCATGTATGCTGCTCTCTACAAACTATTGGCTCTGCTCAACTTGGACTGGCCCTACCTACTGGTAAGTGGCAACAATCTTGATATGCCATAAATGGAAACTGGCGAACCAGCCATCGTCGGAATATATGTGTACATGTATTGATGGATTTGGTGTTAGGGAGTGTTTCTGCATAGCTCAATAATGCATAAAATTATTAGTGAATTTTAAATTGTAATTTTTATGGAAAATCGCCAGTTTGCCAAAATTCCCAGTATACGCTATTTTGGATCTCTAATGCTGTAAGGGGTTATCTACAATAATTGTGTATTGCAGATTGGACAATTAATTCTCTCACTCGTTGAAATGTACATTTACTACATGTAGATTGTTCTACCGAGGGTGTTGCATGTTCCCCTGGCAGTGCTTGGGGACTGGTATGTGCTCAAGCTAGCGACACTCCTCTTTGGATCCAGGGCTGGAAAATTTGCTGTAAGTTTGACATCATACATGTACATGTACATGCATGTATGAGCATTCTGTGTAGTTCATATAATATAGAAGTGTAGTTACAGCACGATGATGTGTACCTATGTATGTATTGCTTTATCAGTATTGTTGCTCTCTCCCCCCCCCCCCCTCTCTCCCTCCCTTTCTCTCCCTCTCTCCCTCTCTCCCTCTCCCTCCCTCCCTCCCTCCAGCTGCTGTGTAACGTAGCCTCATGGTTCACCTTCTATTGCATCACTCGAACTCTTTCCAACTCGATCGAGGCTTGTCTCACTCCCGTAGTGCTTTACTACTGGACCCTGGCCTGCCAGTCCAAAGACACCACCACCCTCGTCAAGTATGAGATTAAATATAGTACACTACGTGCTGTATGATTGACCTCCCTCCCAATACAAAAAATCACTAAGTGCACGCTGCCTTAGGCTGTTTATTCTGTAGTCATATCGACACTGTTGCACTCTTTTGTCCCTATCTTTGATAACAGTGTACAGAAAATATTTTTTTCTCTGTCATGCCCTAGTTCGTGTGTGCCAATGGTAAAGATGGTCAATCTTACTTATTAATGTATGTGTCATGTATTCGAGTGATTTATGAAGTTGATGACCCCTTACCGACTTATACTTCCTTCATTTTGCCTCAGCTACAGTCGTCTCTACCTGTTGCTGATTGGTGTATCTTGTCTGGTTCGTCCAACCGGAGCCATCCTGTGGCCTCCGCTGGTGCTCGCTCACTGGATCATCTCTCGACGCCACCTCTGGACTGTCGTCAGGGAAACCTTTCTCATGGGGTCAGTGGTAAATTAGAATTACTGTAGAAATACGTGTATTAGACTTTAGTGTATAAATGAGAGTAAAAGAAATTTGAACTGTAGTCATTTAAATGCCCTTTTAGAATGTTTTTTAACTCTTGCATGCTATATAGAGTACCCAGTGCGTACATGTACATGACATGTACATGTATAGTGAATATTTGTGGTAAAGAGTCGACTGCTTGCCATACAGGTTGCTGACTCTGGGCTGGTCTCTTGCTGTGGACTGTTTCTTCTATGGAAGGGTAAGGAAGGAAGGGCAGCTTCACATGAGAAGCCTACATGTACTATTATGTACATGCTAGCTGCCTAACAAAAAATTTTTTGACCTACAATAATATAATATGTTTTATCTGGCTTTTTAACTACTAATTAGTGTTAGGTATTTGTTAGTTAAAACATGCCATATATTTGTGTGCAGTTGGTGATAGTTCAGTGGAATTTCCTTGAGTTCAATGTCCTTGAAGGCTACTCAGCTCTCTATGGCGCCTACTCATGGCACTGGTGAGAGCAGTGATTTTTTAATGATATTCATTAATCCATCGATGGAATTCCTGTGGGGTAATTTGGGGAGTAGCATGTGTCATATAATTATATGATTGTGCTGTGTATGCATGTGTTTGCAGAACTGCTATTTCTGTTTGTTGGTAGTTGCTTAGCAACCAAAGTTTTATAGGCAATTTGCTGGCTATGGGAAGGGGTTGGGTCATCATAAAGTAGGCCAATGATGAACAGAGGTCAACTACCAACAAAATAGTTATCTGCCAGTAATTGGGGTGCATTCGACCATGCATCTCATGCACCCCAATTACTGTCAGATAACTATTATTTGTGTATTGACATGATCTTTGTTGGCTCTTGCCTAGCAAAGTAATTACTTGCTACCAGATGGGTGTAGATTAGCTCTGCAATCAGAGGCCAACAAAATACAATATCACGTAGTTACTAACCTTGATTGGGATGCATTCAATGAACGAGTCCCATCCTAATTGGTGTGCAAAATATGTCCATTCATTTATGCACTTCCATCCCAAACTTTTATCTCTAGATGAAACCCTGGATGTACATAATATAAATTTTGTACCTACCATTGTACCACTCCAGGTACTTCACAGAGGATCTTCCTGTGTTGCTCTTCACCTCTCTCCCGCTCACCGTGTTGGGGGTGTGGCAGTGCCCCTCCCACTGGTCCAGGGCTCCATTCTGGTTGGCTCTCTGGGAGCTCATTGTTCACAGTGCCCTCAGTCACAAGGAGCATCGCTATGTACTTCCTATTGTACCTATAGCATCAATCTACGCAGGTATACATATATGTACATGTACATATGTACTTTTATGCAAAGGAAGATGTTGTGAGTTTCCAAGAGGTGACGTGGTTTTGTTTTGAATAGGTTATTGTATTTCCAATCTCTTGATCAAGTACAAGAATCGATGTAAGTTAAAGTGTTGATGATGATGAAGTATGTGTGTACACATTAATTTTATCCTTCGCCACTTATACACACCCATCTCTCTTTCTCTTTCTCTCTTTCTTTCTCTCTCTCTCTCTCCCTCTCTCTCTCTCCCTGTCTCTCTCCTTCCAGTTCTTTCTGTTCTTGTTTGGATTCTTCTCCTCAGTAATATTCCCATGTCTCTCTACTTCAGTCTAGTCCACCAGAGAGGCACCATAGCTGTCATGGACTATCTCAGAAAGGTGAATAATTGTTTATTGCTTTCCACATTAAATTTGTTTGAATGGAACTCGTATGCAGTGGAGCCTCTAATGAATTTATTTGTTAGGGACAACTGCCTAACTGCTCAGACACTGATCCCTCATACAATGTAGGTACCCCTGAAATAATTGGAGTTACATGTAAGTATCTAACAATGAAGAGGTTCCATGCACTTTTCAGCTTCTCATACCCAAATTGATAGTTTGTTTAGTCTGTCAAGCTAGTTTCACTCTTCCTGAATGCGATGATGGAGAGGGAGCTACATCAGACTTGCTGGGCTCTCTAGCATGGTCTTTGTTAGATCTGGAGCCTGGGGACAGGCTGGGCCTTTGTGTTCAAACCAGGTGGCCCTGGAAAATGGTCCAAGTGGTTTGATCCACCCCTTGCCCTTGCCTTTGTGCTTGCATGTCTTCCCACAATACTATCACATGTTGTTTCATGATAACATGCACCTGACTTCATGGTTTGCAGTATCATTACCTAAAAAGGAACAGCTACATAATTATACACTAGCTCCTGAGATAGAAATACCTCTGAATCTTTATTAGGCTCCACTTTTTTTGCCAAGCTGAGTGTCTCTAGTCTATCCAGCTAGACCTTTCTCTCTTCCTGACAGTGGAAGGGCAGGCCAGACTACCCAGACACTCTGGCATCGGAGGAGTTCCCCACTAAGTCTCATGTCATCAAGGTCATGACCCCCATATACTACATAGTTGCCTCCAGAGTTTGCTATTGTAAGCTCTTTAGTTTTGATCGCTAATCACAATCATACCACATTTGTGTGGGGATCATTGGGGGTTCACCCTTGAAGTATATAGCCACTAAAATTTGTTATAATATATGTAAAGTCGATGTTTTGTGGATGTACACGACACCTTCATATCTCCTCTACACTGGCATGGCCCTGGTGTTCAAAGCAGGTGGCCCTGGAAAACACTCCAAGTGGCTGTATGAGCCAGCGCCCTTGTGCTTGCATGTCTTCCCACAAATTATCACAATGTCATGTTGTGTGAGATAATAGCATGCACCTGACTTTTGATTGGTATTCCCTGGTGTACCACAATGATTTGCTATCCCATAGGACATTGATAATGAATCATCTGTGCTGTTTCTGATGCCCTGTCACACCACCCCTTTCTATAGGTAAGAAGTGGCTTATTGTGTGACATTGTGCCTGAAGGGTGCCTGAAATTATGGAGTCACATATACATGTAATATAGTACATATGTGAACTTTATAATTATTATGACATTGTATGTCTATAATGTGTGCGTACAACATACAATGTAGTATAGTACCATAAATCACGAATATTTCGCGTATAAAATATTTCATGCGATAATTTTTTGCATTAAATAATTTTCGGACAAACGACCCTGTACCGCATTGTCGTTAATATTGCGAATGTATTTCGTGCGTTTAATTTTCGCACAAGCCATGCTGTCCGAAAATATTTTAACATCGAAATATTTGCGATTTACGGTATCCCTCTAGCTAGCTGCTAGAAGTTAATTTTTATTGTAATCTTTTCTTTCCATAGTCACATTCATTCTCCCATATCAATGGAATTTCTTGAATGTCCACCACCGTGAGTTTTAATGATGTCGATGTACAATGTCATTGTACGTGTATGACCAGATCTTTAGCTGCAAGGTGTCTTCATTGTTACCACTACACATACGTGCATGTACCACTTTCAGTATTCGTTCTGATTACGTTGACATATCCCGTGAGTTCTATTCAGACCCTAAGGGCTGGCTCCAGGGGAAATTTCCTAATGCAAACACTCCCCTTCCCTCTCATCTAGTCCTCTTTGATGTCCTAGTACCTGTGAGTTCATCATTGTACAAACCTAAATTCTTGTTTGTCATTGTGTATTTCTGTGTAGAAAATTGCTTCTTTTTTATCCAAGTTTCATTATGAAGAGGTAAATAACAGAATTTAAATGCTCATTATTATTAAAATTATTGTGTTCTCTCTCTCTTTCCCTCACTCATTTTGGTGCTTGTGTATTATTATTATATGCTCCTTAGATGACCAAACTGTTTCATACTCACTTTCCAGAGTCTTCTCGTTATGGACACAATGTAGTAGTCATGAAAAGAGGTGTAGCAAATTTGGTATAGAGTAGGTTGTACTATAGTAATAGCTAATTATTTTTCATTATAAGTTCCTGATAATAATTGTGGTTATTAGCTGTCTATAGTTTATGATAATGTTACTGGAGCAGCATTTTATAATCCTTCTACAATGTCATGCAAAAATGTGATCATTTCCACATTTATTTTTATGGCATTATTATATTATTATAGTGCATGGTCCCATTCCCATTAAGTATGGCAACATCCAATTGTGCCAGTGGTTTATGGGTGTGTCAATAGTTTATTATTATTCACTATTAATGCCGGTCAACCCTTAATCAAAGGGCGAGGCACTCATAATAATTATTGTGCAGAGAATGCACTAAAATTTCAGTTGTGATTGTTATTAGCATTCGAACTTTGTAAGTTTTTACTGTGGTTATCATCTAGTCCTATTAAAGAATGGATGATAGCACATTGAAAATGTTAGAGAAATCAATTCTGAAAGTATTTGATAAGCATCACGATCCAACCAATGAGAGCAGTGAGGCTGAAGCTCTAGAGCTACTCTCCCAGCTACCCAACCCAGCAGAGGTCAGGAATAAAGATCACTTCACTCTCCTTCACCATGCCTGTTGCAATGGATGGTTTGAGGTATCTAAGGTATTGATAGAGAAATATAACTGTGATCCTAACTGTAGTAGTGATGCTGGTTCAATATCACTACATCTGGCATGTTGGAGTGGAAATTTAGACCTAGTGAAGTATCTTATTCTAGACAAAGGCTGTGATCCAAACGGTAAGAACAATAATGGGCTGGTTCCTCTGCATGGTGCTGCCTTTCGTGGACATCTACATGTTACTAAGTTTCTTATTGAACAGTGTAAAGTAGATTCTGCACTTGGAGACAGCACGGTGCTCTTATCCCTACGTTTAGCATGTAAAGGAGGACATCTAAATCTAACAAAATATCTCATTGAACAGCAGGCCTGCAATCCAGCTTGTAAAAATCAAAATGGTCAAACACCACTTCATAGAGCTTGCCGTAAAGGACATCTTGAAGTGGCAAACTATCTTATTAAAGTACACCAATGTAATCCAAGTTGTAGTGATAACTATGGTCGGACACCACTGCACGATGCATGCAAAGGAGGACATCTAAATCTAACAAAATATCTCATTGAACAGCAGGCCTGCAATCCAGCTTGTAAAAATCAAAATGGTCAAACACCACTTCATAGAGCTTGTCGTAAAGGACATTTTGAAGTGGCAAACTATCTTATTAAAGCACACCAATGTAATCCAAGTTGTAGTGATAACTATGGTCGGACACCACTGCACGATGCATGCAAAGGAGGACATCTAAATCTAACAAAATATCTCATTGAACAGCAGGCCTGCAATCCAGCTTGCAAAGATCAAAATGGTCGAACACCCCTTCATTCAGCTAGTCTGAAAGGACATCTTGAAGTGGCAAATTATCTTATTATTACGCACCAATGTAATCCAAGCTGTAGTGACAACTGGGGTGAGACGCCACTACATTATGTATGTGAAGGAGGACATCTAAATCTAACAAAATATCTCATTGAAAAGCAAGCCTGCAATCCAGCTTGTAAAAATCAAATTGGTCGAACTCCCCTTCATTCAGTTTGTCTGAAAGGACATCTTAAAGTGGTAATCTATCTTATTAAAACGCACCAATGTAATCCAAGTTATAGTGACGATTGGGGTGAGACGCCACTACATTATGCATGTGAAGGAGGACATCTAAATCTAACAAAATATCTCATTGAAAAGCAAGCCTGCAATCCAGCTTGTAAAAATCAAAATGGTCGAACACCACTTTATAGAGCTTGTTGGAAAGGACATCTTGAAGTGGCAAACTATCTTATTAAAACGCACCAATGTAATCCAAGTTGTAGTGACAACTGGGGTGAGACGCCACTTCATGGTGCATGTGAAGGAGGACATCTAAATCTAACAAAATATCTCATTGAAAAGCAAGCCTGCGATCCAGCTTGTAAAAATCAAAATGGTCGAACACCACTTTATAGAGCTTGTTGGAAAGGACATCTTGAAGTGGCAAATTATCTTATTAAAACGCACCAATGTAATCCAAGTTGTAGTGACAAATGGGGTGAGACGCCACTTCATGGTGCATGTGAAGGAGGACATCTAAATCTAATAAAATATCTCATTGAAGAGCAAGCCTGCAATCCAGCTTGCAAAAACTTAGACAATCAGACACCCCTTCATTCAGCATGTTTTATGGGTCACCTTCACATAGCAAAATATCTCATTGAAAAATATAAATGTGATCCAGTATGTAAGCTGATTACTGGTGAAACACCACTGCATTTTGCATGTGAGAAAGGGCACTTAAATATAGCGAAATATATTATTAAAGAGCAGCACATAAATTCATCCATTAAAGCAGATAATCAACGGACTCCACTACACTTTGCTTGTAAAAATGGTCATCTGATTATAGCAAAGTATCTTATCGAAGAGTGTCACTGCGATCCTCATTGCATAACAGATGACATCCCATGCCATTCACCGCTATCCCTTGCTTGTAATTCTCATCGATTAGATCTTGTTAAGTATCTTATTAATAAATGCAATTGTAACCTGAAAAATTGTAATATAGCACTTGCAGATACGTTTGTGAAAAATTATACTGACATTGCTTTATATTTGGTTTCATCCTGCGAAGTCAATGAACCAAATGCTGGATTAAAAACTTTACTTCTCCATCCTGCATGTAAAGTAGCTATTTGTAATGGGAAATTTCTCATCTGGAAAGAGCACTTTAGTCCAAGCTCTTCAAGAGCACTTTCAAGCTCAACCTAATGCAGCACAAAAATTATTGAGACAATATCGAAAGGTCTCGGATGTAAATTTATGTACGGCTGGAATCGTTTCTGTTGATACACAAATCCCGGGTTGTGGGCGTGTCATCATGTATGATTTTGCTGGTCAGGCTGAGTATTACAGCAGTCATGCTGCACTCTGTGAAAACCTCATGACATCACAGGGATGTCTCGTTATTATCGTCTTTAATCTTAGCAAAGATCTCAATGAATGTGTAAAGGAACTTCATTTTTGGCAATTATTTATCAATAATCAAGTGAGATTATCTGCTCATTACCCTTCAATCGTGTTTGTTGCTAGCCATGCTGATATTGTGAAGGCCAAAGGCCTAGATCCCGCCAGTGAAGCAAAGAAAGTCATACAGGCCTCATTTGGAGAAAAATTCCGTGATCAAGTAGTATTTATAGACTGTCAACAGAAATATTCGCCTGGATTACAGACCATTTCTGATAATATTGCAAGATGCTGTTCCGAATATCAAGGGAGTACTATCATTGAATCAAAAGTTCACTTATTATTTTATTTAATTAAGCTACACTTTGAAGAAAAAGTAGCTTTGTTGCTGGAGGATATATTCCAAGTAATTACGTCACTTGAATTTCTTAAGCAAAATGACCAACTTCCTAAAGGTGTCACTGAATTATCAGACTTACTGGCAACTGTAACTGAAAGTGGAGAAATCTTATTTCTCAAAAATGATACAAATATAGGTAAAAGCTGGGTTATTTTTGCTAAAGATGTCTTACTCAATGAAATTAACGGAACCATATTTGCTCCCAAAGGGTTCAAACATTATCATGATATCTCTAACAGTACTGGAGTTGTTCCATTATCAAATATCAGGAGACTATTCCCTCATCATGACCCTCAAATGCTGATTGGGTTTATGATGCATCTTGAGCTTTGCCACGAAATTTCAACATCTGAAGCTAACTTAATTAGTAGTGAAAACTCAGGCCCTTCTTTAGGCGGTACACATGGTTCAGAATCATTCTATTTCTTCCCAGCTTTAGTGAAAGTCGAATTGTCAAATAAGGACTTCTTCAGAGAAACGAATTATTACAAGCATAGTTGGTGTCTACAAAGAGTTAGTATGCATCAGTGTTTAACGTCGAGATTTTTACATACATTGCTGCTGCGATTGGTATTCACCTTTGCCCTTCATTGTAAACAAAATGTCGGCAGCATTGTAATACAAAGGAAATGCAACATATGGAAGAATGGAATCCACTGGGTGAGCAACAATGGAGTGGAAGTCGTTGTAGAAGTTGTGGAGCAGAGCACAGCAGTTGTAGTGGTCTTAGGGTGCAGCACAGAAAGAAATGTAATCAAGTGCCTTCAACTCCGATCCGCTGTTGTTCGTATGGTGCTGGAAACAATGGAACAGTTCTGTGGAGAACTTAAACTGAATGAGTATGTTATCGATCCTGATGAACTGAATTCGTATCCACTTAGTAAGAACATTGATGATTTGTTTAAGTATTCGATGAAAGATTTGGCTATGGCACTAAAGGAGCAAAAGGAGAAACAGGATTTGACGATATGTGTCACTGATAAAATAGGAGAAACTTTGAAGAGTGTTGAAATAGAGAAGCTCCTGTACTTTGAACCTTACTCTTGCTTATCTCATGAGCTTATCCATTCACATCTTTACCGAGATAATGAGGAACTGAACACAACTGTCTCTTACAGTTTTCTTTTAGATTTTGCTACTACAGCTAACCTTAAATTGTCAAAATTGAAAGAGATTCTTCCACTCAATGAGAGTGAGTTGGCTGGGGCAGTGGCTCAGTGTGATGAACAGTACAAGGCAGACCGACGTCATCAATGCTTCCTTCTTCTACGAATATGGAGAGACAGCAATGAAAATGCAACTTATAGTGGACTAAGAAAACTATTGGACAGCTTTAGCATCTTCTGTGGAAGAAACCCACTGGTGAGTGATATAGTTATGGTACAGATATAACTGTTACAGTATTATTATTACTATTCTGTTCAATATTATGCAACTATGTTTGATTTGTCTTTTTAGGATTTTGTATCTGATGTTCATCACTCAGTATAACTACATATAGGATACCATGAATTAGAGCTTGAGTACATGCACCATTCTGGAATAATATAGTAACTATATGTCATATTTAGTGTATTGTGTTGGTTTGTTATCATATCCTGTATTCTGTGTGGTGACATTTAATTTATTTACATGTACATTTGCCAAATTAGAAAGCATGTAGCAGTGACAAGTGTGCATGGCTATAATTATACCACCGAAACTTAATATAGAGTGGCCTTAATCATATTCATTACAGAAAAAAACCACCAATGGAATTCCTGTGGGGTAATTTGGGGAGTGCATGTATACATGCATGCATTGTAATTGCTGTAGAGGGGTGTGGTGATACACAGTACATCTCATGCACTGCAATTTGATGTGTATAATTATACATGTACATGTACAGTACATGTATATACGAGTGCGTGTATGTGGAGAGAGAGAGAGAGACACACAGAAGATCTTCCTGTGTTACTCTTCACCTCTCTCCCGCTCATCGTGTGGCAGTGCCCCTCCCACTGGTCCAGGGCTCCATTCTGGTTGGCTCTCTGGGAACTTATTGTTCACAGTGCCCTCAGTCACAAGGAGCATCGCTATGTACTTCCTATTGTAGCTACCCATAGCATCAATCTATGCAGGTATACAATGTCATGTATGTACATGTGCATGTATACTTTTGAGCAAAGAAAGATGTTCTGATCTGAGTGTCCAAGAGGTGACTTGGTTTTGTTTTGAATAGGTTATTGTATTTCCAATCTCTTGATCAAGTACAAGAGTCAATGTAAGTTAAAGTGTTTACCAGTATTGATGAAGATGAAGTATGTGTGTATGTACACATAAATTTTACCCATTTCCACTTATACACACCCACCTCTCTCTCTCTCTCTCTCCGTCTCTCTCCCTCCAGTCCTTTCCCTTCTTGTTTGGATTCTTCTCCTCAGTAATATTCCCATGTCCCTCTACTTCAGTCTAGTCCACCAGAGAGGCACCATAGCTGTCATGGACTATCTCAGAAAGGTGACTAAATTAAATTGTTTATTGCTTTCCACATTAAAATTTAATTTATTCGAATGGAACTCATATTATGTATGCAGTATTTGTTAGGGGCACCTGCCTGACTCTGATCTCCTCATATAATGTACATAAATAAATTATATTATGTTTAATTAGAGTTCAGTATCTAATAATGGAGAGCTAGGTTCCATGCAGCTTCTACCCAGATTGATAGTGCCTTTTTAGCTATATAGCATGGCCTTCATTAAGTCTGGAGCCTGGGGACAGGCTCAGGGGGTCTTTGTGTTCAAACCAGGTGGCCCTGGAAAAAAAATCCAAGTGGGGGTAGGAACCTGCTTTCATGTCTTCCCAAAATACTATCACATGATTGTTGTTTCAACAACATGCACCTGACTTTATGGTTTACTTTCATATTTTCCCAAAATATACTATCACATGATTGGCAATTTGCTGTTTTACAACAACATGCACCTGACTTTATATAATATGGTTTGCTTTCATGTCTTCCCAAAGCATACTATCACATGACTGGCAATTTGCTGTTTCACAACAACATGCACCTGACTTTATGGTTTATCATGGTAATAATTGTCATTGCCTTAAAAGGAACAGCTACATGTATACGTATATACACTACCTCCCCCTGAGATAGAAATACTTGAGTCTTTGTTAGGCTCCACTTTTTTGCCAAGCTGAGTATCTCAGGCTAGTCTATCCATCTAGACCTTTCTATTTTCCTGACAGTGGATGGGCATGCAAGCCAGACACTCTGGCATCAGAGGAGATCCCTATGATAAGTTTATGGTCATGACCCAAATATTATACTACATGTACATACCGGTAGTTGCCTCCAGAGTTTGCTATCATAAGCTCTTTAGTTTTGATCGCTAATCATAATCATACCACTTGTGTTTACCCTTGGAGTATATAGCCACTAAAATTAATTTTGTTATGTGAAGTTGATGTCTTGGGGATCATTAGATCAACTCCCATGATATCAATTCTTGCAAAATCAACTTAATTGTCAGGAGATGATAACATACACTTTATGGTTTGCAATATCCTTGCCTAAAAAGGAACAGCTACATGTACACTTCAAGCTGACCTAGGTACATGTAGGTCATAAAGAAAGAAGAGGTTATAAAGATGCAGGTGTGTGAGTCTGGAGCTACAGGTCGTCCACAAAGATAAAGAGTCAGAGAAAGGGAGAGAAGAATTCAGACTCTTTCAGAGGTTTAACGGTGGAACAGCTAGCTAGTATTAATGAGAGCATTCAAGAATCAATCTGGACTATAGGCAATTTTTGTACTGATGCACTTTGCATAATTATTATATGGAGTTGATCATACGGGAATTGATCTCGTGATAAGTTGATTACACAAAAATTTGATACCCTAGTACCTGTGCGTTCATCGTTATGCAAACCTAAATTCTTATTTGTCATATGATAGTGTGTTTCTCTGTAGAAAATTGCTTCTTTTTTATCCAAGTTTCGTTATGAAGCGGTAACAGAATTTAAATGTTCATTGTTATTATCCCTCTCTCTTTCCTCACTCATTCTGATGTTTATTATACTCCTTAGTTGACCAAACTGTTTCACACTCACTTTCCAGAGTCTTCTCGTTATGGACATAATGTAGTAGTCATAAAAAGAGGTGTAGCAAATTATTTTTGGTATAGAGTATAATAGCTAATCATTTTTCATTGAAATTTCCTGATAATAATAATTATGGCTATTAGCTATTATAGATTACCGGGGGTTATGATGTTACTATAGTACTGGAGCAGCAGGTTTCACGTTCATTGTGTCAAAAATCTTGTCAAGTTGTATAATCCTTCTACATTGTGCAAATATGTGATCATTTCCACATTAATTTTTTGATATTGCATGGTCCCATAAAAATTAAGCAACATCCAATGGGGTATATCAATAGTTTATATTATTCACTATTAATGCGTGTTTATGCAGGCCACCTCGTAATAATAACAAGTATAAAAAATTGAAAATTAAAGGATGAAGTAGGGATGGTAGGACCAAAAAATACACAAACAAGATTTGCAGCCGGGATACTCATATCAACTATACATCCCTACGCTCCTCAACAAAATGGAGCAGATTTATTGTTAAACTAAGGTGAGAAGTCATGCCAGTCTTGAGTTAGCCCTGGATAAGATGAAAGAAAGAAGATTGACAAAATGCACGTTTTTACAAACTTAAAAACGGCTGATTCAGGCATATACCTGATCGTTTCTGTGGATGTTTCGAGGCTTGAGATATAGATATTCTGGTGTAGATCACGAATATGGAAGTTATTTAAATCTTAAAATTCAAATTGTTCTGAGTTATTAATGTTTTTGTACATATATGGCATCTATGATTATTATTACGCAGAGAAATTATGCATTTCAGTTGTGATTGTTAGTATTCGAACTTTGTAAGTGTTTGCTGTGGTTATCCTCAGGGTGATTAAGGCAAGTCTATGTATTATATATAGCTAATGTATTGAAAATAAAAAAAAGGAAAATTTTAGGAGTAATTGCATCCTAATTAATTTTGGTATTTACACACAACTCATGGACCTAAAATTTAATGACCACTGTGGTCACATGACATCAATGCAGCTGTACAATCGTACTTTAATTAATTTTGTTCCCGAACCAGTAGGAAGTAGAAACTTTGCATCAATAATCTTCTTATTGCCTACTAAGTTAATTAAACTTGTACAGCTGTGCATAATTAAATATTGCAAATTTCTAATTAATGCATACCATCCGAATTTTGAATCTATTTTTAATTAACTGGAACTTATTAATTATGCAAAATTTAAGACTTAATAGATGCACAAGATATTAGATACAATGTATTCAGGTTTGCTACTATAATTGCCTTGAAGTTTCAAATCTATTTTTAGCCCTAACGAGATCGTACATGCATGGTCATATGACCATGAATATATAAGCGTGGGAATTAAGGATTGTGAGTTATTGCTAACTTTTAAGTTTGGGAGCTAGATTTACAAAGTTATCACATAATATGATTGGCACTTTTGTGGTCCACCCATGCCTTAATGCACCTGAGTCATCTTGGTCCTAAGAATGGATGATAGTAAAAAGTTAGAGAAATCAGTTCTGAAAGTATTTGATAAGTATCACAATCCAACCAATGAGAGCAGTGAAGCTGAAGCTCTAGAGCTACTCTCCAAGCTACCCAACCCAGCAGAGGTCAGAGGTGAGGATGAAGATCAGTTCACTCTCCTTCACCATGCCTGTTTCAATGGATGGTTTGAGGTATCTAAGATACTTATAGAGAAATACAACTGTGATCTGAACTGTAGGAGTGCTGGTGGTTCAATACCACTACGTCAGGCATGTTTGAGCGGAAATTTAGACCTAGTGACATATCTTACTCTAGATAAAGGTTGTGATCCAAATGATAGGAACAATAACGGGCGGGCTCCTCTGCATGCTGCTGCCTTTCGTGGACATCTAGATGTTACTAAGTTTCTTATTGAACACTGTAAGGTCGATTCTGCCTGTAAAGACATCCATGGTTGGACGCCACTGCATTTTGCATGTGATAGAGGACATCTAAAGCTAACAAAATATCTCATCGAAGAGCAAACCTGCGATCCAGCTTGTAAAAAGTTAGATAATCAGACACCCCTTCATTCAGCATGTTTGATGGGTCACCTTCACGTAGTAAAATATCTCGTTAAAAAGCATAAATGTGATCCAATGTGTAAGAAGAATACAGGTGAAACACCGCTGCATTCTGCATGCAAGAAAGGGCACTTAAATGTAGCAAAGTATCTTATTGAAAAGTGTAACTGCGATCCAACAAATATGGACACTTATTGCTCACCACTATCGCTTGCTTGTAAATCTCATCGACTAGATCTTGTTAAGTATCTCGTTAATGAATGCAATTGTAACCTGAAAATTTTTAATATAATACTTTCAAATACCTTTGTGAAAAATGATACTGATATTGCTTTATTTTTGGTTTCTTCCTGCGAAGTCAATGAACTAAATGCTGGATTAAAAACTTTACTCCTCCATCCTGCATTCAAAGTGTTTGTAATAGGAAATTATTCATCTGGAAAGAGCACTTTAGTCAAAGCTATTCAAGAGCACTTTCGATCTCAACCTAATGCAGCACAAAAATTAATGAGACAATATCGAAAGGTCTCAGATGTAAACTTATGTACAGCTGGAATCGTTTCAATTGATACAGAAGTCCCGGGTTGTGGGCGTGTCATCATGTATGATTTTGCTGGTCAGGCCGAGTACTACAGCAGTCATGCTGCACTCTGTGAAAACCTCATGACATCAAAGGGATGTCTTGTTATTATTGTCTTTAATATTAGCAAAGCCCTCAATGAATGCGTACAAGAACTTCAGTTTTGGCAATTATTCATAAATAATCAAGTGAGATTATCTGCTCATTATCCTTCGATCATGTTTGTTGCTAGCTATGCTGACATTGTGAAGGCCAAAGGCCTAGATCCCGCCAGTGAAGCAAAGAAAGTCATACAGGCCTCATTTGGAGAAAAATTCAGATATCAAGTCGTATTCTTAGACTGTCGACAGAAATATTCTCCAGGATTACAGACCATTTCAGACAATATTACAAGATGTTGTTCTGAGTATCAAGCAAGCACTGTCATTGAATCAAAAGTTCACCTATTGCTTTATTTAATAAAGGTACACTTCAAAGGAAAAGTAGCTTTATTACTGGAGAATTTATTTGAGATGATTACATCACTAAAATGTCTTAAGCAAAATGGCCAACTTCCTAAAAATATTGCTGAATTATCAGACTTACTGGCTACTGTAAATGAAAGTGGAGAGATCTTATTTCTCAAAATTGATGCAAACATAGACAAAAGCTGGGTTATTCTTGCAAAAGATGTGTTACTAAATGAAATTAATGGAACCATATTTGCTCCCAAAGGGTTCAAAAACCATCATGATATTTCAAACAGTACTGGAGTTGTTCCATTATCTAATATCAGGAGGCTATTCCCTCATCATGACCCTCAAATGCTGATTGGGTTCATGATGCATCTTGAGCTCTGCCATGAAATCTCTACATCTGAGGCTAACTTAATTAGTAGCGAAAATTCGTGCCCTCCTTCAGACGATACACATGGTTCAGAATCATTCTATTTCTTCCCAGCTTTAGTAAAAGTTGAATTGTCAAATAAAGACTTCTTCAGAGAAGCCAACCATTACAAGTACGGTTGGTGCCTACAAAGTGTTGGTATGCATCAATGTTTAACATCGAGATTTTTACATACGTTGCTGCTACGATTGGCATTCACATTTGCCCTTCAATATAAACAAAATGCCGGTAGCATTGTAATACAAAGGAAGTGCAACATATGGAAGAATGGCATCCACTGGGTGAGCAATAATGGAGTGGAAGTCGTTGTAGAAGTTGTGGAACAGAGCACAGCAGTTGTAGTGGTCTTAGGGTGCAGCACAGAGAGAAATGTAATCAAGTGCCTTCAACTCCGATCTGCTGTTGTTCATATGGTTCTGGAAGCGTCAGAAAAGTTCTGCGGACAACTTGAACTGAATGAGTATGTTATCGATCCTGATGAACTGAATTCGTATTCGCTTAGTAAGAACATTGATAATTTGTTTAAGTATTCGATGAAGAATTTGGCTATGGCATTAAAGGAGCAAAAGGAGAAACAGGATTTGACAGTATGTGTCACTGATCAAATAGGAGAAACTTTGAAGAGTGTTGAAGTAGAGAAGCTCCTGTACTTTGAACCTTACTCTTGCTTATCTGATGAGCTTATCCATTCACATCTTTATCGAGATGATGAGGAACTGGACACAATCGTCTCTGAGAGTTTTCTTTTAGATTTTGCTACTACAGCTATTCTTAAATTGTCGAAACTGAAAGAAATTCTTCCACTCAATGAGAGTGAGTTCGCTGGAGCAATGGCTCAGTTTGATGAAATTTTCAAGGAAGACCGACGTCTTCAATGCTTTCTTCTTCTACGAACATGGAGAGACAGCAATGAAAACGCAACTTACAATGGACTGAGGAAACTATTGGAAAGCTTTAGCATCTTCTGTGGAAGAAACCCACTGGTGAGTGATACAATTATGCTATAGAAATAGCTGTTACAGTATCATTATTCAGTACGTTCTATTTATGCAACTATGTTTGACTTTTCTTAATTCTTAGGATTTTGTCCCTGATGATCATCACTCAGAATAATTAATAATACCCTAGATTGGATTAGAGATTGAGTTAATATAATAATTATGCACCATTCTGAAAACTATCGTAACTGAACACTTTTGTATATCATAATATTATAATCTTAGTGTATTGTGTTGGTTTGCTATTATACCCTGTGTTCTATGATGTATTACTTTTGATAGTTTTTCAATTTATAATTTTCCTAACTAATTCGAGAGCACGCAGCAGTGACAATTGTGCATGGCTACCACAGAAAGTTGATATATAGAGCAGCAGAGCAGTGCCCTTTATGATATTCATTGTTGGAAATAAGCCATCAATGGAATTTTTGTGGGGTAATTTGGGGAGCACATGTATACTCATATATTGTAATGCATGGGTGTAGAGGGTATGGTGATGAATCTTATAGATATTATACGCGCATGTATACTTTTTGCAAAAAAAAAATGTTCTATGGATAATAATAGGTGTCCAGGAGATGATTTGATTATGTTTTGAACTAAAGTTACTATATTTCCAATCTCTCAATGACCAAGTACAAGAATCGATCAATGTAAGTTATTACTGATGGTGATGAAGTGTGTGGGCACACATTTATATATGATATATAACCATTGCCTCTAGCACCTCTCTCTCTGTCTCTCTCTTACTCCCTCTTTCTCTTCATCTCCTCCTCCGATCCCACCAGTTCTTCCCCTTCTTGTTTGGATTCTTCTCCTCAGCATTCCCATGTCTCTCTACTTCAGTCTAGTCCACTACCTTAACTGTCATGGACTACCTCGGAAGGTCAACAATTATAAATAGGCTGTGCACCACTAAATTTCATTCAATGAGATTCATACGCAGTAGAACATTTACTTATTAGTACCCAACTGATCCTGGTCATAGCTCCTAAAAATGAACAGGCTCTCCAATTAACACTATTAAATTCCTTCATCCATGGGATGCATATGCATTGGCATCTGGAAACTGGTCCTTCCACCCCTGAAATAGAAGCACCTCTTAATTTCAAGTATCTAACAATGTGGAGAGCGTATCGAGCTAGATATCTTTTCTGGCCAGCAGTGGGGACCTGGAGATGAGGGTAGGCCTTGTTAGTCTTGTCCCCAATCTTCCTGACCTTCACTGCATTTGTTGCAAAAGATCAGGAAGCCTGGGGACAGGCTATTATTATACTAAGAATAAAATTAATAGCTATATAAGGATTATACACATGTAGGCCTCAGGTGGCCCTGAAAAACTGTCCAAGTCCTAGTGTGACTCTGAGCCAAGACCTTACACTTGCATGGCATTATCTCTCCACAATGCTATCAAAATTATCACAATGTTGCTTTCATAACATGATGCACCTGATCATGACTTCATGGTTTGCTAGCCATGACCTAAAAGGGATATTCCAGAATCCCCTCCACAATATCAGTGCATACAATGGATGACCTTGATAATGGAGATCTGTGCTGTTTCTGATGCCCTGTCACACCACCCATTTCTATACGTAAGAAATGGCTTGTTGTGTGACATTGTGAAGCTAAGGGGGTGCCCTCTTAGACTAGCTGCTTACAGTTACAGTTTTTTCAGTGTTATCTTTCTTTCTGTAGTCACATTCATTCTTCTTACTTATCCAAGTTTCTTTATGAAGAGGTAACCGAATTTAAATGGTCATGATTAAAATTATTGTGTTCTCTCTCTTTCCCTCACTCATTCTTGTATTTGTGATTATAGCTACTCCTTAGATGACCAAACTGTTTCACACTTACAGAGTCACTTTCCAGAGTCTTCTCGTTATGGACACATTGTAGTAGTCATGAAAAGAGATGTAGCAAATTAGTGTGTTTTGGTAGTAGTAGCTAATTATTTTCCGATTACAATTTCCTAATATTATAGCTATTAGCTATCTATAGCTTATGATAATGTTACTGGAGCATGTAGCAGGTCTCACCTTTGCCGTGATCTTGTTAAGTTGTACAATATCATGTATAATCAATATCATGCAAAACATGTGATCATTTCCACATTACTTTTATGACAATGTGTAGTGCATGGTCCCATTCACATCTATAGCAACATTCTGTGGTGCCTGTGGTTTATGATAATATTGTGTGTTTATGGCAAGGTCAACCCTTAAAGGGCCAGGCTGGTCACCTCACAATATTAGCTATATATGCAGAGAGTGTACTAGAATTTCAGTTGTGATTGTTAGTATTCCAACCTCGTAAGATTTAGTATTTGCTGTTACAGTAGTTAATTATCATCTAACACTAAGAATGGATGATAGCAAAAAGTTGGAGGGATCAGTTCTAGAAGTATTTGATAAGTATCATAATCCAACCAATGAGAGCAGTGAGGCTGAAGCTCTAGAGCTACTCTCCCAGCTACCCAACCCAGCAGAGGTCAGAGGTGAGGATGAAAATCAGTTCACTCTCCTTCACCATGCCTGTCGCAATGGATGGTTTGAGGTATCTAAAGTACTGATAGAGAAATACAACTGTGACCCTAACTGTAGGAATGCTATTGGTTCAATACCACTACGTCAGGCTTGTAAAAGCGGAAATTTAGTTCTAGTGAAGTATCTTATTCTAGGCAGAGGCTGTGATCCAAATGATGGGAACAATAACGGGCTGACCCCTCTGCATGAAGCTGCCTTTCATGGATATTTAGATATAACTAAGTTTCTCAATGAACACTGTAAGGTCGATTCTGCCTGTAAAGATATCCATGGTTGGACGCCACTGCATATTGCATGTCAAGAAGGATATCTAAATTTAACAAAGTATCTTATTGAAGAGCAAGCCTGCAATCCAGCTTGTAAAAAGTTAGACAATCAGACACCCCTTCATTCAGCATATTTGATGGGTCACCTTCACATAGTAAAATATCTCGTTAAAAAGCATAAATGTGATCCAATGTATAAGACGATTACAGGTGAAACACCGCTGCATTTTGCATGTGAGGGAGGGCACTTAAATATAGCAAAGTATCTTATGAAAAGTGTAACTGTGATCCAACAAGTATGGATACTTATAACTCACCACTATCCCTTGCTTGTAAATCACATCGACTAGATCTTGTTATGTATCTCGTTAATGAATGCAATTGTAACCTGAAAAATTGTAATATTTAATAAGACTTTCAAATACCTTTGTGAAAAATGATACTGATATTGCTTTATTTTTGGTTTCTTCCTGTGAAGTCATTGAACCAAATGCTGAATTAAAAACTTTACTCCTCCAACCAGCATTTAAAGTATTTGTAATGGGAAATTTTTCATCTGGAAAGAGCACTTTAGTTAAAGCTATTCAAGAGCATTTTCAATCTCAACCTAATGCAGCACAAATATTAATGAGACAATATCGAAAGGTCTCAGATGTAAACTTATGTACAGCTGGAATTGTTTCAATTGATACACAAATCTCGGGTTGTGGGCGTGTCATCATGTATGATTTTGCTGGTCAGGCCGAGTACTACAGCAGCCATGCTGCACTCTGTGAAAACCTCATGACATCACAGGGATGTCTGGTTATTATTGTCTTTAATCTTAGCAAAGCTCTCAATGAATGTGTACAAGAACTTCATTTTTGGCAATTATTCATAAATAATCAAGTGAGATTATCTGCTCATTATCCCTCGATCATGTTTGTTGCTAGCCATGCTGATATTGTGAAGGCCAAAGGCCTAGATCCCGCCAGTGAAGCAAAGAAAGTCATACAGGCCTCATTTGGAGAAAAATTTCGTGATCAAGTTGTATTCTTAGACTGTCGACAGAAATATTCTCCTGGATTACAGACTATTTCAGATAACGTTATAACATGGTGTTCTGAATATCAAACGAGCACTGTCATTGGATCAAAAATTCACCTATTGCTTTATTTAATTGAGCTACACTTCAAAGGAAGAGTAGCTTTATTAGTGGAGAATTTATTTGAGATGATTACATCACTGAAATTTCTTAAGCAAAATGGCCAACTTCCTAAAAGTGTCAATGAATTATCTGACTTATTGGCAATTGTAAATGAAAATGGAGGAATCTTATTTTTCAAAAATAATACAAACATAGATAAAAGCTGGGTTATTCTTGCAAAAGACGTGCTACTTAATGAAATCAACGGAACCATATTTGCTCCCAAAGGGTTCAAAAACCATCATGATATCTCAAACAGTACTGGAGTTGTTCGATTATCAAATATCAGGAGGCTATTCCCTCATCATGACCCTCAAATGCTGATTGGATTCATGATGCACCTTGAGCTTTGTCACAAAATCTCTACATCTGAAGCTAACTTAATTAGTAGCGAAAACTCATGCCCTCTTTCAAACGGTACACATGGTTCAGAATCCTATTATTTCTTCCCAGCTTTAGTGAAAGTGAAATTGTCAAATAAGGACTTCTTCAGAGAAGCCAACTATTACAAGTATGGGTGGTGCCTACAAAGAGATGGTATGCATCAATGTTTAGCATCAAGATTTTTACACACATTGCTGCTACGATTGGCATTTACCTTTGCCCTTCAGTGTAAACAAAATGTTGGCAGCATTGTAATACAAAGGAAATGCAACATATGGAAGAATGGTATCCACTGGGTGAGCAACAATGGAGTGGAAGTCGTTGTAGAAGTTGTGGAACAGAGCACAGCAGTTGTAGTGGTCTTAGGGTGCAGCACAGAGAGAAATGTAATCAAGTGCCTTCAACTCCGATCTTCTGTTGTTCGTATGGTGCTGGAAACAATGGAACGGTTCTGCGGAGAACTTAAACTGAATGAGTATGTTATCGATCCCGATGAACTTAATTCGTATCCACTTAGTAAGAACATTGATGATTTGTTTAAGTATTCGATGAAAGATTTGGCTACAGCATTGAAGGAGCAAAAGGAGAAACAGGATTTGGCAATATGTGTCACTGATCAAATTGGAGAAACCTTTAAGAGTGTTGAAGTAGAGAAGCTCCTGTACTTTGAACCTTACTCTTGCTTATCTGATGAGCTCATCCATTCACATCTTTACCGAGATGATGAGGAACTGAACACAACTGTCTCTAACAGTTTTCTTTTAGATTTTGCTACTACAGCTAACATTAAATCACTGAAACTGAAAGAGATTCTTCCTCTCAATGAGAGTGAGTTGGCTGGGGCAGTGGCTCAGTGTGATGAACAGTACAAGGCAGACCGACGTCATCAATGCTTCCTTCTTCTACGAACATGGAGAGACAGCAATGAAAATGCAACTTACAGTGGACTGAGGAAGCTATTGGACAGCTTCAGTATCTTCTGTGGAAGAAATCCACTGGTGAGTGATACAATTACGGTACAAAAATAGCTGTTAGCTACAGTAGTTATTTATGCAACTATGTTTGATTTTTTTCTTCTTAGGATTTTTCCTCTGATGTTCATCAGTTAGTATAACAATATAATAATATTTTATAGGATACCATGAATTTGATTAGAGCTTGAATACACCATTCTGGAATATAGTAACTGAACACTGCTGTATGTCATTTATATTTAGTGTATTGTGTTAGTTTATTATCATAAATTGTGTGTTCTATGTGTTACTTATGATGATATTGTAATTTTTCAATTTACATGTACATTTGCCTAATTAGAGAGCATGCAGTAGCGATAAGTGTGAATGGCTACCACAGAAACAGCAGTATAGAGCAGTGGCCTTAATGATATTCATTACAGGAAATAAACCATCAATGAAATACCTGTGGGGTAATTTGGGGAGCGTATGTATACCTAATTGCTGTATGATGCATCTCGTACACAGTATAATTTAATTTGATGTGCATATAATAATATTGTACATGTACAGTACATGTGTATGAGTGTATGTATAGCTATGGATCGAGAGAGAGAGAGAGAGAGAGAGAGAGAGAGAGAGAAGGTAGAGGGAGGGAGGAGGGGAAGAAACTAGTACACACAGTGTTTTGTATCACTCCAGGTACTTCACAGAAGATCATCCTGTGTTACTAGTATTGGGGGTGTGGCAGTGCCCCTCCCACTGGTCCAGGGCTCCATTCTGGTTGGCTCTCTGGGAACTTATTGTTCACAGTGCCCTCAGTCACAAGGAGCATCACTATGTAGCTACAGTTCCAATTATTGGGAAATCTAACAACATTGTTCTATATTCCTACCAAATAGGGGATATCTAATCTATAATATTATAGAACAGTCAATATGTTCCAAATGGGGTGACCTGAGTCCTTGCATGCATTGTATCTTACTGAAATACTATCACATGCTGTTTCATGATAACATTCACCTGACTTTATGGTTTGCAATACCCATGACCTAAAAACGAACAGGCTCTCCACCAATTCGTCCATGGGATGCATATGCATTGGTATCTGGAAACTGGTCCCTCCACCCCTGAAATAGAAACACCTCTTGATTTCAAATATCTAGGCCTTGTTAGTCTTGTCCCCAGGCTTCCTGATCTTCACTGCATTTGTTGAAAAAGATCAGGGAGTTTGGGGACAGGCTATATACCAGTAGTAGATAAGGATTATACACACGTATAGCTATAGATCTCAGATGGCCCTGAAAAACTGTCCAAGTCCGGGCCTATATAGTGTGACTCTGAGCCAAGCCCTTACTTTTGCACATGCATGGCATTGTCTTCCTACAATGCTATCAAAATTATCACAATGTTGCTTTCATAACATGATCCCATGATGCACCTGATCATGAGCGACTTCATGGTTTGCTACCCATGATCTAAAAGGGATATTCCAGAACCCCCCTTCACAATGTCTAAATGTCAATGCACACAATGGATGACCTTTTTTTCTATCCCATAAGACATTGATAATGGATCTTATGTGCTGTTTCTAATGCCCTGTCACACCACCCCTTTCTATAGGTAAGAAATGCATGATTCATTGTGTGACATTGTGCAGCTAAGGGGACACACTACAATAATATTGTGTAGGTACAACATATAGTATGCCCTACACTATAGCTATAGTTGTTTGCAGTTCGATTTTTTTCTGTACTGTCTTTCTTTCCATAGTCACATTTATTCTCCCATATCTCGAATGTCCACCACCGAGAATTTAATTACATCAATGTACAATGCATGTGATCATTAGCTGCCAGATGTCATCCGTGTTACCACTTTCATGCTTATACACACATACCACTTTTAGTATTCGCTCTGACTACACTGACTAATCCTGTGTGTTCTATTCAGACCCTGAGGGCTGGCTCCAAGGGGAAATTCCCTAATGCAAGCACTCCCCTTCTCTCTCATCGATTCTATGGTCCTCTTTGATGTCCGAGTACCTATGAGTTCGTCTTTGACAAACCTAAATGCTTGTTTGTCATTGTGTAGCTAGTTCTCTGTAGAAAATGCTTCTTTTTTATCCAAGTCTCATTATGAAGAGGTAGCTAACAGAATATCTGATTTAAATGCTCATTTATTATTGACAATGTGTTTTCTCTCTCTCTTTCCCTCACTCATTCTGGTGTTTGTGTATATTATATTATACTCCTTAGGTGACCAAACTGCATGTTTCATACTTGCTTTCCAGATTCTTTTTGTTATGGACACAATATAGTAGTCATGAAAAGAGGTGTAGCAAACTAGTGTGTTCTGGTATAGAGTAGGTTGTATGGCAGCTATATTTTCATTACAGTTTCCTAATAACAATATGGCTATTAGCTGTCTATAGCTTATGATAATGTTACTGGAGCAGCAGGTTTCACCTTTGCTGTGTCAAAATCTTTTCAAGTTGTATAATCCTACAATGTCATACAAAATGTGTGATCATTTCAACACATTTTGTGTCACAAGTGCATTGTTCCATTTATACATAAAAAATATTTAATATTAGGGATTCATCCAATGGAGGGGGGGAGACAGGGGGAAAGCTTCCCCTCCAAACTCCCTAGCTTCCCAACGTTAATTAAAATTAATTAAGCATCATAATATCACAATAAGTCACCAAATCAAACCACTAGAAGTCTTGTTTTTGATCAAAATTACCCAGAAGGAATTAAAGATATTCTCCTAAAAATACGTCCCAAGGAACTCCCTAATTTTATCACGCTTCCACCCAAAATTATTTTTATTGCTAGACGAAATCATCTAATAGCCAACATTATGGTGCCTGCATGTGGTTTATGGGTGTGTCAATAGTTTGTATTATTCACTGTTATAATAATATATGTGTTTAATTTATGGCAAGGTCAATCCTTAAAGGGTCAGGCAGGTCACCTCATATTATACTAACGTCATTACTATGCAGAGAATGCACTAGCTAGTATTTCAATTGTGATTGTTAGTATTCAAACTTCATAAGTGTTTGCTGTGGTTATTATCTTAGTCCTAAGAATGGATGATAGTAAAAAGTCAGTTCTAAAAGTATTTGATAAGTATCACAATCCTACCAATGAGAGCAGTGAGGCTGAAGCTCTAGAGCTACTCTCCCAGCTACCCAACCCAGCAGAGGTCAGAGGTGAGGATGAAGATCAGTTCACTCTCCTTCACCATGCCTGTTACAACGGATGGTTTGAGGTATCTAAGAAACTGATAGAGAAATACAACTGTGACCCTAACTGTAAGAATGTTGCTGGTTCAATATACCACTACGTCAGGCATGTTTGAGTGGAAATTTAGACCTAGTGAAGTATCTTATTCTAGACAAAGACTGTGATCCGAATAGTAAGAACGATAGAAGTCAGGTCCCTCTGCACAATGCTGCCTGTGGTGGGCATCTAGATGTTGCTAAGTTTCTTCTTGAATACTGTAAGGTCTATTCTGCTTGTAAAGACATCTATGGTTGGACGCCACTGCATTGTGCATGTCAAGGGGGACATCTAAATCTAACAAAATATCTCATTGAACAACAAGGGTGCAATCCAGATTGTAAAAACTTAGACAATCAGACACCCCTTCATTCAGCATGTTTGATGGGTCACCTTCACATAGCAAAATATCTCATTGAACAATATAAATGTGATCCAACAATACGTAAGAAGATTACTGGTGAAACACCACTGCATTTTGCAAGTGAGGGAGGGCACTTAAATGTAGTAAGATATCTTATTAAAGAGCTGCTCATCAATTCATCCATAAAAGCAGATTATCAATGGACTCCACTACACTCTGCTTGTATAAGTGGTCATCTGATTATAGCGAAGTATCTTATCGAAGAATGTCACTGTGATCCTCGGTGCACAACAGATGACGTCCCAGGTCATTCACCACTATCCCTTGCTTGTAATTCTCATCGATTAGATCTTATTAAGTACCTTGTTAATGAATGTAGTTGTAACCTGAAAAGTTGTAACATAAAACTTTTAGATATTTTTGTGGAACAAAATACTGATATTGCTTTATTTTTGGTTTCATCCTGCGAAGTCAGTGAACTAAATTCTGGATTAAAAACTTTACTTCTCCAACCAGCATTCAAAGTGTTTGTGATGGGAAATTTTTCATCTGGAAAGAGCACTTTAGTTAAAGCTCTTCAAGAGCATTTTCAATCTAAACCTAATGCAGCACAAAAATTAATGAGACAATATCGAAAGGTTTCAGATATAAGCTTATGTACTGCTGGAATTATTTCAATTGATACAGAAGTTCCTGGTTGTGGGCGTGTCATCATGTATGATTTTGCCGGTCAGGCCGAGTACTACAGCAGCCATGCTGCACTGTGTGAAAACCTCATGACATCAAAGGGATGTCTCGTTATTATCGTCTTTAATCTTAGCAAAGCCCTCAATGAATGCATACAAGAACTTCATTTTTGGCAATTATTCATAAATAATCAAGTGAGATTATCTGCTCATTATCCCTCGATCATGTTTGTTGCTAGCCATGCTGATATTGTGAAGGCCAAAGGCTTAGATCCCGCCAGTGAAGCAAAGAAAGTCATACAGACCTCATTTGGAGAAAAAATCCGTGATCAAGTCGTATTCATAGACTGTCGACAGAAATATTCTCCAGGATTACAGATAATTTCAGATAGTATTACAAGGTACTGTTCTGAATATCAAGGGAGTACTATCGTAGAATTGAAAGTTCACTTATTGTTTTATTTAATTAAGCTACACTTTGAAGAAAAGGTAGCTTTGTTGCTGGAGGATGTATTCCAAATAATTTTATCATTTAAATTTCTTAAGCAAAATGGCCAACTTCCTGAAAGTATTACTGAATTATCAGATTTACTGGCAACTGTAAATGAAAGTGGAGAAATCTTATTTCTCAAAAATGATTCAAACATAGGTAAAAGTTGGGTTATTTTTGCAAAAGATGTGTTACTCAATGAAATTAATGGTACAATATTTGCTCCCAAAAGATTCAATAACCATCATGATATCTCAAACAGTACTGGAGTTGTTCCATTATCAAATATCAGGAGACTATTCCCTCATCATGACCCTCAAATGCTGATTGGGTTCATGATGCATCTTGAGCTTTGCCACGAAATCTCTACATCTGAAGCTAACTTAATTAGTAAAGAAAACTTGTGCCCTCCTTCAGATGGTACACATGGGTCAGAATCATTCTATTTCTTCCCAGCTTTAATGAAAGTGGAATTGTCAAATAAGGACTTCTTCAGAGAAGCCAATTATTACAAGTACGGTTGGTGCCTACAAAGAGTTGGTATATATCAATGTTTAACATCAAGATTTTTACATACACTACTGCTACGATTGGCATTCACCTTTGCCCTTCAGTGTAAACAAAATGTCGGCAGCATTGTAATACAAAGGAAATGCAATATATGGAAGAATGGCATCCACTGGGTCGGCAACAATGGAGTGGAAGTCGTTATAGAAGTTGTGGAACAGAGCACAGCAGTTGTAGTGGTCTTAGGGTGCAGCACAGAAAGAAATGTAATCAAGTGCCTTCAACTCCGATCCGCTGTTGTTCGTATGGTGCTGGAAACAATGGAACAATTCTGCGGAGAACTTAAACTGAATGAGTATGTTATTGATCCTGATGAACTGAATTCGTATCCACTTAGTAAGAACATTGATGATTTGTTCAAGTATTCAATGAAAGATTTGGGTATGGCATTAAAGGAGCAGATGGAGAAACAGGATTTGACAATATGTGTCACTGATCAAATAGGAGAAACTTTCAAGAGTGTTGAAGTAGAGAAGCTCCTGTACTTTGAACCTTACTCGTGCGTATCTGATGAGCTCATACATTCACATCTTTACCAAGATGATGAGGAACTGAACACAACTGTCTCTGACAGTTTTCTTTTAGATTTTGCCACTACAGCTAACCTTAAATCGTCGAAACTGAAAGAGATTCTTCCGCTCAATGAGAGTGAGTTGGCTGGGGCAGTGGCTCAGTGTGATGAACAGTACAAGGCAGACCGACGCCATCAATGCTTCCTTCTTCTACGAACATGGAGAGACAGCAATGAAAATGCAACTTACAGTGGACTGAGGAAGCTATTGGACAGCTTCAGTATCTTCTGTGGAAGAAATCCACTGGTGAGTGATACAATTACGGTACAAAAAAAGCTGTTACAGTAGTTATTTATGCAACTATTTTTGATTTTTTTCTTCCTAGGATTTTTCCTCTGATGTTCATCAGTTAGTATAACAATATAACATATGATACCATGAATTTGATTAGAGCTTGAGTACACCATTCTGGAATATAGTAACTGAACACTGCTGTATGTCATTTATATTTAGTGTATTGTGTTGGTTTATTATCATAAATTGTGTGTTCTATGTGTTACTTATGATGATATCATAATTTTTCAATTTACATGTACATTTGCCTAATTAGAGAGCATGCAGTAGCGATAAGTGTGAATGGCTACCACAGAAACAGCAGTATAGAGCAGTGGCCTTAATGATATTCATTACAGGAAATAAACCATCAATGGAATACCTGTGGGGTAATTTGGGGAGTGTATGTATACCTAATTGCTGTATGATGCATCTCGTACACAGTATAATTTAATTTGATGTGCATATAATAATATTGTACATGTACAGTACATGTGTATGAGTGTATGTATAGCTATGGATCGAGAGAGAGAGAGAGAGAGAGAGAGAGAGAGAGAGAGAGAGAAGGCAGAGGGAGGGAGGAGGGGAAGAAACTAGTACACACAGTGTTTTGTATCACTCCAGGTACTTCACAGAAGATCATCCTGTGTTACTAGTATTGGGGGTGTGGCAGTGCCCCTTCCCACTGGTCCAGGTCTCCATTCTGGTTGGCTCTCTGGGAACTTATTGTTCACAGTGCCCTCAGTCACAAGGAGCATCACTATGTAGCTACAGTTCCAATTATTGGGAAATCTAACAACATTGTTCTATATTCCTACCAAATAGGGGATATAATAGAACAGTCAATTATTATGTTCCAAATGGGGTGACCTGAGTCCTTGCATGCATTGTATCTTACTGAAATACTATCACATGCTGTTTCATGATAACATTCACCTGACTTTATGGTTTGCAATACCCATGACCTAAAAACGAACAGGCTCTCCACCACTTCGTCCATGGGATGCATATGCATTGGTATCTGGAAACTGGTCCCTCCACCCCTGAAATAGAAACACCTCTTGATTTCAAATATCTAACAATGTGGAGAGTCTATTGAGCTAGATATCTTTTCTGGCAGTGGGGACCTGGAGATGAGGGTAGGCCTTGTTAATCTTGTCCCCAGGCTTCCTGATCTTCACTACATTCGTTGAAAAAGATCAGGGAGCCTGGGGAAAGGTTATATACCAGGAGTAGATAAGGATTATACAATGTATATATAGCTATAGACCTCAGGTGGCCCTGAAAAACTATCCAAGTCCGGGCCTATATAACGTGACTCTGAGCCAAGCCCTTTCCCTTGCATGGTATTGTCTTCCTACAATGCTATCAAAATTATCACAATGTTACTTTCATAATATGATGCACCTGATCATGACTTCATGATTTGCTACCCATGACCTAAAAGGGGTATTCCAGAATCCCCTCCACAATGTCAATGCACACAATGGATGACCTTTTTTCTATAGGACATTGATAATGGACCATCTGTGCTGTTTCTGATGCCCTGTCACACCACTCCTTTCTATAGGTAAGTAGTGTCTCATTATGTGACATTGTGCAGCTAAGAGGCCACACATAATTATTATACAATAATAATGTACGTACAGCATAGTACGCCCTGTTAGACTAACGCTTGCATGCAGTTACGATTTCTATTCAGTATTATCTTTCTTTCATTAATTCTCCCATATCCATGGAATTTCTCTAATATCCACAACCATAAGGTTTGATTACATGATGTTATACAATGTACATTGTACGTGTATGATCAGATCTTTAACTGCGAGATGTCTTCAGTGTTTCATGCTTACACACACACACATGTACCACTTTTGGTATTCGTTCTGACTACATTAACATGATATTATGCAAATTCTCTTCAGATCCTGAGGGTGGGGAAACTCCCTAATGCAAACACTCCCCTTCCCTCTCATCTAATCCTCTTTGATGTCTTAGTAGTTATGAGTTCATCATTGTGTAAACCTAAAATTAATTTGTCATTGCGTGTTTCTCAGCAGAAAATTGCTTCTTTTTTATCCAATTTCATTATGAATAGGTAACAGAATTTTATTATTCTATAAATCTTTCCCTCACTCATTCAGGTGTTTGTGTATATTATTATACTCCTTAGATGACCAAACTGTTTCACACCCACTTTCCAGAGTCTTCTCGTTATGGACATAATAAATATTATAGCTAGTAGTCATGAAACAAGGTATAGCAGATTAGCGTTTTTTGGTATAGATTAGGTTGTATATCATTACAATTTCCTGATAATAATAATACTATGGTAATTAGCTGTCTATAGCTTATCATTATTGGACATTATCACCATGCATTCACATAAACTATCTATCCCAACATCCATCCAATATTTCCTGTAGTTTATGGATGTGTCAATAGTATTCACTATTAATGACATTGTGTGTTTATGGCAAGGTCAACCCTTAAAGGGTCAGGCAGGTCCCCTCATCAGAGAATGCACTAAAATTTCGTTATACTAGTATTCGAACTTCGTAAGTATTTGCTGTGGTTATCATCTAGTCCTAAGAATGGATTATAGCAAAAAGTTAGAGAAATCAGTTCTGAAAGTATTTGATAAGTATCATGATCCAACCAATGAGAGCAGTGAAGCTGAAGCTCTAGAGCTACTCTCCCAGCTACTCAACCCAGCAGAGGTGAGAGATGAGGATCAGTTCACTCTCCTTCACCATGCCTGTCGCAATGGATGGTTTGAAGTATCTAAGATACTGATAGAGAAATACAACTGTGACCCAAACTGTAGGAATGCTATTGGTTCAATACCACTACGTCCGGCTTGTAGAAGTGGAAATTTAGAACTAGTGAAGAATCTTATTCTAGACAAAGGCTGTGATCCAAATGATAGGAACAATAGCGGGCGGACCCCTCTGCATGGTGCTGCCTTTCATGGACATCTAGATGTTACTAAGTTTCACTGTAAGGTCGATTCTGCCTGTAAAGACATCCATGGTTGGACGCCACTGCATTTTGCATGTGATAAAGGAAATCTAAAGCTAACAAAATATCTCATTGAAGAGCAAGCCTGCAATCCAGCTTGTAAAAAGGTAGACAATCAGACACCCCTTCATTCAGCATGTTTGATGGGTCACCTTCACATAGTAAAATATCTCGTTAAAAAGCATAAATGTGATCCAATGTATAAGACGATTACAGGTGAAACACCGCTGCATTTTGCATGTGAGGGAGGACACTTAAATATAGCAAAGTATCTTATTGAAAAGTGTAACTGTGATCCAACAAATATGGATACTTATAACTCACCACTATCCCTTGCTTGTAAATCACATCGACTAGATCTTGTTAAGTATCTCGTTAATGAATGCAATTGTTACCTGAAAAATTGTAATATAAGACTTCAAATACCTTTGTGAAAAATGATACTGATATTGCTTTATTTTTGGTTTCTTCCTGTGAAGTCAATGAACCAAATGCTGAATTAAAAACTTTACTCCTCCAACCAGCATTTAAAGTATTTGTAATGGGAAATTTTTCATCTGGAAAGAGCACCTTAGTTAAAGCTATTCAAGAGCATTTTCAATCTCAACCTAATGCAACACAAAAATTAATGAGACAATATCAAAAGGTCTCGGATGTAAACTTATGTACGGCTGGAATTGTTTCAATTGATACACAGATCCCGGGTTGTGGGCGTGTCATCATGTATGATTTTGCTGGTCAGGCTGAGTATTACAGCAGTCATGCTGCACTCTGTGAAAACCTCATGACATCACAGGGATGTCTCGTTATTATTGTCTTTAATCTTAGCAAAGCCCTCAACGAATGTGTAAAGGAACTTCAGTTTTGGCAATTATTTATTAATAATCAAGTGAGATTATCTGCTCATTATCCCTCGATCATGTTTGTTGCTAGCCATGCTGATCTTGTGAAGGCCAAAGGCCTAGATCCTGCCAGTGAAGCAAAGAAAGTCATACAGGCCTCATTTGGAGAAAAATTCCGTGATCAAATCGTATATTTAGACTGCCGACAAAAATATTCTCCCGGATTACAGATGATTTCAGATAATGTTATAAGGTGCTGTTTCGATTATCAAGAGAGTACTGTCGTTGAATCAAGAATACACCTGTTGCTTTATTTAATTAAGCTACACTTCAAAGAAAGAGTAGCTTTATTACTGGATAATGTATTCGAGATGATTACATCACTGAAATTTCTTAAGCAAAATGGCCAACTTCCAAATAGTATTGATGAATTAGCAGACTTGATGGCAACTGTAAATGAAAGTGGAGATCTCTTATTTCTCAAAAATGATACAAACATAGATAAAAGCTGGATTATTCTTGCAAAAAATGTGTTACTCAATGAAATAAACGGAACCATATTTGCTCCCAAAGGATTCAAAAACCATCATGATATCTCAAACAGTACTGGAGTTGTTCCATTATCAAATATCAGGAGGCTATTCCCTCATCATGACCCTCAAATGCTGATTGGGTTCATGATGCATCTTGAGCTTTGCCACGAAATCTCTACATCTGAAGCTAACTTAATAATTAGTAGTGAAAACTCATACCCTCTTTCAAATGGCACACATGGTTCAGAATCATTCTATTTCTTCCCAGCTTTAGTGAAAGTGGAATTGTCTTATAAGGACTTCTTCAGAGAAGCCAATTATTACAAGTACGGTTGGTACCTACAAAGAGTTGGTATGCATCAATGTTTAACATCGAGATTTTTACATACGTTGCTGCTATGATTGGCATTCACCTTTGCCCTTCAATGTAAACAAAATGTTGGCAGCATTATAATACAAAGGAAATGCAACATATGGAAGAATGGCATCCACTGGGTGAGCAACAATGGAGTGGAAGTCGTTGTAGAAGTTGTGGAACAGAGCACAGCAGTTGTGGTGATCTTAGGGTGCAGCACAGAGAGAAATGTAATCAAGTGCCTTCAACTCCGATCTGCTGTTACTCGTATGGTGCTGGAAACTATGGAACAGTTCTGCAGAGAACTTAAACTAAATGAGTATGTTATTGATCCCGATGAACTGAATTTGTATCCACTTAGTAAGAACACTGATGATTTATTTAAGTATTCGATGAAAGATTTGGCTATGTCACTAAAGGAGCAAAAGGAGAAACAGGATTTGACAATATGTGTCACTGATAAAATAGGAGAAACTTTTAAGAGTGTTGAAGTAGTGAAGCTTCTGTACTTTGAACCTTACTCATGCTTATCCGATGAGCTCATTCATTCACATCTTTACTGAGATAATGAGGAATTGAACACAACTGTCTCTGATAATTTTCTTTTAGACTTTGCCACTACAGCTAATCTTAAATCGTCAAAACTGAAAGAGATTCTTCCCCTCAATGAGAGTGAGTTGGCTGGGGCAGTGGCTCAGTGTGATGAACAGTACAAGGCAGACCGACGCCATCAATGCTTCCTTCTTCTACGAACATGGAGAGACAGCAATGAAAATGCAACTTACAGTGGACTGAGGAAACTATTGGACAGCTTCAGTATCTTCTGTGGAAGAAATCCACTGGCGAGCGATACAATTACGGTAAAAATAACTGTTACAGTAGTTATTGGTTATTTATGCAACTATGTTTGATTTTTTCTTCTTAGAATTTTTCCTCTGATGTTCATCAGTTAGTATAAAAATATAAGGATACCATGAATTTGATTAGAGCTTGAGTACACCATTCTGGAATATAGTAACTGAACACTGCTTTATGTCATTTATATTTAGTGTATTGTGTTGGTTTGTTATCATAAATTGTGTTACTTATGATGATAATATTATTGTAATCAAGTTTTCAATTTTACATGTGCATTAATTTCGCCTAATTAGAGAGCATGCAGTAGCGACAAGTGTGCATGGCTACCATGTACCACAGAAATAGTGGCTTTAATGATATTCATTACAGGAAATAAACCATCAATGGACCGGAATTCCTGTGTGTGGTGATGCATCTCATGCACTACAATTTGATGTGCATAAACAATGTCATATACATGTACAAAACCTGTGCTATGTAAGTGTGTGTAGCTATGTGGAAAGAGAGACAGAGTGAGAGAAAGAGAGAGAAAATGCGGAGGGAGGGAGGGGAAGAAACTAGTACATATGATTGTACATGTGTAGTGTTTTGTATGTACCACACCAGGTAGCTACTTCACATACTTCACAGAGAATCTTCCCGTAGTCTCGTCCCCAGACCCTCCTGATATAGCTAGCTACCGATAATCTTGCGCACCATAATATCAGGAGGATCTGGGGACGAGACTAATTATACACCTATGTATACTTTTTGTAAATGATGAAGTGTATGTGCACACATTAATAATTTACAATGTATACCCATTGCCTCTAGCATTTCTCTCTCTGTCCCTCTCTCTCCTCCCTCTCTCCCTCCCTCCAGTTCTTCCCCTTCTTGTTTGGATTCTTCTCCTCAGTAATATTCCCATGTCCCTCTTAGACTATATACTTCTGTCTAGTCCATCATAGAAGCACTGTAGCTGTCATGGACTCTCTTATAGAATGTAATTAATAGCTTTCCGTCATTATTAACATGCAGTTGCCCCTAATAGCTTCCACTGCATTAAATTAATGCAGTGGAACCTATTAGGGGCATCTACATGACATTGTACATTTACCTGACTAATCCTGACACTGGTCTTGGTCATAGCTATCCCTGAGATGAGAACACCTCTTTGATTGAGATGGAGCAATAGACTAGAGAGGTTCCACTGTTCTCTGGATCCGTTTAAATTATAACCAAATTGAGAGTGTTTCTAGTCTGTAATGCTAGACCTTTCTCTGTGACAGTATTATGGGAAGACCACCCATTGGGCTGTTTCCAGGGCCACCTTCCTTGAACACAAAGGCCACCCAAGTCTGATCCCACTATCCATAGAAAGGTTTTATGCTAGCATATGCATGCACCTGACTTTCCTTGAATATTACTGATAAGTTAGCTGCATTGTTAGGCTGGAACACCTCTGAATGTCATTGACCTTTTTGCTATCCCATAGGACATTGATAATGAATCATCTGTGCATGTGCTGTTCCTGATGCCCTGTCACACCACCCCTCTCTATAGGTAAGAAGTGATACTACACACAGTGAACTTCTTGATTGGGTGTTCGTCATATTTATAGCCACGAGACTATAATATCGTATTACACCATTTGGCATTGTTTTTCTCAATGAATTATTTCTTTCAATGAAGTATGCATGAAATAATATGATTCATGATTCATCGAGAGAAATGCTAGATTGTTGTAACACGATCTAGTCTCGTGGCTATCAATAATATTATGACTGCACATCAGAATCAAGGGACCACACACACAATAATAAAACTATGACATGTACATACGTGCATACAGCATAGTACACCCTCACATAATCCTTCTTTCTGTATAGTCACATTTATTCTCCTATATCAATGGAATTTCTCGAATGTCCACTACCGTGAGTTTTACTTACATGATTATGATAATTCTTGATCTGTATGCCATCTATTTTACCACTTACATCCTACACACACTTACATCCTACACAATACATCCACTTCCAGTTCATTCTGACTCCATTGACATATCTCACGAGTTCTATTCTGACCCAGAGGGTTGGCTCATGGGGAAAGTCCCTAATATAAACGCTCCCCTTCCCTCTCATCTAGTCCTCTTTGATGTACTAGTACCTGTGAGTTCATTGTTATGCAAATTTTAATTCATAATATTAGAAAATTGCTTCATTTTCATCCAAGTTCCACTAATAATTATGAAGATGTGTGTGTTGAACTGATTTTTATCTCTTTCTTCTCTCTCACTCCCTCCCTCCCTCATTCCCTCACTTTATTGTTTGTGTACTCCTTAGGTGACCAAACTGTTTCACACTCACTGGACATAATATTATAGTAGTCATGAATCTATTTTTCATTACTATGCTGATAATAATGAATAATGATATCCTGTTTGATATTCATTATGTGTGTGTCAGTAATGCAGATAAGGTCATTTCATAATCCCAGACGGCACTAGAAATTTTTAATTGTGCTTGTGGTATTCAAAATGCTATCTGATGTAGAAGATGATAAAAAATCAGAAAAGTCAGTACTAAAAGTATTTGATAAGATCCACGATCCAACCAATGAGAGTAGTGAGGCTGAAGCTCTAGAGCTACTCTCCCAGCTACCCAACCCAGCAGAGGTCAGAGATGAGGATGAAGATCAGTTCACTCTCCTTCACCACGCCTGTTACAACGGATGGTTTGAGGTATCTAAGGTACTAATAGAGAAATACAACTGTGACCCTAACTGTAGGAATGCTGCTGGTTCAATACCACTACGTCAGGCATGTTGGAGTGGAAATTTACATCTAGTGACATATCTTATTCTAGACAAAACCTGTGATCCAAATAATAGGAACAATAACGGAAACGTCGCTCTGCACAATGCTGCCTTAGGCGGGCACCTAGATGTTACTAAGTTTCTTATTGAACACTGTAAGATAGACTCTGCCATTAAAGACAGCATGGCATACACATCCCTACATTTAGCATGTGAAGGAGGACATCTAAATCTAATAAAATATCTCATTGAAGAGCAAACATGCAATCCAGCTTGTAAAAATCAAAATGGTCGAGTACCCCTTCATAGAGCTTGTCTGAAAGGACATCTTGAAGTGGCAAACTATCTTATTAAAAAGCACCAATGTAATCCAAGCTGTAGTGACAACTATGGTTGGACGCCACTGCATAATGCTTGTGAAGGAGGACATCTAAATCTAACAATATATCTTATTGAAAAGCAAACCTGCAATCCAGCTTGCAAAGATCAAAATGGTCGAACACCCCTTCATTTAGCTAGTATGAATGGGCATATGGAAGTGGCAACCTATCTTATTAAAGCTCACCAATGTAATCCAAATTGTAGTGACAACTGGGGATGGATGCCACTGCATAATGCATGTGAAGGAGGACATCTAGATCTAATAAAATATTTCATTGAACAGCAAGCCTGCAATCCAGCTTGTAAAAATCAAAATGGCCGAACACCACTTCATAGAGCTTGTTTGAAAGGGCATATGGAAGTGGCAACTTATCTTATTAAAACACACCAATGTAATCCAAGTTGTAGTGACAACTGGGGTTGGACGCCATTGCATAATGCATGTGAAGGAGGATATCTAACTCTAGCAAAATATCTCATTGAAGAGCAAGCCTGCAATCCAGCTTGTAAAAATCAAAATGGTCAAGCACCCCTTCATAGAGCTTGTCTGAAAGGGTATATGGAAGTGTCAACCTAGTATCTTGTTGAAACGCACCAATGTAATCCAAGCTGTAGTGACAACTCTGGTCGAACACCACTGCATAGTGCATGTGAAGGAGGACATCTAAATCTAACAAAGTATCTCATTGAAGAGCAAGCCTGCAATCCAGCTTGTAAAAGTCAAAATGGTGAGACACCCCTTCATAGAGCTTGTCTGAAAGGTCGTATGGAAGTGGCAACCTATCTTATTAAAATGCACCAATGTAATCCAAGCTGTAGTGACAACTCTGGTCGAACACCACTGCATAGTACATGTGAAGGAGGACATCTAAATCTAACAAAGTATCTCATTAAAGAGCAAGCCTGCAATCCAGCTTGTAAAAGTCAAAATGGTGAGATACCCCTTCACAGAGCTAGTCTAAACGGACATTTGGAAGTTGCAAATTATCTTATTAAAAAGCATCAATGTAATCCAAGCTGTAGTGATAGATATGGTTGGATGCCACTGCATAATACATGTGAAGGAGGACATCTTAATATAACAAAGTATCTCATTGAAGAGCAAGCCTGCAATCCAGCTTGTAAAAGTCAAAATGGTCAAACACCCCTTCATAGAGCTTGTCTGAAAGGACATCTTGAAGTGGCAAACTATCTTATTAAAATTCACCAATGTAATCCAAGTTGTAGCGACAACTATGGTTGGATGCCACTGCATTTTGCATGTGAAGGAGGACATCTAAATCTAACTAAATATCTCATTGAAGAGCATACCTGCAATCCAGCTTGTAAAACTGTGAACAGTCAGACACCCCTTCATTCAGCATGTTTGAGAGGACACCTTGACATAGCAAAATATCTCATTGAAGAATATGAATGTGATCCAAGGTGTAAGAAGAATACAGGTGAAATACCGCTGCATCTTGCATGCAAGAGAGGGCACTTAAATGTAGCAAAGTATCTTATTGAAGAATGTAACTGTGATCCAACATACAGTATGGAAACATATAACTCACCACTATCCCTTGCTTGTGATTCTCATCGACTAGATCTTGTTAAGTATCTCGTTAATGAATGCAGTTGTAACCTGAAAAATTGTAATATAAATCTTTCAGATAGTTTTGTGAAAAATGATACTGACATTGCTTTATTTTTGATTTCATCCTGTGAAGTTAATGAACCAAATGCTGAATTAAAAACTTTACTTCTCCATCCTGCATTTAAAGTGTTTGTGATGGGAAATTTTTCATCTGGAAAGAGCACTCTAGTTAAAGCTCTTCAAGAACACTTCCAAGCTCAACCTAATACAGCACAAAAATTAATGAGACAATATCGAAATGTCTCAGGTGTAAACTTATGTACAGCTGGAATTGTTTCAATTGACACACAAGTCCCGGGTTGTGGGCGTGTCATCATGTATGATTTTGCTGGTCAGGCCGAGTACTATAGCAGCCATGCTGCACTCTGTGAAAACCTCATGACATCAAAGGGATGTCTCGTTATGATTGTCTTTAATCTTAGCAAAGCCCTCAATGAATGCGTACAAGAACTTCATTTTTGGCAATTATTCATAAATAATCAAGTGAGATTATCGGATCATTATCCCTCGATCATGTTCGTTGCTAGCCATGCTGATATTGTGAAGGCCAAAGGCCTAGATCCTGCCAGTGAAGCAAAGAAAGTCATACAAGCCTCATTTGGAGAAAAATTCCGTGATCAAATCATATTCTTAAACTGTCAAAAGAAATATTCTCCTGGATTACAGATCATTTCCGACAATATTGCAAAATGCTGTTCGGATTATCAAGGGAGCACTGTCATTGAATCAAATATTCACTTACTGCATTATTTGATTAAATTTAAATTCAAAGATAAAGTAGCTTTACTGCTGGAGGATACATTCCAAATGATTGCATTATTGAAATTTCTTAAGGCTAATGGCCAACTTCCTAAGAATATCACTGAATTATCAGACTTGCTGGTAACTCTTAACCAAAGTGGAGAAATCTTATTTCTCAAAAATGATGCAAACATAGATAAAAGCTGGGTTATTCTTGCTAAAGATGTGTTACTCAATGAAATTAATGGAACCATATTTGCTCCCAAAGGGTTCAAAAACCATCATAATATCTCAAATAGTACTGGAGTCGTTCGATTATCAAATATCAGGAGGCTATTCCCTCATCATGACCCTCAAATGCTGATTGGGTTCATGATGCATCTTGAGCTCTGCCACGAAATCTCTACATCTGAAGCTAACTTAATTAATGGCGAAAACTTGTGCCGTCCTTCAGACGATACACATGGGTCAGAATCATTCTATTTCTTCCCAGCTTTAGTGAAAGTGGAATTGTCAAATAAGGACTTCTTCAGAGAAGCCAATTATTACAAGTATGGTTGGTGCCTACAAAGAGTTGGCATCCATCAATGTTTAACATCAAGATTTTTACACACATTGTTATTACGATTGGCATTCACTTTTGCCTTTCAGTGTATACAAAATACAGATAGCATTGTAATACAAAGGAAATGCAACATATGGAAAAATGGCATCCACTGGGTGAGCAACAATGGAGTGGAAGTCATTGTAGAAGTTGTGGAACAGAGCACAGCAGTTGTAGTTGTCTTAGGGTGCAGCACAGAGAGAAATGTAATCAAGTGCCTTCAACTCCGATCCACTGTTGTTCGTATGGTGCTGGAAACAATGGAACAATTCTGCGGAGAACTTAAACTAAATGAGTATGTTATCGATCCTGATGAACTGAATTCATATCCACTTAGTAAGAACATTGATGATTTGTTTAAGTATTCGATGAAATATTTGGCTATGGAATTAAAAGAGCAAAAGGAGAAACAGGATTTGACAATATGTGTCACTGATCAAAAAGGAGAATTTCTTAAGAGTGTTGAAGTAGAGAAGCTCGTGTACTTTGAACCTTACTCATGCTTATCTGATGAGCTCATCCATTCACATCTTTACCGAGATGACGAGGAACTGAACACAACTGTCTCTGATAGTTTCCTTTTAGATTTTGCTACTACAGCTAACATTAAATCACTGAAACTGAAAGAGATTCTTCCGCTCAATGAGAGTGAGTTGGCTGGGGCGGTGGCTCAGTGTGATGAACAGTACAAGGCAGACCAACGCCATCAATGCTTCCTTCTTCTACGAACATGGAGGGACAGCAATGAAAACACCACTTACAGTGGACTGAGGAAACTATTGGATGGCTTTAGCATCTTCTGTGGAAGAAACCCACTGGTGAGTATACAATTACACTCTGTTACAGTACATGTATTATTATTCAGTTCTATTTATGCAACTATGTTTGATTTTTTTTCTTAGGATTTTTTCTCTAATGTTCATCACCCAGTTTAACTACAATGGCTATTTGAGTTAGCTATATGCACCATTCTGGAAACTATAGTAACTGAACAATGCTGTATGTTCTGTGTATGATTTTAGTGTAGTGTGTTGGTTTGCTATTATATCTTGTGTTCTATGATGTATTACTTATGATATGGTTTTTCTATTTACAATTGCCTATTTAGCTAGCTTGATATAGAGCAGTAGAGCAGTGGCCTTAATGATATTAAGAGCTTATGAGCGCTGCATAGTAGTATTAATTAAGAGCTTATGAGCTTATGAGCGCCGCATAGTGGTGTGATACCATATAAGGAAAATGTTCATCTCGTTGAATGATATGTAAATCCAGTTGTAGTAAGACGCTCCATCGCGCCGCTATGCCGCCACTCATAAGATCCTGATGATATTCATTATAGGAAAAATGGAATTCCTGTGGGCTAATTTGGGGAGCGCATGTATACGTGTATTGTAATTGCTGTAGAGGGGTGTTGTGATACATCTCGTGCACAACAATTTGATGTGCATAATAATACATTCATGTACAGTACATATACAGTACAATATGAGTGTGTGTTTGTGGAGAGAGAGATAGAGAGTGAAGGCATGTGCAGAGGGAGGGAGGAGGGGAAGAAACTCGTACACATGTACATGTGTGGTGTTCATAGGTTCCAAGTGGAGTGAGCCAGCCCTGAGTCCTTGCATGCATTGTATCTTACTACAATACTATCATAACTATCACATGTTGTTTCACTCAAGGATGATCGAGGTAACAGAGAAAGAGGTAACAGAATTTAAATGATCATGATTAAAATTATTGTGTTCTCTCTCTCCTTCCCTCACTCATTCTTGTATTTTTGATAATGGGATGCATATGCATTGATACCTGGCCACTGGTCCTGCCACCTCTTGATTTCAAACATCTAACAATGTAGAGAGTCTATCGACCTAGATATCTTCTCTGGCAGTGAGGACCTGGAGATGACATTGAGGGTAGGCCGTGTGATAGTCTTGTCCCCAGGCTTCCTGATCTTCACTGCATTCGTTGAAAAAGATCGGGGAGCCCGGGGACAGGCTATATACCAGGAGTAGATAAGGATTATACACATGTAGGCCTCAGGTGGCCCTGAAAAACTGTCTAAGTCCTAGTGTGACTCTGAGTCAAGCCCTTACCTCTGCATGGCATTGTCTTCCTACAATGCTATCAAAAATTATCACAATGTTGCTTTCATAACATGATTCACCTGATCATGACTTCATGGTTTGCTACCCATGACCTAAAAGGGATATTCCAGAATCCCCTCCACAATGTCAATGCACACAATGGATTACCTTGATAATGGATCATCTGTGCTAGCTGTTTCTGATGCCCTGTCACACCACCCCTTTCTATAGGTAAGAAATGGCTTATTGCATGATATTATGAAGCTAAGGGGGATATACATACTAATTATACATTGACATTGTTTAAACGTAGTATGCCCTCTTAGACTAGCTGCTTACAGTTACAATTTTTTCAGTGTTATCTTTCATTCTGTAGTCACATTCAGTCTTTTATGAAGAGGTAACAGAATTTAAATGATCATGATTAAAATTATTGTGTTCTCTCTCTCCTTCCCTCACTCATTCTTGTATTTGTGATTATACTCCTTAGATGACCAAACTGTTTCACACTTACAAAGTCACTTTCCAGAGTCTTCTCGTTATGGACACAATGTAGTAGTCATGAAAAGAGGTGTAGCAAATTAGTGTGCTTTGGTAGTAATAGCTAATTATGTTCTGATTACAATTTCCTGATAATACAGCTATTAGCTATCTATAGCTTATGATAATGTTACTGGAACATGCAGCAGGTTTCATCTTTGCTGTGATCTCGTCAAGTTGTACAATATGCAAAACATGTGATCATTTCCACATTATTTTATGACATTGTGTAATGCATGGTTCCATTCACATAAATTAAAGTATCTATAGCAACATCCTGTGGTGCCTGTGGTTTATGATATTATTGTGTGTTTATGTCAAGGTCAATCCTTAAATGGCCAGGCTGGTCACCTCATAATATTATGCAGAGAATGTACTAAAATTTCAGTTGTGATTATTAGTAATTCCAACTCATAAGATTTAGTGTTTGCTATGGTTATCATCTAATGGATGCTAGTAAAAAGTTAGAGAAATCAGTTCTAAAAGTATTCGGTAAGTGTTACAGTCCAACCAATGAGAGCAGTGAGGCTGAAGCTCTAGAGCTACTCTCTCAGCTACCCAACCCAGCAGAGGTCAGAGATGAGGATGAAGATCAGATGCTGCTGGTTCAATACCATTATATCCGGCCTGTTGGAGTGGAAATTTAGAGTTAGTGAAATATTTAATTCTAGATAAAGGCTGTGATCCAAATGATAGGAACAATAACAGGCAGGCTCCTCTGCATGCTGCTGCCTTTCATGGACATCTGCATGTTACTAAATTTTTTATTGAACACTATAAGATCGATTCTGCCTGTAAAGACATCCATGGTTGGACACCACTGCATATTGCATGTCAAGGAGGATATCTAAATCTAGCAGAATATCTCATAGAAGATCAAGGGTGTGATCCAGCTAGTGAAAATCAAGAGGGTCTGACACCCCTTCATTTAGCTTGTGTGAATGGATATCTGGAAGGGGCAACCTATCTTATTAAAATACACAAATGTAATCCAAGCTGTAGTGACAACTATGGTCGGACACCACTGCATGGTGCATGTGAAGGAGGACATCTAAACCTAACGAAGTATCTCATTGAAGATCATACCTGCTATCCAGATTGTAAAAACTTAGACAATCAGACACCCCTTCATTCAGCATGTTTGATGGGTCACCTTCACATAGCAAAATATCTCATGGAAGAACATAAATGTGATCCAATATCTTGTAAGAAGATTACTGGTGAAACACCACTGCATTTTGCATGTGAGGGAGGGCACTTAAACATAGTAAAATATCTTATTAAAGAGCAGCACATCAATTCATCAATTAAAGCAGATTATCAATGGACTCCACTACACTCTGCTTGTAAAAGTGGTCATCTGATTATAGCGAAGTATCTTATCGAAGAGTGTCACTGTGATCCTCAATGTAGTACAACTGTTACAGATGACATCCCAGGCCATTCACCACTATCCCTTGCTTGTAATTCTCATCGATTAGATCTTGTTAAGTACCTTGTTAATGAATGCAGTTGTAACCTGAAAAATTGTAATATAGAAATTTTAGATACTTTTGTGAAAAGAAATACTGATATTGCTTTATTTTTGGTTTCATCCTGTGAAGTCAATGAACCAAATTCTGGATTAAAAACTTTACTTCTCCAACCAGCATTCAAAGTGTTTGTGATGGGAAATTTTTCATCTGGAAAGAGCACTTTAGTTAAAACTCTTCAAGAGCATTTTCAATCTAAACCTAATGCAGCACAAAAATTAATGAGACAGTATCGAAAGGTCTCAGATGTAAACTTGTATACAGCTGGAATCATTTCTATTGATATACAAGTCCCGGGTTGTGGACGTGTCATCATGTATGATTTTGCCGGTCAGGCTGAGTACTACAGCAGCCATGCTGCACTCTGTGAAAACCTCATGACATCACAGGGATGTCTCGTTATGATTGTCTTCAATCTTAGCAAAGTCCTGAATGAATGCGTACAAGAACTTCATTTTTGGCAATTATTCATAAATAATCAAGTGAGATTATCTGCTCATTATCCCTCTATCATGTTTGTTGCTAGCCATGCTGATATTGTGAAGGCTAAAGGCCTAGATCCCGCCTGTGAAGCAAAGAAAGTCATACAGGCCTCATTTGGAGAAAAATTCCGTGATCAAGTAGTATTCTTAGACTGTCGACAAAAATACTCTCCCGGATTACAAACAATTTCTGATAATATGACAAGATGCTGTTCCGAATATCAAGGGAGTACTAGCATTGAATCGAAAGCGCACTTATTATTTTATTTAATTAAGCTATACTTTAAAGATAAAGTAGCTTTGTTGCTGGAGGTTGTGTTCCAAATAATTATATCATTTGAATTTCTAAAGCAAAATGGCCAACTTCCTAAAAGTATTACTGAATTATCAGATTTACTGGCAACTGTAAATGAAAGTGGAGAAATCTTATTCCTCAAGAATGATGCAAACATAGGTAAAAGCTGGGTTATTTTTGCAAAAGATGTGCTACTCAATAAAATTAACGGAACCATATTTGCTCCCAAAGGATTCAAAAATTATCATGATATCTCAAATAGTACTGGAGTCGTTCCATTATCAAATATCAGGAGGCTATTCCCTCATCATGACCCTCAAATGCTGATTGGGTTCATGATGCATCTTGAGCTCTGCCACGAAATCTCTACATCTGAAGCTAACTTAATTAGTAGTGAAAACTCGTGCCCGCCTTCAGATGGTACACATGATTCAGAATCATTCTATTTCTTCCCAGCTTTAGTGAAAGTAGAATTATCAAACAAGGACTTCTTCAGAGAAGCCAACTATTACAAGTACGGTTGGTGCCTACAAAGACTTGGTATGTATCAATGTTTAACATCGAGATTTTTACATACGTTGCTGCTACGATTGGCATTCATCTTTGCCCTTCATTGTAAACAAAATGCCGGCAGCATTGTAATACAAAGGAAATGCAACATATGGAAGAATGGCATCCACTGGGTGAGCAACAATGGAGTGGAAGTCGTTGTAGAAGTTGTGGAACAGAGCACAGCAGTTGTAGTGGTCTTAGGGTGCAGCACAGAGAGAAATGTAATCAAGTGCCTTCAACTCCGATCCGCTGTTGTTCGTATGGTGCTGGAAACAATGGAACACTTCTGTGGAGAACTTAAACCGAATGAGTATGTTATCGATCCCGATGAACTGAATTCATATCCACTAAGTAAGAACATTGATGATTTGTTCAAATATTCGATGAAAGATTTGGGTATGGCACTAAAGGAGCAAATGGAGAAACAAGATTTGACGATATGTGTCACTGATCAAATAGGAGAAACTTTTAAGAGTGTTGAAGTTGAGAAACTCCTATACTTTGAACCTTACTCTTGCTTATCTGATGAGCTCATCCATTCACATCTTTACCGAGATGATGAGGAACTGAACACAACTGTCTCTGACAGTTTTCTTTTAGATTTTGCTACTACAGCTAACCTTAAATCGTCGAAACTGAAAGAGATTCTTCCACTCAATGAGAGTGAGTTGGTTGGGGCAGTGGCTCAGTGTGATGAACAGTACAAGGCAGACCGACGCCATCAATGCTTCCTTCTTCTACGAATATGGAGATCGAGACAGCAATGAAAATGCAACTTACAATGGACTGAGGAAGCTATTGGACAGCTTTAGCATCTTCTGTGGAAGAAACCCACTGGTGAGCGATACAATAGAAATAGCGGTTACAGCATTATTATTATTATTCAGTTCTATTTATGCAACTATGTTTGATTTTTTTCTTAGGAATTTTTCTCTGATGTTCATCACTCAGTTTAACTACATATAGGATACCATGAATTTGATTAGAGCTTGAGTACATGCACCATTTCTGGAATAATATTCTAGTTAGTCATATTTAGCGTATTATGTTGGTTTGTTATCATATCCTGTATTCTGTGTTATACTTATGGTGACATTGTAATTACATGTATATTTGCCTAATGAAAGCATGTAGCAGTGACAAGTGTGCATGGCTATATTTATACTACCGAAACTTAATATAGAGTGGCCTTAATCATATTCATTACAGGAAAAAAACCACCAATGGAATTCCTGTGGGGTAATTTTGGGAGTGCATGTATCCATGCATGTATTGTAATTGCTGTAGAGGGGTATGGTGATGCATCTCGAGAGAGAGACACACAGAAGATCTTCCTGTATTACTCTTCACCTCAAGTCTCTCCCGCTCACCGTATTGGGAGTGTGGCAATGCCCCTCCCACTGGTCCAGGGCTCCATTCTGGTTGGCTCAATGGGCGCTATGTATTTCCAATTATACCCATAGCATCAATCTATGCAGGTATACAATGTCATGTATCTACATGTGCATGTATACTTTTGAGCAAAAGAAGATGTTCTGAGTGTCCAAGAGGTGACTTAATTTTGTTTTGAATAGGTTATTGTATTTCGATCAAGTACAAGAATCGATGTAAGTTTAAGTGTTTACTGGCATTGATGATGATGAAATATGTGTGTAAACATAAATTCACCCATTGTCACACACACCACCTCTTTCTTTCTCTCTCTCTCTCTCTGTCTCTGTCCCTCTGTCCCTCTCTCCCTTCCTCCCCCACTCTTCCTCCAGTTCTTTCCATTCTTCTTTGGATTCTTCTCCTCAGTATTATATTCCCATGTCTCTCTACTTCAGTCTAGTCCATCAGAGAGGAACTATAGCTGTCATGAACTACCTCAGAAAGGTCAACAATTATTAATGGCTCTCCACCACTATTAGCTAATGTTAATAGCTAATTATTGCAGTTGGGGCACCTACATGTACCCTAACACTACATGGTCTTGGTCATAGACACTCCTGATATATGAATACCTCTTTAATAGGGATACCTAACGATAGAGAGGTTCCACTGTTCATATTATTACCCAACTGATAGTGTTGCTAGCTTTTTTTGCTTGACACTGTGAGACAGCCTTTGAGTAGCCCTGGTGAACCGTCTAGGTAGCTATTGTGAGCCAGCCCTTGCAGTTGTACCACAATACTATCATATCTATCACATGTAGTTTCATGATAACATTCACCTGACCTTATGATTGTAGTATCATAACCTAAAAAGGAACAGCTAATTTTCACTGGATAAAAATTTCGCCAAGCCTAGCAGCCTTTGTACCTGAGGTGTGACTGACTGCCTTTACTCTTGCATTGACATTGTCTTCCCACAATGCTATCAAAATTATCACATGTTGTTTTGTAGTAGCACACCTGACTTTATAGTTTGCTTACCCGTGACCAATATTCCCCTCCATGCACAATGCCATGCAGTCAGTGTGTACACAATAACTGACCTTTTAGGACATTGATAATGGATCTTCTGCCGTTTCTGATGCCCTGTCACACCACCCCTTTCTATAGGTAAGAAGTGTGACATAGTGCACACTGGGTTGCCTGAAATTATGGAGTCACACATAGTATGTGTATGAATTTATTAAAGCTGCTTCAGTGTCTCTCTGGTTTGCTTAGCTTTCTAGCTACCAACTTTAGCACGAAAGTACGTCTCCTGTGCCACATTTTTCGTCAAGCGAGCGCAACGTGCACGCGATTCTGACCAGAAAGATGTACAATCTTTTACTAAAAAATCCAAAAGTGACGGACATAATATAATATGTACATAACATACATACATACGTACAACATACAATGCTAGATACCAATCCCGGGCCCACTAGCTATCTGCGATCCAATGCCTCGCGCCAATAATGTTTGCGTACAACATGGTATACACTCTAGCTAGCTGCTCGAAGTTACAATTTTTTATTCCTTCCATAGTCACATTCATTTTCCCATATCAGTGGAATTTCTTGAATATCCACCACCGTGAGGTTTACTTACATGGTGTACATTGTACATGTATATCTAGATCTTTAGCTGTGAAATGTCTTCCATGTTACCACTTTCATACTTACACACACACACATACATGTACCACTTTCAGTATTCATTTTGACTATACATTGATATTAGCTATATCCCGCAAGTTCTATTCTGATCCAGAGGATTGGCTCCAAGGGAAATTCCCTGACACAAATGCTCCCCTTCCCTCTCATCTAGTCCTCTTTGATGTCCTAGTACCTCCTTGTAAAACCTAAGTGCTTGTTTGTCATTGTGTATTTCTCTGTAGAAAATTGCTTTAACGGATTTAAATGTTCATTGTTAGTGAATTTTCTC